>CM062296.1:852988498-853383176 GCA_031216915.1 Pictodentalium vernedei | reverse complement strand
AGGTCCATTGGCTGAAACATTGCTTGTGCACAGGCCATATGTACAGAATTTGATAGCTTTACTTGGGCCATAACGCGTACATTAACGTGCATATCAACGTGCCATTTGTGCACATTTCATGACAGGACTTCTAGTTTTAACTGTAGCTTCTGGAGTTGAAATGCACAGTAGGATCATTACAAATGGGGGATAGAAAACTACATACATGGCTAGATTGCAACCCTTGTCAGAATACTTGTCTCTCCATCAACAACACTACACCACATGTACCTCGGGAAATGAAGCAGTGCTTGTTTATATTGGTAAATAAGTGCTGTTCTAGTGGTAAAATAAAACCTGATAACCGATGCCTGTGGTGGAAATTCTCTAAAAAGAGCAACCTGGGAATGAAAGATTGACTAAACTTGACTTTATATCAATGTTGCAGTTATGATTAGCCATCGTGCAGAAATATTTTACTTTAAATACTGATGGGGGGGGGGGGGGGGGGGAGGGGTGCGGTGGCATTGCGGTAACTGGTTCTTGACAGATCACAGAAGTTGATCAGCTTTGAGCCCGGTTGGTCCTCAGATGGGTGACCATCTGAGCAATCGATTCGGACTCCCACATTATGTCCTTGGGAAAGGCACTTAACCCCGATTGTTCCTATGGGGCATGATGACACCGTGTACTAAGGCATACTGCACGTCGATTGTGCGTATGTTTTCAACCAATCTAACCCTGCCTGTGCTGCAGTGTGGAGTTAAGATGTTGGGGAGCTGGCAGCTGCTCGTCATTGCTTGGTTCTTCTCTCTGGGTAATCCGGCTTCCTCCACCCGTACAACTGTCACGGTCATGATTAGCCATTGTGCATAAGTATGCGACCTTAAACACCAATAAATAAATAAATTAAACACTGATAAATAACTGAAAATACTAAAACCACTGAGGAGTCAATTCTTTTTTAATCCTTTACAGTACAAAATAAGTTGTAGCATAACTGCAGAAAATGATGTCAGATTCTGGTTTTATCAGTGTAAGAAGAGAAAGATACATACTTTATAGTGGTTATCCTACTTATTTTGACTTGTACTGTAACTAACAAATCTGATGTATCTGCAATCAAAATTAACCCTGAGAACTGCATCAGTGTTGTATCATATTACTCCAACATTTCCCTAAAACAAGCACGTGTTGAAAAAGCATGAACTAGAGTAGATGTACGTCTGCTGTCAGTGTTAATTAAAATGACACAACAGTTTGCGGGTATATTGTTCACACCTCATTTTTGCATTTTAATTAGTGTTATGGAATCTTGAATCTATTTTCTTGAAAATTACAGAAGCGGCAATGTTGTATCATAACTATATTTGATGGTGTTTATGTGTTGAAGTGATCTGCCTGTATCTCAGGTCATTGCTTGGTGTGTTAAGACAATACTGGTCAATATATGTCTGTGTCTGTCCATTCAGAACTGTTACTTTGCGAGAAATGCAAGATATTTCCACTAGTTTCATATAATGTGAGATCTGATCGTTAGTGAATGCTAGCGTTATGCTCTGGAATCACCAGGTGGCTATAAAATGAACCTCACTTATTTTGTAAAATAAGGAACACAAGTCCTTTGTTTGTTATGACAATTACGAATGAGTCCAGTAAATTATTTCTGGCTCATGCTTTGGGAAAAAATTAACATTGTATTTTTCAGAAGACCTCAAACAGGATAAAAAGTGTCTTAGTGGATTGAAAAGAAACATTGCTTTGTATGAGGGTTTTTCATATCTGATCCCAAAACTCAAATACATGTATAGTTAAAAGCAGCTGTTGTAAACTTCATAGATGAGCCATTCTTCATGACACAGTTATATTCATCATGGCATATGTTAGTAAAAAGTGGAGAGGTTGTTACTTTATAATTAGTATTCATACATTATATTGTGAACAATCCATCATCATCATATTAACTTCAGTAAAATGTGTAACTTCTGGTCAGAAGAAGACATTTTTGTATGAAAAATAAATTGAAAGATGGCAGCAATTGATGAAATCTGAGCTCATGGACATAGTAGTGTTTCTGTCAGGGGAACATAAATGTACAATGCAGCCCTGGTAATTCACCCTCAGCAATCAGCAGTGCTGAGGAAAATGCCGAGGGAAATGAAAAATATCCACAGCAAAAATACTGCCGAGGATGTCTTCTTCAGATAGCCTAGTGGTGGCAGAAATTGCGCAACTTCCAGGTTACACAAGGAATCAAACCATATTTTTTCTCTTAAGCATTTAGTTGACAAATACACCAACAGGGAAAAAAATTATATGCATGCTTTGTCGATCTACGGAAGGCCTTTGACACCGTATGGAGAAGTGGAATGTTTTCGAAAATACAGAAATATGGTTTGGGGGGTAAATTTCTTCCGAACAATTCAGAACATGTACAGGGAGGTAATTTCTGCGTCAAACTCCGTGGTGGCATAGCCGAAGGTTTCCAAACGAACGTCGGTGTGAAACAAGGTTGCGTCCTCAGCCCTCCCCCGGCTATTCAATCTCTACCTTAATGATTTGCTAGACATTTTCGATTCGGACTGTCACCCCATAGCGTTGGCAGACAGTAGGCTGAATTGCCTGATGTTCGCAGACGACCTGGTAATCCTGTCAGAGTCAGCATGTGGTCTCCAAAGCGCACTGAACAAGCTGGGTGACTACCTTGACACGTGGTTGTTGAAGCTGTAACAAAAAAACTAAAGTCATTGTATTCAATAAATCGGGCAAAACATTGAAAGACCAGTTCCAGTATAAAAACGAACCTGTAGAGTCGTGTCAACAGTATAAATATCTGGGACTCCATATCAAGTCCTCTGGCAAAATTGTCTTTGACCAGCTGGCTGATAAAGGGTTTGAAAACACTCTACCTATTAAACAAAAAAGTACCCTTTGGCGGAATTAGCGCGGACGTAAATTTAAAACTTTTCCAGTCCCTCATTCAGCCCATCCTAACCTACGGCTGTGAAGTGTGGGGGGTTTTCGCACTGAAACTCTTCAACCTGTCTACCACAGAGGGACTTGTGCACGAAATTCGACAAAAAATAAATATAGTAAACTGCATAACAGATTTTGCAAACAACTTTTAGGGGTTACAAAATTTGCGAGTTCTCTTGCTGTTCAGGGGAGAGCTCGGTGCTTTCCCCATCGACATTTATATTTTACGTCAGATAGTCAAGTATTGGCTCCATCTTCTCGATTTACCCACGGATTCCATCGCCCATTGCTGCCTCTCTGAAGCCTTAAATGTCATTAAATCCTCATGGCTTCAGGGGTCGCGAATCTCCTGGAATCCGTGAACTTTGGCCATGTGTGGAGAAACAGGTCAACATTTAATACAGGAAAGTTGATAGCCGCCTTTGACAACCAGCTCAAGGAAAGGTACGTACGATGGTGGAGAAAGAAGGTTTCAGAGTCAAATAAACTATCTTTCTACCACTCCATTAAACAAAAGTTTGGCTTTGAAAACTATCTCAAAACGAAAATGGACCATCGAATTAAACAGTCTTTCACTCGTCTAAGGATCAGTGCTCACTTACTCAGTGTTGAGTCGGGGCATTATAAACGACCTCCCATTCCATATGACCAGCGATTTTGTACGGCCTGCCCCGACAAAGTGGAAAGTGAAATGCACTTTTTCCTTTATTGCCCCCTGTATGAAGAAGAACGTCGTTCTCTGGCCCGACAGTTACAAACGATTGTCGCCGACGGATGTGACTTAAGGGATGAGAAAACCTTCACAAGATTACTGGAAACATTTGACAACGACTTATCGCCACCTATTATACAATTCGCGGCACTCGGCCTACCAACGCCGGCTGGGTCTGCAAAGGACGATCCATAAACCTGTATCTGTGTGGTGTCAGTGGTTGTGGAACGACTGGGTCGATATTAGTATCTATCTATTTGTTTCCCTTCATATATTTATTTGTTGTTTCAAGCTGTCTCTTATTGAATCCCCCCCCCCCCCCCCCCCCCCAAAAAAAAATCTATTTTTACTATGTGCCATTTTCATAAATTCCATTAAACCATTTTGTGTGGTGTGTGTGTATGCGGGTGTGTGTGTGTAAGTGTGTGCGTGTGTGTGTTTGGGGGGGTGTAGGGGTGTGTGCATGTGTGTGTGTGTGTATGGGGGGGTGTTTGTCTGTGTGGTGTGCGTGGGGGGGGGGGCATGAACCCATGTTCATGAACCTACACCTGTCAATTCATTGAACGACTGAAATGTGTGTATGTGTTTATGTATGAAAGGGTGGATGTACACGAGTGTGGTTCTTCATATATATTCGTATATGGCTTGCTGTCTCCTGTCCGTTAATCTTGTCAGGTATTATTTGTCTATTAGCATTTTGTGAGCTTTATGTCATTGTTATGTACCATTGTATGGAACTTACAACAATAAAGTTATTATTATTATTTGAACCATGTGGGTTTCACTATGCTGTATTTTTAATCTTAAAATTTACAGTACAAATTACAGCATAACTACTGGAAACTATGTGTTCTTCTTCTAAAACTAGAAATCCTGTCCTGAAATGCGCACAAATAGCATGTCGATTTGCGCGTTAATCTATGTGTTATAATGATGGTAAGGCTATCAAATTCTGCACATACAGCCTGTGCACAAGCAAAGTTTCTGCCAATGGACCTCCGGGTAACTATCTGATTTGAAGACCTATCCCTGTGCACACCTACAGTTAAAACTAGAAGTCCTGTCATGAAATGCGCACAAAATAGCACGTTGATATATGCGTTAATGTGCGCGTTATGGCCCAAGTAAAGCCTATCAAATCTGTACACATGGCCTATGCACATAGCAACGTTTCAGCCAATGGACCTCCGGGTAACCCGGAGGTCCATTGGCAGAAACATTGCATGTCTTTTCTATAGTAACCAGGAGAACCTGCCGTGCTTTGGAAGCCATTCGATATGGCAATTCCACGCAATTCCAATGCGCAATTAAGCCTACCATAAGCGCACTATTTGTGACAGGACTTCTAGTTTTAACTGTAGGTACTTGGGAGTTTGGTGACTCATTGGTTTAGGGCATAAAGGCAGTGGTTCGATCCTTACCAGCAGTAATTGCATTGTGTCCCTGGGTAACACATTTATTTAATCCTGATTGCCCACGTGTGGGTCACAGTGATGCTGTGTATTAAGTTGTACTGCATGTCGATGGTGCACTTGTCTTCAGAGAATAAAAAGGCTTGCTTGTGCACAGTTAAATTTGTATATTTGGGGAGTCCGACAGTTGTTCATCGCAAACTGTCCAACACAAGGTGACCCTGCTGTCAAAAGTGTCATTAAAACTTGAATAAACCACCTAAACCCTCCCCCGTGGAAACCTTAGGTAATGCAGCAGAGTTTGTTCACTGTGGTTTTACAAGTAAAATGGGATCCGGTCACCATTGCTTGGGGTGGAAGTCTTCTAAGATGGGCAACTTGTATAAACGATTGACTAAACTGAGCTTTATCTGCATGTTGTGGTCACAATTAGCTATTGTGCAGATATGTGATCCTAAACACCAATAAATAAATAAAAATAACCCCCCGCCCCCCCCAAAAAAAAAAAAACCAAAAAAAAAAAAAACAAACAAACAAACAAAACAACCCCAAAACCAAAAAAATAACAAAAAACCCCAAAACATCAACAATCCCCTGACCCTGCCCCCAGATAATTGGGGGCAGTGCGTCACATATTTTTGTTTCGACAAGTTCTTTATTACTCATAACATAGTGGACCTTTGTAACAATGTAACATGACATTTTTATGAATTTGAGTTACAAAAGTCACATTTCCTCAAGTCTCAGTTTGAATTAAGTTAACCCGGAGGTCCATTGGCAGAAACATTGCATGTGTTTGCTATGAGTAACCAGGAGAACCTGCCATGCTTTGGATGCTATTCAATACGGCAATTGTGCGCAATTCCAACGCGCAATTAAGCCTAGATAAGCGCACAATTTGTGACAGGACTCCTAGTTTTAAATGTAGATACCAGATTGAGCATCTTCATGGAGTCCTCAGATTTTGTCTATAAATGGCTGCATGCCTTTTGTCCATTCAGTTGACAATTTCTGTTGCTAGTCCTTGACACTGCCCGATCCCCTCCCCAATCCCAAGTCTGAGTTTACAATCGTATCTCATCCACCCTCTCACTGGCCCCACACTCTGGTGTGAGCACTTAAAGGAAGCAGCATACAATATGTCTAAATAGAATCACCATTAAACTTTACCTAACATGAAAAGCAGACGACACTTGCAAACACAATTCTTGAATAATTTTTAGCTCACCTGACTGAAAGTCAGGGTGAGCTATTCTGATCACTTTTCGTCCGTCGTCCGTCGTCTGGCGTCCGTCGTCCGTCGTGAAGGTGGTGTGTGAGCCACTTAACCCTTTACCTAACATGAACAGCAGACGACACTTGCAAAAAAAATTCTTGAATCACTAATTTTTTTCATTTTTTGTCTCAAAAACATAGGTTATGACCCCTCGTTGGAACGAGCTCAGACGAGCTCGTTCCAATGAGAGGTCATAACCTATGTTTTTGAGACAAAAAATGAAAATATTTTGAAAATTAATTGGCGATTTTTGAGAATAGTGCTGGCCAGTTTTGCCCGTTTACGTTGGGTAAAGGGTTAAAGGAAGCAGCATACAATATGTCTAAATAGAATCACCATTAAATCTTTACCTAACATGAAAAAGCAGACGACACTTGCAAACAAAATTCTTGAATAATTTTTTTCATTTTTTGTCTCAAAAACATAGGTTATGACCCCCTCCTTGGAACGAGTTCCACGAGCTCGTTCCAAAGAGGGGTCATAACCTATGTTTTTGAGACAAAAAAAATAATGAAAATAAATTGGCAATTTTTTGTGAAGAGCGCTGCCCGGTTTTGGCAGTTACGCTGGGTAAAGGGTTATAACCCTATGGATCGAAGTAGTTTACAGTAGCAGAAATTCAAAGCTTTTAATGCTGAAACATCACTATACCAACTTCTACTCTGATGTTTTATGGTTAGTTGCTGACGGTTATTGCATTAGGTTTTGTAGAACAGTCCGAATGGGAACCCCAGGAACTAGTGATGCTAGTGCGTGTATACTGCAGTAAACGAGTTGCCTGATGGTTAGTACATTAGGTTTTGTAGAACAGTCCCCATGGGAACCCTAAGAAGAGGTTCTGCTAGTGCGTGTATACTGCAGTAAACAAGTTCTACTTTACTGGTTAACCCTTTACCTAACGTAACAGCCAAAACCGGCCAGCGCTATTCTCAAAAATCGCCAATTAATTTTCATTATTTTTTCATTTTTTGTCTCTAAAACATAGGTTATGTATGACCCCTTGTTGGAATGAGCTTGTCAAGCTCTTTCCAATGTGGGGTCATACCCTATGTTTTTGAGACAAAAAAATGAAAATAATAGTTATTCAAGATTTTTTTTTTGCAAGTGTTGTCTGCTTTTCATGTTAGGTAAAAGGTTAATATAGGACCCAGAACCAATGCTTGAAGTGGAGGTCCTCTAGAATTGCTGTATTTCTACAAACGATTACCTTTACTTGACTTTGTACCTACAATTAAAACTAGAAGTCTTGTCCTGAAATGCGCACAAATAGCACGTCGATTTGCACGTTAATCTACGTGTTATGACGATGGTAAGGCTATCAAATTCTGCACATACGACCTGTGCACAAGCAAAGTTTCAGCCAATGGACCTCCGGGTAATCCGGAGGTCCATTGGCAGGAACATTGCTTGTGTTTGCTATGGGTAACAAGGAAAACCAGGGGCCATTCCTATGCGCAATTAAGCCTTGATAAGCGCACAGTTCGTGACAGGACTTCTAGTTTTAACTGTATGTTGCAGTCATGATACAGCCAAATCTGCTGAATTTGACCTCAAACACCAATAAATAAATAAATTCATGGAAGATAGGCTGTTATGTTTGTTTAACCATCCTCATTGCTAATGCTGAAATATTGATATTTCAAGTTGCAAGTTATTCCCATTTGGCAACTTGGAATTAAACCAATTCAGTATTGTTTGACAGAGCTCTTTGGGCTCTGGTCCAACATGATTGAATTGGATAAATTCTGGGTTTTATTATTTGAAAAATTTACTGCTTGAAATTTTTGTGTTTTGACAGCCATGTGGTGCGGGTTAATTATTAAGATTGTTGATATAACTCCATGTTTTCTTTGCGACATGCTGATAAAATTAAATCTTCCAAACACAGTATTTTTATTGACATAATGCACATACAATTTTTAACTACTAAGACATTGCAACCACTGATAGATGTGAAATGGGTCACAGTTCATCTATCACTCTAAGTTAACCCTGTCAAATTTGTTGAAAATACAGATTTGCTTAATCGTTTATGAATGAATGCTTGTCAAAGGAACTCGTGAATTTGAGCAGAGCATGTGTTTCACTGGTATACAGTGCTTGCAAACCAGTATCTGGTATGTGTGATTCCTCTAAAGTGGACTGCAAACAAGTCACTGAGTGGATAAACTTGACGTCACAGGACTTTAAATTCGCACTAAATAGCGACGGAAAACTCAGTACCCAAATAAGATAATTATGGTCCAAATTATTCTGCATTTGAAATGTTTCCCAAAGTTTTGCCATGTTTTTGCTGTAACTAGTTTAGTCAATTTTCCCTGATGCATGGAATATAGGGCAACCTATCAAATCAAACAATGCAAAAGAGAAATATTTTTCGAAAACCACAGATCAAGTTTGCCAAAGAAAAGGAATCTGCATTGGCAATGTTGACTGTGTCGTCAGAGATGACCAAATTGGAAATTTTGCATAACCCCTGAATAGTTATACAAGATTCCTTAATTTCTAAGGTAAATGACAAAATATTACAGTTGTCTCCCTTCCTTTCTGTTCTGGTACACTGTCACTGTGCTATAAATGTCAATTTCTGCTGACCATCTTACACTGACGCGTGGGATTGGTGCAATGAAGGCCAACCATTTTTATCCATCCTTTTATGTGTTATTTATATCATAGCCTTATTACATTTAACTCCCTTAGAACACAAGTTTTCAAAGAAAAACTTTCAATGCAAATTGCAGTGCGAATTTCAATGGAACAAATTTTTCAGTGGAAAAGAATGTACTGTAACTGTAAGCAATTTTGACTTTTATGAACTGTCTCCTTCACATTTTTGATTCTTTTGAATCGGGTGGTTAATTTAATAAATTCTAATTGACACAATGTGTGTCTTGAGTGATTTGTTGTTTTTTATGGCGCTCTGTTTTTAAACAGCCACTTTGTGCTGGTTGCTTAAAGTTAGGACAAATTGTGCGAACGACTACGTCATTACAACTTTTTTCACAATTATAAAATTAGGCTATTTTTAGAACCGTATGACGGATTTTAACAGCAGTCGTGTTTACTTAATGAATGCGGAAGCACTTTTTAAAAAAAACATAAAGCACAAGAATGCATAAAACTGCCATGTCTCCAAGGAAGTTCTGGAAGGTGACTTGAATTTTGCCCCCAATGTAAGCCAAGGCGACTCAAGGAATGACAAGGCGACTTCTTCACCTTAGTTGCCCACTCGGCTGACCCCTGAATAATGATATTTAATGATATGGTTTGTAAAAATTTTCTCAAAAATTAAAAAATAACAAATTTTGATCTTGTTGCATTGGGTAAAGGGTTAATTTTACTATCGAAAATTCTGGATTGGTGAAGAAAAAACCAAGCGAAAGTGATGAACCTTTGAACATTTCAGGAGACATTTTAACATCAGCTGACAGTGTTCAATTTGAACTAATATACAAACAGATGGGCATTATTAATTATAGTTTGCTCTAAAATTCAATTCTTTACTAAAACCTGTTTTTCATTTTGAAGGTTTGACACATGTCAGCAATTTGAGACACATTTTTTTATCCACATTATTTTGTTGGATCCATAATTGGTTATATTAGTTTCTGGCTTTGTTTATTGAAAATTTTTTGGATGACAGAAATAACTGGTACAGTGCAGTCGCTGTGGATTGGTTGTAATCCAAAAGTGGGCAATTATGTCCACGCATGTGTTTACCAGGTAGTACAAATCATCATCAGCAAAATTTTAATTAATGAAGCTCCGGGTTGTATTAATTAAATTTTGGATGATTATTCCTATAATTAGTGTTTGGAATTTAATATTATTGCATCCATGGAAATATTGCCCACGTGTGGAAAGTAACCAGTCCACATCACTGTACTGTACTACAGTACAAGTCAAAATAAGTTGTAGGATAACCACTATAAACTATGTATCTTTCTTTTCATACATTGGATTTTTGGATCATTCCTGGATTTGACATCATTTTCTGGAAAGCTCTCTCTGAGAACTTTTCAGAAAATGATGTCACATTCTGATTTTATCAAAGAAGCAGCAGCAGTATACTTAGTTTATTGTGGTTATGCTACAACTTATTTTGACTTGTACTGTAGTCATATCAGCCGAAGATTTGAGATTATTTCCTATTTGTTCTACTACTGACTGTCTTATTGCTCTGATCGCCAGGGTCATTGCTAAGGGGGTCTAAGATGGTGGGGGTGGGGGGGGTGGGGGGCACCTCTAAATTTCCAGGTCCCAACCTGCCCAAGTAGGCAAAATTCTAACTACTAATACATACCAACAAGTGAGAAATTTCATTAGCCCCCCCCCCCCCTCCCCAAGACAGAATTTTCCGTCTACATGTTTCAAGATACAGCATGCCATTCCCCCTACCCCCCCCCCCCCCCCCACCACCCCCAATCCAAGGCTCTTGGTAGTTACAGTGCAGATTCTACTTTTCAATCAGTTTTGGAGTACTTTCTCTACTTTTCTGTCTAAGAACTCCTTATTTCTTATTTTGGTTAAATTCTAGACATGTTTGGAAGAATTCCACTAGCAGCTTGCTTGAAATTTCCAACTTTTTCCAATTTAGGGCTTTGAATTTCCAACTACTGTAAATTTTGCATATTACGCAGGTGGATGTGGCAAATTCGATGGGTAAAGGGTTAAAATTGGCAACATGGGTATAATCTCGTCAGATCACCGAGGTTAAGCAACATCAAGCCCGATTAGTCCTTGGATGGGTGACCATCTGAGCAATCGATTTGGACTCCCGCGTTGTGTCCTTGGGCAAGGCACTTAGCCCCAATTGTCCACATGGGGGCACGATGACGTCATGTACTAAGGTGTACTCCACGTCGATGGTACACATGTCTTCAACAAATCTACCCCTGCCGGTGCTGCAGTGCGGAGTTAAATGTTCGGGAGCTGGCCGCTGCTTGTCTTTGCTTGGTGGTTCTCTCTGGGTACTCTGGCTTCCGCCACCCATAAAACTGTCACTGACACGATTAGGCTGTTAAAGTGTCATTAAACCCTCATAAATAAATAAATAAACATGGGTATAAATGATTGGGTGAAGCTGGCTTTATTTCCATGTTGCAGTCAAGATTAGCCATTGAGGAGAAATATGTGACCTTAAACACCAATAAATAAATAGAGCATGTTCCAATCAGGAATTATAAGGTGTCTGGTTTGTCTTATTTGTGGTACAGTTAAAACTAGAAGTCCTGTCACGAACTGTGCACTTATCGAGGCTTAATTGCGCGTAGGAATTGCGCGCAATTGCCATATCGAATGGCATCCAAAGCAAGGCAGGTTCTCCTTGTTACCCATCGCAAACACAAGCAATGTTCCTGCCAATGGATCTCTGGGTGCACAGGCTGTATGTGCAGAATTTCATAGCCTTACTATCGTCATAACGCGTAGATTAATGCGCAAATCGACGTGCTATTTGTACGCATTTCAGGACAGGACTTCTAGTTTTAACTGTATAAAGGATTGAGCGATGGAGAACATGAAAAATTCAACAATGTCATTAAAATCAATTTTCTGAAATGACTGTTGGTACTGAAGTGGCAAGTTAAATGTTTTAAACATGAAGTTATGTTGGTGTTATCTTAAGTTGACAGTCATTGTACACATGCATGTATAATCATGACTTGACAGTTATTGTGTACATACATGACAAGGACCTGGGTGTGCAGTGATTGAATGTTATTTTTTATTTTTTTACAAGCTTTGTTCTCATTCTGCCAAGGAATGACAAATTGAGTGTTTCTGATTTCACTTGTGCACTTGTTTATTTTCACCCGATTAATTTTTACATATTTATGCGATGACAAATATGTTCTGGGAATTTGATTTTAAAAGAAAGATTTTGAGATGTTGCCGTTTGGTATTATCTGGAAATTAGGAATTCATAATGATTAGTAACTGTTTGTTGGATAATCGGAAAGCAGGCCTGGCATTTTCAGGAGAGTGATTTATTCAAGAAATTGAGGAGGGCGAAAACTAGCCCTCCTGTCTTTAGAAAATAATGATTACCATAACAGTTTATTCCCAATACCCACATCTTTTCAGATCTCTGCTATGTTAGTGGTCTCAGCAAGATGGCCACACTACCCCTCCCACAACTCCAGGCCTTGCCAAGGCCCGGAGGTGTGGGAGGGGCAGTGTAGCTGACTCACAGAGACTACCTTGTTAGCAGCACCAAATAAAATGTACAAAGCCCACTAGGCAGAATTCATCAATAGTACAACTTCATTTTGCCACTTTTAGCTTTTGTAAGCTTGAGGAGAGCCAATCGCTACCCTAGGCCATGCGAGGGGAGCGATTTTTAGCCCTCCTGCATTTTTATACCCCCGCCCACTTGGCGGGGGTATATAGGATTCCTTGTGTCCATCAGTCCATCATTCTGTCGCAAAATTGTTTAATGGAGGGTACCGTCATGCTGTAATCAACTCCTCGCCCACTTTTCAATTCACATAGTTGAAACTTCAGAATATGATCATACACACAATGAAGCTGTGCAACATTTATAAAGTCTTGCGAAAATTTTGTTTCTCCACAGTTATTTCCCTTTCTTGTGAATACATGTATGCCTCACTTACATCATGCACTTTAAAACATTACCAGCTGAAAGGCGGGGGTATTTGTTTGTGTCACCTTTAGGTGACACCTATTGTTTTCTGAACACCAAGATGTCACATTGTTGACCTTGCTCACCCTCAGGTATTGGTGCGGGGGTAACACAGCACCTGGCAATGGATTGCGTGGGTATCGCACCCCTGGCGTTGGATCGACTCTAGTTAAGAATGCCAGGCCCGGGAAAGGAACAAGATCATTGTAAACAGTACTAAATTTGGAGGGATTTTTAGCTGTTACAAACAGCTCTATATATGGTAATACCTGGGAGGGCAGTGCTGACAGCATTGAACTTCAAACTTAAAGGTCCAGGGTTCAAACCCCGCCAGGGGTAACTGTGTTGTGTCCTTGGGCAAGGCACTTCATCTTGATTGCCCATGTGAGGGTATGGTGGCACTGTGTACTAAGGCTTACTGCATGTCAGTGCAACACTTGTCTTCCACCAATGCTTACCCTGCTTGCATGGAGTCAGTGCATTGGGGAGTCTGACAGTTGCTTGCTCCTCAGTGGTTCTCTTCAGGTACGCCCGCTTCCTCCACTTGTAAAACTGTCTCAACACACAGTGACCCTGCCTGTCGAAAATATCATTGAGCTCTAATAAATAAATAAATAATTGGCAATGTCTGTCTGTCATGTTTGTTGATCCATCTGTGAAGAACAATTTTTTAACTGGTAGAGTGATAGAAGCCACTATCAGGGCTCTACTGAAAAGTGCTAAATGTCACTTGAGTAGTTTTACACTATATACATAGCTTGTCGTTTGTGCAGCAGACAGATATAGGTAGATGGATAATTTTTGTAGGGCTGTCGCAATAAATGGACTGTCAATTGGTCATGCCAAAATTGATTAGTATTTTCCATTGTCAAAGAATCATTAAATTTTACCCCGTTTTAGACGTTTAATAATTAAAGAAAAATTTGCTGAAAAAACTATTGTTTCTAGAGGTAAAAGGTTAAGAACGTCGACGTTAAACCCCAAGAAGCCATTAGAAGCATTTGTCTTTTAGGTACATTAAAAGTTTTGATGTTCTGAACTTTTGAACCTTCAGCGTAATAATCAAGACCGGTCGGAAGTTGCGAACTTGCAAAGTTTGCAACTGACGACCGGTCTTGATTATTACACTGAGGGTTCAAAAGTTCAGAACATCAAAGCTTTGAATGTACCTAAAAGGAGATCGTCTTAGTTGTTTACTTGAGGTAGGTCAACTGACTTGAACTTCATTTTTAGCTTAACTTGACAAAGTCAAGATAAGCTATTGCCATCACGCATGTGGAAGTCTGTTCACATTTTCCTTTAGCACAGGCTGCACCCTGCAGTTCTTGTTTGATCGTCACGAAATTTCATATCCGTGGCCCGGAGGTGTGGGAGGGGCAGTGTAGCCATCTCACAGAGACTACCTTGTTAGCAGCACCAATAAAATGTGCAAAACCCTCTTGGCACAATTCATTAATAGTAAAACTTCATTTTGCCACTATCAGCTTTTGTAAGCTTGAGGAGAGCTAATCGCCCCCTAGTCTATGTAAGGGGAGCGATTTCTAGCCCTCCTGCATTTTTAGCTCACCTGACTTTCAGTCAGGAGAGCTATAGTTCTCACTCACCATCCGTAGTCCATGAACATGGTGTTTGCGTCTTCTCCTCCCAAACCGCTGAACCAATTTACTTGATATTTGAGATAATAGTTTGTTATGACATCGCAATTTGATTTTGTTCAGATCAAGTTGCCTCGCCCCTCGGTAGGGCCATACCCAAAAAGTGTGCTTAAATCTTAAAAAATCTTCTTCTCATGAACCAGCAGTAGTTCCAAGTCCTTGGGTTCATATTTGGGCCTGAATTATAACTTTGTTCAATATGAGGAATTTTTCTTTAAAAATCTTCTTCAGATTCAGCAGTCAGAATGTTTTGATATTTGGCATGCACCATCTTTAGTGAGGTGAGATTCAAGTTTGTTCAAGCCATGTCCCTAGGTTCATATTTGGGCTCACTGTGGGAGCTCGAATTGTAACTTAGTTCAAAATGAGGAATTTTCTTTAAAAATCTTCTTCAGATCCAACAGTCGGAATATTTTGATATTTGGTATGCAGCATCCTTAGGGAGGTGAGATTCAAGTTTGTTGAAGCCAAGTCCCTGGGTTCATATTTGGGCTCAATATGAGGAATTTTTCCTTAAAAATCTTCTTCTTCAGATTCAGCCGTCGGAATGTTTCGATATTTGGCATGTAGCATCCTTAGGGGGGGTGAGATTCAAGTTTGTTCAAGCCAAGTCCCTGGGTTGATATTTGGGCTCCCTGTGGGAGCCTGAATTATAACTTAGTTCAATATGTGGAATATTCTTCAAAAATCTTCTTCTTCACATCCACCAGTCAAAATCTTTTGATATTTGGAAAATGGCATCCCACTGGAGGTGAGATTCAGGTTTGTTCAAGCCAAGTCCCTGGGTTCATATTTGCGGTTCATATTTGGGTGTGGGATGGGAAAATCTCACCCGAGGGCAAGATATATGGGCCAGGCACGAGGCTTGCCGAGTGTCTGGACCAAATATCTTGTCCCGATGGTGAGATTTTCCCATCCCACACCCGTACCCATCAGGGATTATTTTTCTCCACCCACCATGCATATCTAGGTGTGGGAGGAGAAAAAACCTTTACAAAAAGGCAAATGAACAGTGGAATACGATATGTTTGGGAGGGTATTAAAGACAAAACAATCGTGAAATAAGGACAGAAGGACAGACAGTTAGATCAGAAAAACATAGACTAAATCTAATTAACAACATATGTTTAATGTATTCTTTTTAACTTCTAGACAAAGACCATATGGTTTACTTCATCTGAGCTACTGTATTTTCTATTGTTTGTTATCAGAGCACCTGACCTCTTGTGTTTGTCTATAATTGTTTTAGATGTTAATGTTTGCCACATGGACACAGATATCTTACTTCTGTCAAAAATGTGAAGTTGATCTTTTGTTAATGTGTCTAGCATGCTTCCATCTGATAGAGTTGTTAACGCTTTACCTTGATTCCCTGATTGCCATGCCTCCTAGAATTTCTGAAAAATTCCTGAATCCTTTACCTAGTTAATCAGCCACAACTGACCGCGTAATATGAGCAGCTTGAAAGAATAAACTTTCAAAAAACCAAATCCTACAGTTAAAACTAGAAGTCCTGTCATGAAATGCGCAGAAATAGCACGTTGATATGCGCGTTAATGTGCGCGTTATGGCCAAAGTAAAGCTATCAAATTCTGTAAATATGGCCTGTGCACAAGCAATGTTTCAGCCAATGGACCTCCGGGTAACCCGGAGGTCCATTGGCAAAAACATTGCATGTGTTTGCTATGAATAACCAGGATAACCTGCCGTGCTTTGGATGCCATTCAATATGGCAATTGTGCGCAATTCCAACGCGCAATTAAGCCTAGATAAGTGCACAATTCGTGACAGGACTTCTAGTTTTAACTGTATGGCCCCTCATTGGAACAAGCTTGTCAAGCTTGTTCCAATAATGGGTCACATGATATGGTTTTACAGGGCTTGCCTTGAGTCGGGGCTGATCAGCCCAGGCCCCAAGATCAGCCCCGAGGAGCACTTGCTGGGGGCTTTTTTTCAAGCCCTGACATTTTCCACAAAAAAGCACTAACAATAATGGACAAAATGGAATATCAGCCCCGAAAAGGCCCTGACCTCAATATGTGGGGCACTTTTTTTAGGCCCCAACCATTTTACTCAAGGCGAGCCCTGGTTTTATTGAAATTTTGTGAACCTTCTACCTGACGAATCGGCTTCCTCCACTCACTTAATATACAGAGTAATTGAAAGAAAAAATAAATTAAATTTCTAGCATTCACTGGAATGTGCTTGTCAGCCCTTGTACTAAAAAGGGGGTCACATGGTACGGCTTTATTGAAATTTTGTGAAAAAATTGAAAGAAAAATTTAATATAACAAATTTGCATAGAGTTTGAAGTGTTCATTTGAAAAAATAAATTTCTGGGTTTTGAAATCCCTTGAATGTTGTGTCTTAATTAACCTTTTACCTAACTAATCAGCTGCAAAATTGGTTGATAATGAATTAGGGCTGTCGCGATTATTCGATCAGTCGACTAACTGTCGACTATTGAAGTAGTCAACGTTTTTTATTTTTAGTCGATCGTTGTTCATTTTCAAGGTGGTAAACGTCTTCTACACGTCGGGGCTAAATTGCATTGTCTTGTGAGGTGAATGATCAGTGAAGGTGAATAACTTTAAATATCTAACCATAGTTAACATTCATATCCGGAAGACAGTACGACTGTCACTGACTGTGTAAGAAAGAACACTCACAGTTACTCGAGAAGAATAGATTCTTCTGAATTTCTCCAGTCTTGTACACACGAATGCACCCATTGGAAAACCCAAAGCGCAGAAGTGACAAAATTATGATGAAAGTCAGAACGTCAGATCACTTTTCAAAGTTCGGAACTTCAGACTAAGATCCAATTTTAACAACTGACGAGGGAATGCATATATCTCAATGTTCAAAATTTCGAGAAACTTATTGCAGAAAGGAAACATATGCAGGAACGTTCTTTGGTAAATTCATTTTAATTCATCGGCTTCAATCTAGTTTACACTTGGACCCGCAGTCAGTAATATTATTTTTGGGGTTGGTACGTCCTACAGGACGTACCAACCCCAAAAATTATATTACGGACTGTGGGTCGAAGATTGGACTACATGTAGCTTCAGTCGGGACCGATTTGTTGTTCCCACAACCCCACTTCGTCTGAACACACTGGTGCCTTTCTCATTTTCAGAGTTTTACGAACAGAAGAATGATTTGCGAAAAAACCATGGGAAGCGACTATTAATCGACTAAACGTTGATTACTGGTCACGATTAGTCGATTACAAAAAATGATAGTCGCGACAGCCCTATAATGAATGTCGAATAAGGAACAGGGAATAAATAATGGTTGTCATTTCCGTTAATATTTTTCAGACTGGATGTTCTAGTTCGAAGACTACAAAATAATTATTGTATAAAATGGGTTAGGAAAGAAAATTGATCACAATAAACCATATATGCTCCAATTCTGTCATGTGATTCCATTTTTCCCCACTATTAAACACCACAGACATGTGTTTTAAACAATTACTTTAGCCTTTGTTGTGGTAATTGGATATTTCACACATTGTTCACAATAGACAGATCTGACTTAGGGGTTTGTTTCTTATTAAATTACCATGAAATTGGGGTAATTGGTGTGGGAAATGTATTAAAATCTATCATTCTGTGATTTTCCATATCTAATTTCATAAAGTTAACTTATCTGGAAGATGAAATGCTCCATACTCATCATTATGGAATGTTTGTCAGTCAGTTCATCACCAAAACCATTTCTTTTTTTTAACCCTTACATATCCTATGAAGTGGAGCAGTGCAAGCCAGAAAATAAGCAGACTGACATCTACAAAATGAGGTCCCCAGTGGGTGAATTTAGTGATGCTACCCTGCCCAGCAGGGTAGCATCACTAAATTCACCTTCTGTGAACCTCAATCTGAATCAGGGTCATCACTAAATTCACCCTTTGGGGACCTCATTTTGCAGATGACAGTCTGCTTATTTTCTGGCTTGACCACAGACAAGCCTTGACCTTGTTGGGATTTTCCGCCTATTTATATAAGTGATATAACTATGGGAATAATGTTCTTAGGCTATTATGTAGGCTGTTTTCTTGCAAGCATATTTCCGTGGGAACCCTGGGAAGTAAGCAGCACTTGTTTACTGTGGTAAACCAGTTCCGCTTTACTAGTAAAATAGGACCCAGTCACCAATGCTTGGTGTGAAAGTCCTCTAAAATGGGCAACATGTAGATCAACGATTGACTAAACTTGCCTTCATCTCCATGTTGTGTCACGATTAGCCATGATGCATAAATATGTGACGTTAACCACCAACAAACAAACAAACAAACTAGCAAGCATAGAATATGTTTATCAAGTTTTTTTGGGGAGGGGGGGGGGGGGGGGGGCCATTTACCACTTACGTTATGTTCAATTTAGCCGGGCTTTAGATGGGAGAGCTATCTCCTGTCTCAAAACCTCAGGCGCAAAAAGGAAGGTTTGGAGCAATCTGTTATTTTGTTTTCTGAAGGGAGGCATTTTGTTTTCTTAAAAAGCTATTTGAAGATAATAACTCTTCCGTGCAAGTCTGATTGAGCAGTACACATGGAACACCATCAAGATTAAGTATCAAAGCTTGTAAATGAGATAAAACCATCTCAAAATAAATCTTGATTAGGCTTCATCAGTAACTTAATCATATTATTTTTATTTCTACAGTTGTAATCAGAATACATTACTGATATGAGAAAAAAAAATTCAAGCATTTCAGCATTAACCCCTTAAATCTGCCACAATCACCTGCATAATATACAAATTACGAAGTTGATTTATTATTTTTTGTTCACTTTCAACAAATCCTGTGACCCCCTCATTGGAATGAGCTCATTCCAATGAGGGTCACATGATATGGGTTTGTTGAAATTTTATGTAAAATTTTTAAAATGAATACTTCAACAAATTCTGTTATTGTATGCGTTGTTTGGGTGGAGGGTTAATGTTGATGACTGTTGTATATACCGGTAAATTAGAAATTATATACAGTACAGTTACCATGGACTGGTCATAATCCATACATGGGCAGTGATGTCCACACTAGAGCTGTAGGTTAACTGAAACCGAACCGAGGTTTTTAGTTTTTTAAAAAAACAAACCGAAACGGTCAACATCCCGTAATCTAAGGTTTTTCGTTTTTTATTAAATACTCTCTTGCTGCAGAAATTCACAGAATGTAGCCATTCCAGAGTAGTGAGAGTACCCAGACACTCTCACTGGGTACTCTCACTACTCTGGGAAGGCTACATTCTGTGAATTTCTGACATTTCAGTTTAGTTGTGTTTGCAGCTTTCCTCAAGTTGCATGCAGGTGTCAGACCTCGAAAAATGGCCAAGCACCATAAAAGTTCTGTATATTTAGGTAATTATTATATTGGCCTTCCTGATTCTTCATGTATTATAGCTTATTTCGGGCATTCATTGAGTTTCACTCAATTTCACTACCATTCAGTTATGACTCCGGACATAAGAATGAGTTTTATTGAATTTTACTTGGCCTCATGAATGAACCGAAAACTGAACCGAACCGAGGTTTTACTCCACCTGAAAAACCAAAACCGAAACCGAACAAGAAATTTAAAAACCTACAGCTCTAGTCCACACATGTGTTTACCAGATAATAAAAATCATTCTCAGCAATATTTTTATTAATGAAGCGCTGGGTTATACCCTGTGCTTCATTAATTTTTAGCTCAACTTTGGCCCGTTGTCCATCTGTCTCACCAACACGGTTCGGGCTAGAGGTCGTATTTATGGTCCGATCTTTACGAAACTTCTTGGGTACCTTTGTTATCACCGTGGGACGAGAACGAGTGTTTTGGGGTCCGGTTCGAAATTCAAGATGGCCACTGGCAGCCATTTTGTACAAAATTAGGTGCAATCAGATTTTTGCGCAGAACTTCCATATGAAAGCTCTGATTTGAATAATTTTTTGTATGAATGTTTAGTACCATGGGATACATCACATATAATACGGGTTTTTTTCTCGTGCGTAAATTATGCAAATTAGACTAACTTTGATTTATTTAGTGTTACTTTCAGCACTGTTTGTGCAAATACCAATACGGCTCGGGCTAGAGTCCGTATTTATAAACCGATCTTTACGAAACTTCTTGGATATCTTTGTTATCACTGTGGGACAAAAACAAGTGTTTTGGGGTCCAGACCAAAATTCAAGATGACCACTGGCAGCCATTTTGTACCAAAATTAGGTGCAATCAGTTTTTTGTACAGAACTTCTATATGAAAGATCTGATATGGATAAATTTTCGTACGAATATTTTGTAACATGGAATACATCACATATATTACTTTTTTTTTCTAATTATGCCAATTAGAGAAACTTTGATTTATTCGGTGCTACTTATATGCAATTAGTGCACATGTCAATACGGCTCGAACCGTCAACATGGCTCGGGCTAAAGGCTGTATTTATGAACCGATCTTTATGAAACTTCTTGGGCACCTTTGTTATCACCGTGGAATGAGAACGAGTGTTTTGGGGTCCAGTCTGAAATTCAAGATGGCCACTGGCAGCCATTTTGTACAAAATTAGGTGCAATCAAATTTTTGTGCAGAACTTCGTTATGAAAGCTCTAATTTGAATAATGTTTTGTAAGAATGTTTAGTACCATGGGATATATTACATATAATACAGGTTTTTGTCTCGTGCATAAATTATGCAAATTAGACTAACATTGATGGACTGGACAAATATTTATTAATTACTATGAATCAACCTTAGAAAGGTTTGAATCAAGGGGGCCAAAACAATTGTTAACATTTGGGTTATGGTGCGCCATACAAGTATCCCCATTGTAACATTAACCCCATTGGGATTTCTTTTACAGTTTAGTAAATTTGATACAGGCTACGGTCAGTATTTATGTACAGACCTTTACAATGCTTTGCATGTATCTTTGTTATCGGTCATTACTTAGATGTGTGTCATTGGTGTGTCACATACTATACATGTACATGTCTTACACAAGTTGAGCTACAGTGTCATTGACACTTTCATTTGATGATTATTCCAAAAATTTATGATTGGAATCTAATATTGCATCTGTTGAAATATTGTCCATGCACACATGGAATCTGACCAGTCCACGGCAGGCGTATTATAGAAATTTAACCAATTCAATTTTGTTTGACAGAGCTCAGTTGCATAACGGCAAAAATAATAGTACAGGGTGGAACGTTTTCAAAAAAATTAAATCATAGTGCAGAATGGAAAATTTCCGGAAATTGAATACAGTAGGATCCTCTTAATTGAATATCCATTTTGCCAGTGAAAGTTATTCAGTTAACAGGAGTATACAATTAACAGGGATTTGGTCAGTTTCCTGTGATCTGGAGGTAAACTGAACATTTATTCTATTATATCTTGTTTGACAGAGCTCATAGAATAGAATAAATGCCTGTAATGGATGTAGTGAGGCCAAAAAGGTTGATAAATGAGGGGTATTTGGTGCATGTCACAGTAATGTTTTCGACATATTACAAAAATTTATATACAATTAACAGGAGTTTACTCTACAACCCATATGCAATTAACAGATCAAATTTGTACTGAAAGTATGGTAAATGGTTTTGTGTTTGAAAATTGTATTCAATAAACAGGGATATACAATTAAGAGATATCCAATTAAGTGGTCTCCACTGTAGTACTGTAGGGTGGAAAATGCCAAGAAGCAAACCATTTTCTTTGTTTAGAGACAAAATATTTGATGCAGAAATCTGCTGCTTTGTTACAGTTCCCTTGCATCTTGTATTTTCTTGTACCATACAAGTATGTTTTGGACAACATCCCATAAATATCATGTGTAAACAAATGGGATATCTCAACTAAGTGAATTTAAATTTCCAAGTATAAGTGGTCAGCGGTAGATCCACGCATTCAACCTCTGAAAATTATTATTCCTGCCACATAGTGGGAGGGGGATATAGGAATGTGTTGGGTCCATCCATCTATGAATCCTTCCCTATTTCTTGTCATCACATTTAAAAGAAATTCATTCAAAATATTTTTCTCAAATTTTATAAATAGCTTTTTAATCATAATATCATGAATGCGAATGTGAACCAGCTCTGTCCAAGTATTTCTTCAAGAGTTATTGCCCTTGTTGAAATTGTTGGACTTAGACTTTCTTGTCATCACATTTCAAAGAAAACCGTTGAAGATTTCTTTCAAAATTTCAGCTACAGCTGTTTTAGGATAATATTATAAATTGGATTGCGAACCAGCTTGAGTTCTAGTATTTATTTGTGAGTTATTGCCCTTGATGAATTTAGGTGGGGTTTGGCCATCCCATAGTGTTGCACTTATTAACCCTGTGAACTCATAAGGACAATTTTTCACATAATTTCGTCCCATTTTTGTCTTATAATAGTTCGATACACAGGGTATTGATGAAAAAATATTAACTGCTGTCTGCAGCCATCTGATATTGGGACTGACCCTTCTGTATGTGTACACAAAGGCGATAACATTCCAGAAAACGGGTTAAAAGGGTTTATAACTCAATTTCAAATATGGATCATACATTACGACTGCCGTGCACTGGTCACTTTCCACGGATGGGCAATATTTCTACGCATGCAGTTATATTAGACTCCAAATGCTAATTACACTTCGGTTCGAATCCCACCTGCGGCAACCGCGTTGTGTCCTTAGGCAAGATGCTTCACCCCCATTGCCCATCTGGGGGCACGGTGGCGCTGTGTACTAACGCGTACTGCACGTCGATGGTGCACTTGTCTTCAACCAATGCTAACCCTGCTTGTGTGGAGTTAGTATGTTGGGGAGCTGACAGTTGCTTGCCGTTGCTCGGTGGTTCTCTCTGGGTACTCCGGCTTCCTCCACCCGTAAAACTGTCATGGTCATGATTAGCCACTGTGCAGAAATATGTGACCTTAAACTCCAATAAATAAATAAATAATGCTAATTACAGGAATAATCATCAACAATTTAATTAATGAAGCACTGGGTACAATCCAGTGCTTCATTAGTTAAAATTTTTATGATGAGGATTTTCTTTACCTGGTAAAGGCATGGGTGGGACATCACTGCTCACGCCTGTATTATGACCAGTCCACTGCAACTGTACTGTACAAGTGGCAGTTTTGTCCAAAACAAATCCTACCTGTCTCATTATTATGCACTTAATATAAGAGTAAAATACACATGTAACTGGAGATAGTTTTGCTAATCATATTTTTTTTTATTATCTCCCTGTACCTTTCTTTATTCATTGGGGAGATTATATGATTCACCTACAGTCTTTTATCTTGCATGCCGTGAACCATATTTTCTTTCTAATCCTCCCCAAGCACCATGTTAAACTTTTATTTACATTATATTAACTTGCCATAATTTCCGCTCTTCATCCGATACAGACAGGCTGTAAGGAAATTTATGATCTAGGTGCACCTTTCTTTAAACAAACATCTTTAGTTACATCTCATCTTGTCTGCACATGCATGTTAAGTAATATGTTTTGGGTCTCACATAAAAAAATGTGCATGATGGGAAGATAACGGCTGTCATGTTTGTCTTGAGATCATAATGAGTAAAATAAATGAAACCATTTTTTGGTAGAATGCTGAACGGGGAATTTTGCTGAATCTTTCTTCGTACCTCACAGGAAGGATGTACTGTACCAGTTGAAATGTGTTGATGTACTGTACTAGCTGAAATGTGTTGATGTACTGTACAGCTGAAATGTGTTGTAGGATAACTGCAAGAAATATTTGATCTGATTACTCCTTTGTTAATAATTTCAGAACTTTACTCAAATTCTTGTGAAGCTTTCTGTGAACAATTATCAAGGACTGATTTTGGGGGTTGGGAGTTGGGGATTGGGTAATTTATCAACAAATGGTTAACCCTTTACCCAACGCAGACGATATCAAAATTTATTATTTTAAATATCATTTTTTAAAATTTTTCAAAAAATTTCAACAAAACCATATCATGTGACCCCTCGTTGGAACGAGCTCGTTCCAACGAGGGTTCACATGATATGGTTTTGTTGAAAAATAATATTTTTTCAAATGCTGAATTTGCATATTACGCAGGCAGATGCGGCTGATTCGTTGGGTAAAGGGTTAATTATCAACAAATTTCTGGTTAATTATTAAATTAAAAGTGTGGCACAAACTTTCTGAAAGTTATATTACAATCAGTTTTGGTGGTAATATAATCCCCTTCCCCCTTCTCCACAAAAAAATGTGATTGTGTGTTTTATTCTGTATCTCCACCTTTGTAGATGGCCTGATCATCCCCAGTCTTAAGTCTGATAGTTGCTCATCATTGCTCGGTGGTTGTCTGTGGGTAATCTAGCATTCTCCACTTGTAAAACTGTCCCACCACCATGTAGCCCTGGTTGTTGAAAGTATTGGTAGATCCCAATAAACAACATAACAGGATTATTGGAAAAGAAAGTATTCCACAAGAAGTCATGTACAGTATGGTCACCGTGGACTTGATTGGGGGTGGGGGGGGGGGGGGGGGGGGGGAGCCAATATTTCCATGGATGCAAACATATTAAATTCCAAACACTAATTATAGGAATAATCATCAAAAATTTAATTAATGAAGCACCGGGTATGACCCGGTGCTTCATTAATTAAAATTTTGCTGATGATGATTTTTATTACCTGGTAAATGCATGTGTGGACATCACTGTTTACGACCAGTCCACAGCCTCTGTATTGTACACAAGAATTTAAAATGCATGACAAAACTTGTCTTGTTACTCATTGATTCTAACTTCCTGTCGTTAGCACCTGAATGAGATCAGAAAAAGGTTATTCACCGTTATAATTAAATATTGTGCTCAGTATATTGATTAAATCACAATTCCAAATGGAATGGGATCAAAAAGAAAAGAAGACAATTGAGAAAATTAAAACAAGTGCAGATTAGGGTAAAAAATATTCCTCTTTATCAGTACAGTTAAAACTAGAAGTCCTGTCATGAACTGTGCGCTTATCTAGGCTTAATTGTGCGTAGGAATTTCGCTCAATTGCCATATCGAATGGCATCCAGAACAGGGCAGGTTCTCCAGGTTACTCATAGTAGACACATGCAATATTTCTGCCAATGGACCTCCGGGTTACCCGGAGGTCCATTGGCTGAAACATTGCTTGTGCACAGGCCATATGTACATAATTTGATATCCTTACTATGGTCAACACGCAGATCGACGCGCATTTCATGACAGTACTTCTAGTTTTAACTGTAGCTGTTCATTTTAATGTGTAATGGCACGACAATGCAACCAGATATCTTATGGAAGTTATCTTTAGAATTACTCAGTGTATGGACGTCAGTTGTTCATTAATGACAGACAACATGGATGCAGATAATGTTAGAATAAAATGAAAACCCAATTATTGGACATTATCTCATTTTCAATAACCTGTAATCAAGATAATGTCTTTATTGGATTTTATTTTTAAAAAAATGTTGACTCTCTTATTGATTAACATGAAAGTATTGCCAATTCCATTACACATTCATTGTAATTTCCATTGTGTTATCATGTTAGTACAATAAAGAATGGAGTTATATTCTGATTTAATCCCTATTTTTGCTGGAGGTTTTTAACATATTTAGCTGAACATGACAAAGTCAAGATGAGCTATTGCCATTAGAGCTGTAGGTTTTTAAATTTCTTGTTCGGTTTCGGTTTGGGTTTTTCAGGTGGAGTAAAACCTCGGTTCAGTTCGGTTTTCGGTTTGTTCATAAGGCCAAGTAAAATTTAATAAAACTCATTCTAATGTCCGGAGTCCTAACTGAATGGTAGTGAAATTGAGTGAAACTCAATGAATGCCCGAAATAAGGTATAATACATGAAGAATCAGGAAGGCCAATATAATAATTACCTAAATATACAGAACTTTTATTGTGCTTGGCCATTTTCCGAGGTCTGACACCTGCACGCAACTTGAGGAAAGCTGCAAATGCAACTAAACTGAAATGTCGGAAATTCACAGAATGTAGCCTTCCCAGAGTAGTGAGAGTACCCAGACACTGCCATTGGCAGTGTCTGGGTACTCTCACTACTCAGGGATGGCTACATTCTGTGAATTTCTGCAGCAAGAGAGTATTTAAAAAAACCGAAAAACCTTAGATTACGGGATGTCGACGGTTTCAGTTTTGGTTTTTTAAAAAAACTAAAAACCTTGGTTCGGTTTCGGTTAACCTACAGCTCTAATTGCCATCATGCATGCGAATGTCTGCTAGTCTGTGAGTCTGCTCACACTTTCCTTTAGCACCGGCTACACCTCTTAGTTCTTGTCCGGTCATCACAAAACTTCAAATTCATGTTTGAGGTTATGTCTAGATGAGAATGTCCCCTTTTGGTCGTTATCGGTCAACTGTGATGGCTGCTAGCCCAAAACCTTTAGCACAGTCTACAGGTTGTATTTATGGAGGGCTTTCATTGTAACTTAATAGGATGACTCCATATAATATCTAGATGAGAACGTCCCCTTTTGATCGCAAACGGTCAACTGTGACGGCTACAGGGTCCTGAAGCTCAAAAACATTCAGAACAGTCTACAGGTCGTATTTATGAAAGGATTTAATTGTAACTTGGTAGGATGACTCCAGATAATGTCTAGATGAGAACATCCACTTTTGGTCGAAATCATTCAGCCATGATGGCTGCCCGAGGCCAAAACCCGAAAACCTTTAGCACAGTCTACAGGTCGTATTTATGAAGGGATTTGATTGTTTGTAACTTGGTAGGATGACTCTGTATAATGTCTATATGAGAACGTCCCCTTTTTGGTCATGATCTGTCAACCATGATGGCTGCCCAAGCCTGAAACCCAAAAACTGTTAGCACAGTCCGCAGGTCATTTTTAAGATGGAGGGATTTCATTGTAACTTGGTAAGATGACTGTGTGATGTCTAGATGAGAACTTCCCCATTTGGTTGTGATCTGTCTACCATGACGGCTACCTGAGCCCAAAACACGAAAACCTTTAGCACACTCTACAGGTCGTATTTATGGAGGGATTTCATTGTGACTTAGTAGGATGACTACATATAATATCTAGATGAGAACGTCCCCTTTTGATCGCGATCGATCAACTGTGATGGCTGCAGGGTCCCGAAGCTGGAAAACATTTAGAACAGTCTACAAGTCGTATTTATGAAGGGATTTAATTGTAACTTGGTAGGATGACTCCAGATAATCTCTAGATGAGAACGTCCCCTTTTGGTCGCAATCATTGAGCCATGATGGCTGCCCGAGCCCAAAACCCGAAAACCTTTAGCACAGTCTACGGGTCGTATCAACTGTGATCGCTGCAGGGTCCCGAAGCTGGATAACATTTAGAACAGTCTACAAGTCGTATTTATGAAGGGATTTAATTGTAACTTGGTAGGATGACTCCAGATAATCTCTAGATGAGAACGTCCCCTTTTGGTCGCAATCATTGAGCCACGATGGCTGCCCGAGCCCAAAACCCGAAAACCTTTAGCACAGTCTACGGGTCGTATCAACTGTGATCGCTGCAGGGTCCCGAAGCTGGAAAACATTTAGAACAGTCTACAAGTCATATTTATGAAGGGATTTAATTGTAACTTGGTAGGATGACTCCAGATAATCTCTAGATGAGAACGTCCTCTTTTGGTCGGAATCATTGAGCCATGATGGCTGCCCGAGCCCAAAACCCGAAAACCTTTAGCACAGTCTACGGGTCGTATTTATGAAAGGATTTCATTGTAACTTTGTAGGATGACTCAGTATAATGTCTAAATGAGGACGTTCCCTTTTGGTTGCGATAGGTCAACTGTGATGGCTACACAGGCCCGAAGCCGGAAAACCTTTAACACAGTCTACAGGTCATATTTATGAAGGGATTTCATTGCAACTTGATGGGATGACTCATTTTGGAATACTTTCACTCTTAACTTGATAACTTTGGTTGGGATACATTAACTGTGAGGGGCTACATTATCCCAGTCCTCAATTCTTTAGTACAGTCTACACCTCAGATTATTTTTATTGAAAACATAGCAAACAGGGAACAGAAATTAACATATTCTCAGTTATCACAATTCTTGTATTTCATAATCCTTTCATAAACATTGAACATTATCCTTTTCCTCAAACATTACACACAGTCAAGTTAAGCTACAGTGTCATTGATACTTTCATTTGCTTCCCATGGGAATGCCAAGGAAGTGAAGCAGTGCTTGTTTTACTGTGGTAAACAAGCTGTTTTGCTGGTAAAATAGGACCTGGTAACCTATGCCTGGGGTGGAAGTTCTCTAAAATGGTCAACATGGGTATAAACGAGTGAGTAAACTTGGCTTTATCTCCCTGTAGGGCTGGGTGTTTTTCCAGTTTGGTTCTGGTTTTTTTCAGCAACCAAAAAACCAAACTGCAATACCCGGCAAAAAACAGCCGAACGGAAGGGAGGGAAGTGGACATGCGACCACTATGGACTCTCATCACTAAGTCTACCAGGCAAAGGGGCGATTACATCTTGTTCTCATTGTCACATTTTCTCCCTAATTGACTTGAGTCAATAAAAATGTAACAACGAGAACACGACATAGTTCAGATAAACCTGTTTTTAACACACAGAGAAAAAAACAAACCGAAACTTATTTATTTATTGATGTTTAAGGTCACATATTTATGCACAATGGCTAATCATGACCGTGACAGTTTTACCGGTGGAGGAAGCCGGAGTACCCGGAGAGAACCACCGAGCAACAACAAGCAGCTGCCAGCTCCCCAACATCTTAACTCCGCACTGCAGCACAGGCAGGGTTAGATTGGTTGAAGACATGCGTACCATCGACGTGCAGTACGCCTTAGTACACGGCGTCATTGTGCCCCCATGCGGGCAATGGAGATGAAGTGTCTTGCCCAAGGACACAACGCGGTTGCCGCAGGTGGGATTCAAACCGAGGACCTCTCGGCTTGCAGCCTGCACCTCTACCTACTGAGCCACCGCGCTCCCAACCGAAACTTAGATTTTCCTGAAACCGAACAGAAACCGAAGCCGATTCTGAGAAATCAAAACCTCCCAGCTCTTTCTCCATGTTGTGGTCACGATTAGCCATTGTGGAGAAATATGTGCCATTAAACACAATAAATAAATAAATAAATAAATAAATAAATGAATCATTTTTGGTTCCATGTGGGAACGCTGGTGAAGTGAAGCAGTGCTTGTGTACTGTAGTTTACTAGCTGTTTTACTGGTAAAATAGGACCTGGTAGCCTATTCCTGGGGTGGAAGTTCTCTGAAATGGGTAACATGGGTGTAAACAATTTCCTGGATTTTATAGTCAGATTGCCGTCATGATATTAGCCACTGTTCAGAAATATGTTACCTTAAACACCAAAAAATAAATGTACTTTTTTGGTGATTTTGGACAATCTACATCATGGGGGTCTACAGTTATTTCCAGGCAAGTTTTGACTGCCTGTTAGGCAGCCAAGACTTACCTGGAAACAATACTAAGGTGCTCAGAATAGAACTTGCAAGTGTCCCCAAAAACTTGAAAATATAGCATTTGAGGAATTTGTTTTGTTGCAGTAAAAGTGATCCAATTCAGAATTATGTCTTTAATCCTTTATCTAATGAATAAACAAATTCAGTAGTTGAAACAAAAATATTTTTAAAAAAATTTCAACAACAAAACCACATTATGTTAATAACCCACATTAGAATGAGCTTGTTGAGTTCATTCTAACGAGGGATGACATTAGAATAAGCTTGTCAAATTCATTCTAACGAGGGCTCACATTAGAATAAGCTTGTCGAGTTCATTCTAACGAGGGCTCACATTAGAATAAGCTTGTCAAGTTCATTCTAACGAGGGCTTACATTATCTGGTCTTGTAGGAATTTTTTTTTAAATTTGAAAAACGCTATTTGAGAGAATAACTTTTAATATCATCTACATTTGGTAATGGGTTCATGCTAGGGCTGTCATGATTTTTTAATTTAGGAATCGATTAATCGTCACAAATAATCAATGATAATCGATTGATCGTACCTAGATGACCCCCATCTCCTTCTCTTTGAAGTCAATAAAAATGAAGTTGAAGTCAGTTGACCTACCTCATGTAAACAACGAAGACGATCCTCTTTTAGTTACATTCAAAGCTTTGATGTTCTGAACTTTTGAACCGTCAGTGTGATAATCAAGACCGGTCGTCAGTTGCGAACTTCGCAACTGCTGACCGGTCTTGATTATTACACTGCCGGTTCAAAAGTTCAGAACATCAAAGCTTTGATGAATGTACATGAAAGACAAATGCTTCCAATAGCTTCTTGGGGTTTAACATCGATGTTCTTAACTCTTTACCTTTAGAAACAGTAGTTTTTTCAACATATTTTCTTTTAATTATTAAACGTCTAAAACGGGATATAATTTACCGATTATTCGACAACGAAAAATACTAATTGATTTCGCCGTGACCGATCAACAATCGATAAATCATGACAGCCCTAGTTCATGCTTAAAACAGATCTACTCAAATTCAGTTGCTGGAAGACAGTGACATCAAACACCAATCAATAATAAAAAGATATCTAATTAACAATGGACAAAATAATTATAAAATATCAGTAAAACTTGATTTCATTTCTTATTTTGATCGTAATATTGCCATAGATGCTGAAATTCAGCAATAAAACATTTAAACGGTGGTAAACTATAGTACGGTCACCGTGGACTGGTCACTTTCCCTGGGTGGGCAGTATTTCCATGGACACCATAAATAGAGGATATGGAATGAGTGTTTTTCACATATAACATTCATGGAACGAGTCTTAAGAAAATTCGGACGAGTTTCATAAATATTATATGGGAAAAAACTCATTTCATATTCTATTTATCATATGACACACACATGCACAATTTGGCCACTAAGTATGACTTTTTAACTCATCACCTAACTTGAGTTGCAGACAGCACTTGGAAAAAACATCCTCGTATAACTAAAAATCTTCATTTTTTGCTTCCAAAACATAGGTTATGACCCCTCATTGGAACGAGCGTGACACGCTTGTTCCAATGATGGGTCATAACCTGTGTTTTGAGAGCAAAAAGTGAAAATATAATAAAAAATGAATGGCGTTTTTCTTGTATTGTGCAAGACGGTTTTTGCCGTTAGGTTAGGTAAAAGATTAATACAATATAACCCACCCTAAATAGGACAGATAACGTAAATTCTCCCTACTGAAATTATGCAAATGTGACCCAAATTTATTTTGTTTAGCCAATCAAATTGTCAAGTTTTGAAATTGACCAATGAAAGCTTCCAACTCTAATTATGCAAATTACGAAAATGTGGCCCAGTTGTATTTTGTTCAGCCAATCAAATTGTCTAGTTTTGAAATTGACCAATGAAATTGATGGAAGGCTTTATTTATCACTGATTAATATGAAAACAAAATATCAAATGTTTTAAGGCCACACAAAGCAGATCTTCGGTTTCTCAGGCCATTATTTGTGAAATTGCATGTGGGACGAACGGTTTTTTATTTTATTTTTTATTTCAGTAATTACTTTTTTGCCATCAAAAGTTCATGTTCTTGGTTCAAGGTTTAGGCCTCACAATCTACAGAATAGCATGGGTGGTGGTGTATTTCATCCCTCGAGTGCAAGAAGACTTTGCAGTGCTAAAGCATTGCAAAGCCTTCTTGCATTCAAGGGACAAATTCATCAATTTTTTTATCTTGGGTAAAATATCAGACATAAACCATTTAATTTTTATTTTTTAAAAGTTTAAATTGGTTATAAAAAAAGAGCATGCGGCAGCCAAAAGGACCATGCGGGAGGGCCTGAGAAACAGATTTTTAATTTTTTTAGGCCCAAAGTGAACAAAATGGACGAGTCATATGATAATATTTTATTCCAATCTCAAATTTTAGGAATAATCATAAAAAATGTAATTAATGAAGCACAAGGTACTTCATTAATTGGAATTTTGCTTCTGATGATTTTTATTACATGGTAAATGCATACATGTATATCATTGTCCATGCATGGATTATGACCAGTCCATGGAGACTAGTGCTCAAATGACTAGTGAATTCCAAAGTCGACTTGTCAATACCCAGAAGTCAAGTCGACTTTGACTAGTCATTGGTGATAACTTGTCTCCTTATAACAGTGTTGGTGTTCCGGTAGAGTGCTGAAGGTCCAAATTTGGCTTCACTTGGGCATTCATATACAGCAACTTACTGGAACATTATTCTGTTAATGTACTTCTAATTATGCTAAGAGTGAAATTATATAGTCTTATTTAATTTGCCTTGTTGCGATTTATGGGAGAGTGCCTATAGTCACTCTCCCATAAATTGCAACAAGGCAAATTAATAACATATCCTGATAGCCCAAAATAATTCAGCACTCTACTAGTACCAGTTAAAACAAACTACTGTCACTACTATTAGATGGCAATAGATGTATACATTGATTGCCTAATATTGCTGTTCAAACTGTCTGACAGTGGCACAGAAGGGATACTATTTACCTAAAAGCTTGAACTCCTCTGACTAGCCGACTGCACAATTGAGAGTCGACTACAGGTTTACCCAGAGTCGACATCGACTAGTCGACTAATCGTTTGAGTACTAATGGAGACTGTACTGTAAGTAATACTAAATTTATTCAGTTATTTTCAAGGTATGTCAAAGTTTATTACCCCATTATACACGTTTCAACTTTATTATTCTGTCCGCATATATTTACATATAATTTATGTAGAGGAGATTGCATCAAGATTCATGAAGTATATTACTTTTTGGAGAACAAAGAACGGAAGATATATGTAGACCTATACACACATTTCATGCTTGTCTTCACATCCAGTAGGCTGGGTGCACATTGAGAATCACTTTTCTCCATGACAACACAGACAGAAAACATCTGCCATTTATCTGATCACCTGGATGTTCAGACATTCTTTGTAATCAACAAAATATATCAGCTGTTTGAAAAGTTAATCTAACTTTAATGTGCAGATGTATCTGAAATTAAAATACAAGATGTTCCTTCTGGGCTCCCGGTGGGTTGTACGGAATGCGGATGTTACTTTGTGTCATGTTCTTTATGATTTTAACCCTTTACCTAACATGAAAAGCAGACAACACTTGCAAAAAAATTCTTGAATAACTAATTTTTTTTCATTTTTTGTCTCAAAAACATAGGTTATGACCCCTCATTGGAACGAGCTCAATTAGCTCGTTCCAATGAGGGATCATAACCTATGATTTTGATACGAAAAATGAAAAAAATAATGAAAATTAATTGGCGGTTTTTGTGAATATAGCTCTGGCCGGTTTTGACCGTTACGTTGGGTAAAGGGTTAACCATTTACCTTCCCTGTTGGAACTCCAGGAAGTGAAACAGTTGTTGTTTACTGTCGGAAACAAGCACTGTTTGACTGGTGACATACAACTCGGCCATTGTGGACTAGTCACTTTTTATAGGTGGGCAATATTTCCACGGATCAGTAATATTAGATTCCAAACACTAATTATAGGAATAATCATCACGGTACAACACAGTGCCTCAGTAATTAAAACTGGTTTAGTGGTAAAATAGGATCCTGCCACTAATGCAGAAGGGTGGAAGTCCTTTTTCTCCCCCCCCCCCCCCCCCCCCCACTATACGTGAAACATATGCGTGTCCTGGGTGAGACAGCAGCATGGGATATTTCTATCCCACCCACCCCACGTGACGTACTCATTTGCATATTTTATTAGATCGCCGGAACTATTTCATCATCGTCTGCACAATTATAAATAAACAAAATGGCTTCACAATTTCCTGTATGTAATCCACGTGCCATTCAAAATCAACAATGTTGATTTGTTTCAACCCCATGTTTCTCTGCAGATTTAATAATATCACTGCGTTAAATTATCGATCGATCAATAATCTTACAATGCCCTTTACATTAGAGTTTGACACGCGCAAATTCATTAACCCCTTAATGGACAGTGTTACAAATAAATTTTTTAGTATATACCTATGGTATATACCTAACTTTTTACGATCTTTCCGATGAAATTGTTCATTTTTCGAAAGGACTACGACTTGATAAATTGGGTATGTCAGCACGTGACCGCCAATTATCTATAATGACGTAATCCTCGTGTGAGGGGAGAAAAATCATCCTCGATGAGTCTGAAGGTGGGAATGGGAAAGCCTCGGGTCTGGTTCAAATATCTTGCCCCTCGGGTGAGATTTCCCCATCCCACCTCCAGACTCATCGGGGATCATAATAATCCCCTCAATGAGCCTAGTTGAATATGACTGTATTGGCATGGCCTTGGGTGTGAACAAATATACACAGGTACACAAGATCCTCACATCAATGATGGCTCGGGCTTGGGTTCAGACACATACACAGGTACACAAAATCCCCCCATAGATTACAGCATGGGGCTGACGTGTGAGCACATACATAGGTACACAAGATCCTCCCATCAGTGATGGCACAGGGCTTGGGTTGACACATACACAGGTACACAAGATCCTCCCATCATTTACAGCGAGGGGCTTACGTGTGAACACATGCACAGGTACACAAGATCTTCCCATCGATTACAGCATGGGGCTAATGTGTGAACAGATAGGTACAAAAGATTTTCCCATCGATTACAGTGTGGGGCTAACGTTTGAACACATATATAGGTACACAACATCCTCCCATTGGTGACGGCATAGTGCTTACTTGTGAACGCAGTTGGTGAAATTGAACTGCCACCCTCTCTTTACAAAAAATTCTGTATGTGGACTTTAGTGGTTAATATTGTCTTGGTTACAACTAGGGCTGTCGCGATTATTCGATAAGTCAACTAACCGTCGACTATTGAAGTAGTCGACGTTTTTTATTTTTAGTCGATCGTCGTTCATTTTCAAGGTGGTACACGTCTACTACACGTCGGGGCTAAATTGCATTGTTTTGTGAGGCGAATGATCAATGAAGGTGAATAACTTTAAATATCTAACCATAGTTAACATTCATATCCGGAACACTGTACAACTGTCACTGACTGTGTAAGAAAGAACACTCACAGTTACTCGAGAAGAATAGATTCTTCTGAATTTCTCCAGTCTTGTACACACGAATGCACCCATTGGAAAACCCAAAGCGCGGAAGTGACAAAATTATGACGAAAGTCAGAACGTCAGATCACTTCTCAAAATACGGAACTTCAGACTAAGATCCAATTTTAACAACTGACGAGGGAATGCATAGATCTCAATGTTCAAAATTTCGAGAAACTTATTGCAGAAAGGAAACATATGCAGGAACGTTCTTTGGTAAATTCATTTTAATTCATCGGCTTCAATCTAGTCCAAACTTGGACCCGCAGTCAGTAATATTATTTTTGGGGTTGGTACGTCCTACAGGACGTACCAACCCCAAAAATTATATTATGGACTGTGGGTCCAAGATTGGACTACATGTAGCTTCAGTCGGGACCGATATGTTGTTCCCACAACCCCACTTCGTCTGAACACACTGGTGCCATTGTCATTTTCAGAGTTTTACGAACAGAAGAATGATTTGCTAAAAAATCATGGAAAGCAACTATTAATCGACTAACCGTCAATTACTGGTCACGGTTAGTCGATTACAAAAAATGATAGTTGCGACAGCCCTAGTTACAACTGGTAATTCAGTTTTTTCCAACATGCTGTCATAATTGACAAACATTGTTGGTGTTGTGTTGAGCTCACACTTTGTGAAGTTTTTTCCAACATCAGGTTACAATTGACAGACACATATTGGGGTTGAATTAAAGCAGCACACTTTTAGGAGGTCACAAAGTACTAAAGCATGTCAGAAGTCTGTGTGACAAAGTTCACCTTAGCAGTTGGTCCACTAAATTAGTACAGATTGTCATGCACTGCTGTGATTATTATTTCCTCATCTCTTTACTTTCAGTACAGTACAGACATGTTAACCTTCAGAATAATTTTTCAGGGAACCTGAGGGTGAGTTACAGGGAAACGGGACGGATTTCAGGGAAAAGTTCGCGCGGGGACAAAATAAAATTAAAAAATTGTGAATTTTCAGCTCATGGAACACTATTAACACCAGGTTATATCCAGAACTAGTTGTCAACTATGCTGATGCATTTATGCTATGGTAAAAAATCATAAAATAACTGTTCATTTGACCCCTTCCCCCCGGATCCTCTTCTTCAAGATCCCGCCTCCCCCACTGTCCCACAGAGCACACCTCCAACTGTGGTTTGCTCCTATCAAAGTCTACTTAGCTAATAATTTCCCAAGTCTGGAAATATTAAAAGGAAAAGATGTCCCTCAGTTCAGTTACTTCAAGAACATTAGTACTCAGAAAGTATCTCTATCAAACTTCATGCATTTGGGACGTTTGTGCCCTACACAAAATGTTTCTTTTCATCATTGAAGCATTTTTTTTATTAATTCCATTCGAAATTTTCTGGGTACAGATGGCCAACAGTTAACAGTTCTGTAGTCAGCACAACAGAATAAATGTTGTGTTAGAAAATAAGTCCATTGTGTTGAAATGTGCAGTCATAATTTTTCGGCATCTTAAGCTACTTTAACCTCCTTTTAAACTGTGCTAAAAAGTTGTTGTTTACATTTTGATTTTTGAAAAGGGATGAGAATTAAAGCTATTCTATGAAGGAATAAATAAATATATATTATTTAATTCCTTTTCATATATTTTAATTTCAAAAAACTGCATTTAAATGAAGGTGGAGTTTTAAATTTTTTGAAAGTAAGTCGCCTATTTTCACTTCGACACTCGCACATTGATCACGAATCGCTGAAGAAAAACCCCAGAAATAAACATGAACACAGTTGAAATATATATCATAAAATACCCTTTTCTTAAATAAATGTAACTTAAATCCTTATTTTACTGCTTCGTGAGTTTTTACCAGAGTTTGAAATGCATGTGATTTTACTCCGAATGTTTTTCATAAGTTACAACGGGATCGAAATATTGACTGTTGTTTTCCACGATTTTGGGTCCAAAACTGATTCCCATCCGGGAGGCCGGGAACTACACTGAAATTCCGGGATTTTCCCGGGCATTCCGGGAGAGTTAACATGTCTGGTGCAGTACAGTTGCCATTGATTAGTCGAAATTCACACATGGGCAGTGATGTCCACGCATGCCTTTACCCGGTAATAAAAATCATAAGCAGTAATATTTTAATTTAATGAAGCACTGGGTTGTACCCAGTGCTTCATTAATTTAAATTTTTGATGATTATTCCTATAATTAGTGTTTGGAATCTAATATTACTGCATCCATGGAAATATTGCCCACCTGTGGAAAGTGACTAGTACACGGTGGCTGTACTTTAGTTCAGACCTGAACTGCAGATATGATATTGGTATTAAGATTTTTGTGTTAACTTCTTTTAACGCCTTACATGTTGCTGGTGGGTATTCCTGCCAAGGACAGGAAGTCTCTTGCCACTAAAACCGGTAATATTTGAGCCTATTTAACCCTTTACCTAACGTAGAAAGCAGACGACACTTGCAAAAATAATTCTTGAATAACTAATTTTTTTCATTTTTTGTCTCAAAAACATAGGTTATGACCCCTCGTCAACGAGGGGTCATAACCTATGTTTTTGAGACAAAAAATGAAAAAAATAATGAAAATTAATTGGCGATTTTTGAGAATAGCGCTGGCCGGTTTTGGCCGTTACGTTGGGTAAAGGGTTAACCAAATCTTTCCCTGCAAATTGTATTGGCGTTTTGACCAGTGATTTCTTGAGAGATGAATTTTTCACCAAATCTAGTCATGGCTGCATCTGTTGCCAAGACAGATCATACCTACAGTAATTTTATGACTGGTTCCAAACACACCTTAGCCTTTTTTAAAAAGCCTATTTCAAGCTTTTCTGATCTCAGAGCTTGTGTCCTTAACAGGTCATCATTAGGAGGCCTTGTTGACAAAAAACAAATCACCTGGGTAGTGATTTTCAAGTGAAGTCGTGCCTACCTTAACAGGCTGTCAAGACTTGACTAGAAATCACCGTTAACCCTTTACCCAATGCAGACGATATCAAAATTTATTATTTTAAATATAATTTTTAGCTGCGACTAGCAGCGCTATAAGTGGCAATGTCGGTCGGTCTGTCGGTCGGTCGGTCGGTCAGTTGGTCGGTCTGTGACCAACGAGTTTCAAAACTCAATAAATTTTGAAATACTTGATGGAATAACTTTATATTTGGCATGTAAGTGTATCTTATTAACGTCTAGCCACTGTTCAATGCATGTATTGTTCCAAATATTTTTCTTGGAGTTATGGCCCTTGATGAACTTAGAATGTCGGTCGGTCTGTCTGTGACCAACGAGTTTCAAAACTCAATAACTTTTGAAATACTTGATGGAATGACTTTATATTTGGCATGTAAGTTTATCTTATTGATGTCGAGCCACTGTTCAATGCATGTGTTGTTCCAAGTATTTTTCTTGGAGTTATGGCCCTTGATGGACTTAGAATTTTGTGAAATTGCACCACCCGTCGCAGCTACGGCGTCGATGTCACAATTTTTAAAAAAAAATTTCACCAAATTTCAACAAAACCATATCATGTGACCCCTCGAGCTCGTTCCAATGAGGGGGTCACATGATATGGTTTTGTTGAAATTTTTTGAAAAATAATATTTTTCCAACTGCTGAATTTGCACATTATGTGGGCGGATGTGGCCTATTCGTTGGGTAAAGGGTTAAGCATCTGAACATATATATGCAGGTTTTAGTCCACTGTGAATTCAGGATAATTGCCATTCTCTAAATTGTTAACAAAACTGAAAAGAAAATCGGTCACTTCTTTCATGAAAATAAACACATCACCTGGTATCGAGACTCGATAAGGCCTTATACAGTACATGGAGATGTAGGATTGTAACTAAATCACCCATGGAGTGGGTTTATCACCAGACGTATCACTTTTAAATTCTGTACATGTAGAAAAAAAAAACGAACAATTTTTCAGCCAATGGACCTCCGGGTTTAATACGGAGGTTCATTGGCAGGAACTTTGCTTGTGATTGTTATGCTTCGCAACAAATTTGCAATTATTGCTTGGGTGGAATCTCCGTTCCAATGAGTGGGCCAGATGATATGGATTTGTTGAAATTTTTTGAAAAATTTAAAAAAAAACCCAATAATTAAAATAAATTTTGATATCCAGTGTGTTGGGAAAAGGTTTAACCCTTTACCTAACGCAGACGATATCAAAATTTATTATTTTAAATTTCATTTTTTCAGATTTTTCAAAAAATTTCAATATTTTTTCAACTGCTGAATTTGCATATTTCGTGGGCGGATGCGGCCGATTCGTTGGGTAAAGGTTTAAATCAAATTGTTTTATCTTGACTTACAAAGCTCTGTTAAATGAGATATCAATTTGGTTAAACTTCATAATTGTAGTGAAGGAAAATTTTCTGCTGAAAACCTTATTTTTAACTGGTTGAGTGCTAGAAGCCACAAACCTCTTAGTTTGTTCAATATTCTTAAATACAGGTACCACCATCAAATATCTATACAATAGAAAAAAACACAAGGTATGACACTTCCAGAAAAGATATTTTAAAAAAAAAATAAAATAACAAATACATGAACTCTACCGATTTTGATCAGATAAATGGCACTCATTTGTGTAAATCATATCCTGACAGCCGAACATCCATTTTATCTAAATTTTCTTTTTCTCACATAATTTTGTAAACTTGATCACTAAAGTCAATATAAATCATGATTGATGACTCGTCTCCTTGTTGCATTGCGGCAAATTTTTCATCACTCTCTCATTGGTCAAAATGAAAAAATGTTAACGCTATTTTTCAGCAACAAATTTCCTCACTTCAAATATAGTGACCAGTCATTGACCAATAAGAGAGCGACGAAAAGTCGAAATTTAAAAATATTGATCCAACTGGGCCTGTGCTAGAAGCCCCGGCCTGGCATTCTAAAAAATGCAGGAGGGCTAAAAATTGCTCTCCTCACATGGCCTAGGGGAGCGATTAGCTCTCCTCAAGCTTACAAAACCTAAAAGTGGCAAAACGAAGTTGTACCATTAATCAATTCTGCCTTGTGGGCTTTGTACATTTTATTTGGTGCTGCTAACCAGGTAGTCTCTGTGAGACGGCTACACTGCCCTTCCCACACCTCCGGGCCTTGGTAAGGCCCGGAGGTGTGGGAGAGGCAGTGTGGCCATATTGCAGAGACTACTAACACAGCAGAGATCAGAAAACCTGTGGGTTTTAGGAATAGACTGTTGTGGTTATCATTATTTTCTAAGGCTAGGAGAGCTATTTTTCGCCCTCCACAATTTTTTAAGGCGAACAGTAGGAGAGCGAATAAATCGCTCTCCTGAAAATGCCAGGCCTGGAAGCCACTATCAGGGCTTTACTGAAAAGTGCTGAAAACCACTTGAGTGGCTTTACACTGTATGTATAACCTTGTTATTTGTGTAGAAGTAGCAGAAAATGATATACAAAAACGTTTTATTAGCATTTATTGGAGAGTGCCAACAGGTAGCCAACAGGCATTCTCCAATAAATGCTAACAAAACAATTATTTATGAACAAAATCTTGCAAAATTGAACCTCCTATTGCTTGTAGAATTGTATTTATTTATTTATTGGTGTTTATTAAGCAATGTGGAGCTCGGTTAATCCTCGGATGGGTGACCTCCTCAGCGATCGATTCAGATTCCCGTATTGTGTCCTTGGACAAGGCACTTAACCCCGATTGTCCACATGGGGGCACGATGACACCGTGCACTAAGGCATACTGCACGTCGATGATGGGCATGTCTTCAACCAATCTAACCCTGCCTGTGCTGCAGTGCGGAGTTACGATGTTGGGGAGCTGGCAGCTGCTCGGTGGTTCTCTCTGGTACTCCGGCTTCCGCCACCCGTAAAACTGTCACGGTCATGATTGGCCATTGTGCATAAGTATGTGACCTTAAACACCAATAAATAAATAAATAAATAAATAAATATTATTGGTGTTTAAATAGTCACATACTTATGCACTATGGCTAATCGTGACTGTGACAGTTTTACTGATGGAGGAAGCCAGAGTACCAGGAGAGAACCACCGAGCATCGACGAGCAACTGTCAGCTCCTCAACATTCTAACTCTCTTCAAGCTCCACTCAAGCAGGGTTACAGAGATTGAAGACATGTGCACCATCGACGTGCAGTACGCATTAGTACACAGCGTCATCGTGCCCCCATGTATAGGTAACTGGGATAAAGTGCCTTTCCCAAGGACACAACGGGGATCGTCCCGGATGGGGATCAAACTCGGGACCTCTAGCAGAGAAGTCCAACAGTCTACCACTGAGCCACCGCGCTCCCTTGTGGAATTATATCTTTGAAAAACACACTCATGTAAATCACCTTTGAAAAATAAATTGAGCTCCCTACCAGTTAACAGAGAACAGGGAGTTAAGTTATGTTTAATACAGGTGGTTTAAAAAATGTAGACTTTGTATCAACTAAATAGGATTGTAGCTTGTACTACAGCCAGCAAATTATTTATAATAAGTTAATATCGCCACATTTCTTATCATTTTCCTATTTTCTTTGGTAGGTTTTTATCTTTATTATCTGTTAGTTTGTGATAAATGATCCCCCACAATGCATTCTGTCTGCATAGAATCTCCATATGCACTTTGTACATCTTATCACACTCAACAGCCACTTAACAGTAAAATAAAAAAAACTGCAATACACAGTGGAACCCAGTTAAGTGAATAACCACTTTGTCAGTGAGAATTATACAGCTAATTGGAGTATTCAGTTAACAGGGATTTGGTCACTTTGACTGTATTATACAGATAATCTGAACATTTTTATAACACCACTCTCGAAGAGAATGGGAGGTATACTGGATTACATACTTACGTCTGTCCATCCGTTCATCCAGGCTTAGCAGAGGTACATTGTGGGGTTTACAATTTAGGGTCAGTGGTAGTTGGGTTGGGTTAGTACAATGGCCACTTGTGGGGTTATTTTTTGTACTGTGGGGTTAATTTATTGACCTTGTGGGGTTAGGGTTTAACATGGTAAAAACCCTACAAGTAAGAACATGTCAGAATGTCCACCCATCCGTCCGTCCGTCCGTCCGTCCGTCCATCTGTCCGTCCGTCCATCTGTCCGTCCGTCTGTCTGTCCATCCATCCATCTGGACCATCTGCCTGTCTGTCTTAGCATCCGTCCATCTGTCCATCCATCCATCTATCCTTCCTTCCTTCATCCGTCTGTCTGTACTGATATCTTACAGTGAGTAGATGGATTTCAAAGAAATTTGATATGAGGGATCTTTTTGACAAGCTGCTCCTTCACATGTTATAAAAAAAAAGCTGCCCGCATTTGTTTCAACAGAGTTATGGTTATTACTTTGTTTTTGATTCTTTTATGTTTCGTCGCTCCAGCACTGCAGTTGGGTATGAATTGCCTTCAGCAATAGCCTTTGTTTCTATTATATCTTGTTTGACAGAGCTCATAGAGCTCTGTCAAACAAGATATAATAAATTAAATGTCTTTAATAAATATGATGAGGACAAAATATTCTGTAAACAAGGGAAATTCTCTGATTGCCGTGGTAATTTCTCCACATATCACAATATATAGTAACATATTTTTTTTTGATCACAAGAGGTAATGTTTCCCAACAATGCATTCTGTCTATATGGAATATGTACATCAACTGTGTCAATGATAATACACTATTCTTTACTAGAGCACGGTGGCTCTGTTGTTATGGCATTGAACTTCAAACCAAGAGGTCCATGGTTCGATATCCGCCAGGGGTAACTGCGTTGTGTCTTTGGGCGAGGCACTTAATCCTGATTGCCCATGTGTTGGAACTGTGTACTAAGCATACTGCACATCAATGGTGCACCTGTCTTCAACCAATGCTAACCCTGCTTGTGTGGAGTTAGTATGCTGGAGAGCCTGACAGTTGCTCGTCGTTGCTCGTTGGTTCTCTCCGGGTACTCCGGCTTCCTCCACTCGTACAACTGTCAGACATGAGGTGACCCTGGCTGTTGAAAGTGTCATTAAACTCCATTAAATAAATAAATAAAATAAATTTGTTTCTATCCTTGAAAAGTACTTAATTTTCCACCACCTCCCCTGAAAAGTACTTGATTTTCCCCCACCTCCCTTGAAAAGTACTTATTTTCCACCACCTCCCTTGAAAAGTACTTAATTTTCCACCACCTCCCTTGAAAAGTACTTACTTTTCCATTACCTCTCTTGAAAAGTACTTAATTTTCCATTACCTCCCTTGAAAAGTACTTAAATTCAATTTATCTTTTACTCTGGAAATGAGAAGTTTCATGACAACCCACCCCCACATGCATGCGATGTCACAAAAATGGTCAGGAACCACACATCTCTCTATCTCTTGAGTGCAACAAGGTGCCATCTGCAATGCTTTCGCATTGCAGATGGCACCTTGTTGCACTTAAGGTACATAATATATGCAGTTATTTGGGTTTTCCAGAAATCAGATCCTCAAGGCAGAAATTCTTTTGTGTTGTTCTTGGTAGTATAAGTTCATATGAAAATTACAATAGTCCCTGAAAATCATGGTCCGAGTTCTTGAAAAGTGCTAAAATAATGCGTGAATTTGATTATCTGATATCCATGGGAACTCAGAATATTGAAAGTGACATTAAACACCCATAAATAAGTAAATAATCCCCACGGGAACCCTGGGAAGTCAAGCAGTACCTACGCACTGTGGTAACAGGTTCTGTTTTACTGGTAAAATAGGACCCAGTCACCAGTGCTTGGGAGGTGCAAACCCCCTCTAAAATGGTCTACATGGCTTATTAACGCTCACCCCTGGTCTTGAGTTGATGCTCATGTTGTGGCCATGATTAGCCATTGTGCAAAAAAATATGTGGCCATAAACACCAATAAATAAATAAATAATAAGCAAATAAATAGATAAATATTGTCGGGCATCCTTTTGAGTTTCGGTGTCCCAAGAGGGATAATGGAGTTTGAACTTGACAGCGTTTGGCCATTACAGTGAATCGTCAGTTTCAGAAAAGCCCCCTTCCCTGTTTCCATTGATTTAAACCACGATAAAATGAATCTCAGATTGGTGGCACATGTAGAAGACCATGAATATTTTCCATTATATGTGTATTACGTCAGTATGTTTCATAAGGACACTTAGTAAGGATGTTATCAGTTTGTTACCTGCCAATTTTGATAAGACATGTGGAAGACAAATGTTCTTTCTCTTTTAAGCTTCACTTAAGAATTTTGTTTGGCAAACTTATCCTTCAGAAATGTAATGCTACTGTAATATTTCTGTGGGATTATCTGGGGAATTTATCAGTCCTCTTGGCAGAGAGGACACTCATTCTTCAAGCATGGAAACAGATATATTTTTTAGGTCTAATGAAAAATGGTTTGTTTCATAATCACAAAAATCTTGCCCAGTTTCTGTTGACCAGTTGCATGCTAAATTATTTTTGGTTGTTAAAATTTGACATGACTTTGCCTTGTTTGTTTGTTTATTGCGGGGTATAATGACATTTTATCGCTGTGGGAATCTGGAAAGTGGAGCAGTAATTGTTCACTGTGATGAACAAGCTCTGCTTTAATGGTAAAATAGAACCCAGAACCATTACCTGGAATGGAAATTCACTTTCTTGGGCAGCAGGTATACAGTTAAAGCTAGAAGTCCTGTCATGAATTGTGCGCTTATCTTGGCTTAATTGCGCATAGTAATTTTGCGCAATTGCCATATCGAAAGGCATCCAGAATACGGCAGGTTCTCCTGGTTACTCATCGCAAACACAGGCAATGTTTCTGCCAACAGACCTCCGGGTAACCCGGAGGTCCATTGGCTGAAACATTGCTTGTGCACAGGCCATATGTACATAATTTGATATCATTACTATGGTCATAACGCGTATATTAATGCGCAGATCGACATGCTATTTGTGCGCATTTCATGACAGGACTTCTAGTTTTAACTGTAAGTATCAGTGATTGGCTGAACTTGACTTAACCCTTTACCCAACTTACCGACAACATCCGCCCAAGTAATATGCAATTTCGGCAGCTGAAAAATTATTATTTTTCAAAAAATTTCAACAAAACCTTTTGAGACCCCTTCTTGGAACGACTCGTCAAGCTCATTCCAGTGAGGGGTCACATGATATGGCTTTGTTGAAATTTTTTTATAAATTTAAAAAAATGATATTTAAAATAATAAACTTTGATATCATCGGTGTTGGGTAAAGGGTTAATACTTATATCGCAGTGAAATAGCCAGAGGTGATGAAAATGACCTTCAACACCAATAAATAAATATAAGTTTAAATAGGCATAGTCACATCATGTCAGACAATTATACGGGTATAGGAAGCCAGTTATCCTGAAAGAACCATTGAGCAGTGGCAAGTAACTGATTCCCCAAATTACTGTTGGCAGTAGTTGAAGGTAAGTGTACCATCAGTGTGCATTATACCATAACCCTTTACCCAACGAATTGCCTGCATCCGCCCACGTAATATGCAAATTCAGTAGTTGAAAAAAAAAAAAATTTCAAAATTCTTTAACAAAACCATATCATGTTACCCCTCGTTGGAACAAGCTCATTCCAACGAGGGGTCACATGATATGGTTTTGTTGAAATATTTTTAAAATTTGAAAAAATGATATTTAAAATAATAAATTTTGATATCGTCTGCGTTGGCTAAAGGGTTAAATTAGTACACAGCACCACCATGCCCCAGACATGGTCAATCAGGATAAAGTGTTTTGTCCAAGGACACAACACATTTTTTTCTTTTTTTTTTCATTTTTTTTTGGGGTGGGGGGGGGGGGGGGAGGGGTTTAAACACAGTTTTGACAGGCAGGGTACCTGGAGAGAAACACCAAACAGTGGCGAGCAGTTGTCAGACTCCCCAATGTACTAACACCTCACAAGCAGGTTAGCATTGGATAAAGACATGTGCACCATCGACGTCGAGTATGCCTTCTTGGTACACAGTGCCCCCACATGGAGAATTTGGATTAAGTGCCTTGTCCAGGGACACAATGCAATCGCCCCTGGTGGAGATCAAATAGTGGACCTCTCAGTTTGAAGTGTAGTGCCATAACTGCTGATCCACCGCTATAACTGGTGACCCACCACCATAACTGCTGACCCACCGTGCTCCCTACAACACAGCCACTGTTGTTACTTGTCAGTTTTGAACCATTGATTTTTCGTTTTCAAGTACAATGTTCAAACCGCTGAGTTACTAAAGGCACTCTCCCATAAATTCTAGCAACACAAATCCTTGCAGAGTAAATTTATTTATTTATTTATTGGGTTTTAATGACACTTTTGATAGCCATGGTCACCTAGTGACAGACAGTGTTGCAGATAGAGGAAACCGGAATACCAGAGAGAGCCACTGAACAATGGCAAGCAACTGCCAGGCTCCCCAATGTAGTAACTCCACACAAGCAGAGTTAGCATTGGTTGAAGACAAGTGCACCATCGACGTGCAGTACACCTCAATACACAGCACCATCATGCCCCTACATGGGTAATTGGGATTAAGTGCCTTGCCCAAGAACACAACGCAGTTGCCCTTGGTGGGGATCGAACAGTGAGCCGTTCCATTTCAAGTCCCAGGTCATAACCTCTGACCCACCATGCTCCCTACGACACAGTAGCCATAGTTGCTATTTGTCAGAATCAAACGATTGACTTTTCAGTTTCAGATCCAATGTTCTAACTACTGAGCTACTGCACCCGCTTTGCCTTGGTAATTTTTATAGGAGGGTGCCTAAAGGTGTTCTCCCATAAATTCTAGCATGACAATCCTTATAAATAAATCCTCTTCATCAGGAGAGTATGAAGCATAAACACGGAATATAAAGCCTTTTAACTGTGGTTTGTGCACTAAACTGGTAGAGTGCTAAATAATGTTTTGTCAGCAATATTTGTTCACATATTTTTGCCTTGTTACAATTTATGGGAGAGTGCATATGGGCACTCTCCCATAAATTATGACAAGGCATATCCTTACAGACTAAATAATATCACTTCAAAGATAATATAAAGCACAGTCATTGAATATGAAGCCTTTGAATTGTGGTACCTGAACTTCTGAATAGAGCCCAAATATGGGCTTCCAGCACTCTACCAGTTAAGAATGGAGCCCAAACTAGAGATGGGCAATATACCTAAAAACCTAACCGATGTCGTGGGGATGCCAAAAAATACTCAACTGTTGAATACCGAAACCATCTGAATTTTCAAACTTTCCTACATTTGCTATTTATAAATCCCTGTTGAGGCTTGATAACAATTTAAAAGTTCATTTTCATTAAAGAAGAGACTTGATTTTCTTTACAGTTTTGTTAACCCTCAGTGGAGTAGGCAGCTGTCCTGAATTTCCACTAGACTACAACCTGTACATACATGCCTAACTGTGGGAGCGCGGTGGCTCAGTTGGTAGAGGTGCAGGCTGCAAGCCGAGAGGTCCTCGGTTCGAATCCCACCTGCGGCAACCGCGTTGTGTCCTTGGGCAAGACACTTCACCCCGATTGCCTACATGGGGGCACGATGATGCTGTGTACTGAGGCGTACTGCACGTCGATGGTACGCATGTCTTCAACCAATCTAACCCTGCCTGTGCTGCGGTGCAGAGTTCAGAGTTACGATGTTGGAGAGCCGACAGCTGCTCGTCGTTGCTCGGTGGTTCTCTCCGGGTACTCCGGCTTCCTCCACCCGTAAAACTGTCACGGTCACGATTAGCCATTGTGCATAAGTATGTGACCTTAAACACCAATAAATAAATAAATAAATAATAACATGCCTAACTGTTTAGCAGTGATTTCTAGTCAAGTCTTGGCTGCCTGTTAAGGTGACTTGACATCACTGCCCAGGTGTTTTGTCTATTGTCGGCAGGACCACCTAATGATGGCATGGTCATGGCACCTGCTCTGAGATTGCAAAAGCCCTAAATGGTTCTTTAACCCCCTGCACATTGATGTCGAAATATCTGAAGTCAGGGTGCAAATATTTCCCATAATGCAACTAGAAATTTAACCAATTCAATCTTGTTTGACAGAGCTCAATGAGCTCTGTCAAACAAGATTGAATTGGTTAAATTCCCAGTTGCATTATGGGAAAAATGGCTACTTCAAATCTGGATATTTTGACATGTGTGCAGGAGGTTAAACATTAAAGTGTGTTTAGAACAAGTCACAAAATTACAGTAGATATGATTTGTGGTCGTAAAAGAATGGCACATTTGAGCTCATTGGCAGTGTCAGAAACTGGATACCGAACCTATACCGAGGTATACCCCCTAATCCCTGTGGAAGCACCAGGAAGTGTTAAAGCAGTGCTTGTTTACTGTGGTAAACAAGTTCTGTTTTTTTGGTAAACTAGGACCTGGTCACCAATGCCTGTGGTGGAAGTCCTCTAAAATGGGCAACATGGGTATAAACAATTGGCTGGACTTGCCTTTATCTCCATGTTGCAGTCACTATAAGCCATTGTACAGAAGTATGCAGCCTTTACCCAAAGCGGCCAGTGCTATTCGCAAAAATGGCCAATTAATTTTCATTATTTTTTAAATTTTTTGTCTCAAAAACATAGGTTATGACCTCTCTTTGGAACGAGCTCGTTCCAAAGAGGGGTCATAACCTATGTTTTTGAGACAATAAATTAAAAAAATTAGTTATTCAAGAATTTTGTTTGCAAGTGTCGTCTGCTTTTCATGTTGAGTAAAGGGTTAAAGAGACTAGTAAATAAATAAATAGTAAATATCTCCCTCCCTTCCTACCCCCCCCCCCCTCCCCCCCCCCCAAAAAAAATACCGAAACTGATACCAAACTCTAAATTCCAATACCGCCCATCACTAGCCCAGTCTTGGGCTTCCAGCACTCAATGGTTAACATTGTAAGCTGATGTTTTTTTATGTTTGAGATGAGCTGTACGAAACCAAACCTGTACTCCTGACATAGATGATTGTCATTACCATCCATCCATGGCTGACCTGATTTAAAAATAATTTTATGATGAGAGTGGTAAATACCCTTTAAAAAACCCTTGGATTCGAAAATCCGTATTCGTACAATAGATGTAATTAGAACTTACTAAGTAAATTTTAACCCCGAGGGCCTGGACCGCTTCCCAAACTTTCATCAACATTACAGTATGTGTGTCTAGCAGTTAAGCAGTTATCTCTAGTAAGCCAAGTCTTTTCTGACTCTAGGATCAGCCAATTAAACTTTGAATAAAAACTACTGCCAAAGAAATTTGACTATTTTGTGCAACACTTCATCAGGATTGTAAGTTAATGTACCTGTTCTCAAATCACAAAGTAAATGGATGTCAGATAGGATTTTATTTAAAGGTTTACAACTCCTAAGGTATTATATTACAGGAAGATGTTTAGTATAATGGCTTTCTAACACAGTGAAATGATTGAAGAACTGTGTAGGTAATCACTTTCCCTCCCACCTGCGGCAACCGCGTTGTGTCCTTGGGCAAGACACTTCACCCCGATTGCCTAAATGGGGGCACGATGACGCTGTGTACTGAGGCGTACTGCACGTCGATGGTGCGCATGTCTTCAACCAATCTAACCCTGCCTGTGCTGCGGCGCAGAGTTCAGAGTTACGATGTTGGAGAGCTGACAGCTGCTCGTCGTTGCTCGGTGGTTCTCTCCGGGTACTCCGGCTTCCTCCACCCGTAAAACTGTCACGGTCACGATTAGCCATTGTGCATAAGTATGTGACCTTAAAACACCAATAATAAATAATAATAAATCACTTTCCCAAATCTTATCTCATAAGAAAGAATTGTTTGCCCAATGAATCTAATAGAAACAACCTGAATACCAAGTCTCTTTTTACTCTTAGAGTCCAGAAAAGTTTACACAATTGTTGCTCAACACCATCACACCTTGTGAGTTTAGCTGATGAATGGGGATTTATAGCCAAGTTTTGGCTGCCTCTAGAGGCAGCCAAAATCTGACTAGAAACCACTGCCCAGTTAATTTGACTGTAGTGATGAGCCTATAAGAAGAAAGGCCTGTCATCCGAATGCCGATGTTTTGAAGACACAATCGGCCAATTGTCTATGCCGATGTCAGATTGTCAGTGTTAATTTTAATAATTTACTGGTAAAGTGTAACTGTGTTTGCACATTGGAACTACATGATAATTCCATCTCCAAACTCCCAATCCTGGTAGTTTTTTTTCATCATTTTATATTATTTCTACCTTCTCATTGGTTAAACACAAATCACCTACATTGATCATTTCGCTGACCCCTCTAGTGATAAAAACATTGTCACATGCTTAAACAGCAGCTCTTTTGTGTTAGAAGGTTGTCAATTGGCTTAATGAATACCGGAAACAAGTGTCCAATTATGGAAAATAAACGCATATTTTCAGGTGGTAAAAGTTTGTGAAGACAACGAAATTTTGTAATTCAAAAACCCATGCGACTCGATTTGGATTACAGCCCTGCTAAAACCGCGTGTGTAAGGCTGTAAGCTAAAAAAATCGAGGCGTTGCAGTATGAAAATGTTAACAAACTTTTTCATTTTGACAATCCGCATTTGCCAACTTTTACCCCACCTTCTGAACCGCTGGCTGATGGCCGTATATCGGCTGATGGCCGATTGTATACCGATTAATCGTCTCATGGCTATTTGACCGTTGCCTACCAGTCCTCCACTTGATTATATTTAAAGTGCTTGATCTGAGACCACAGAGTTCAGCAAAGTTAGATGATAGTTTGACATTCAACAGCACCCTCAAGATTTAATTAGAAAAACGCTTATGGTACAGTGTTTCCCATCACAGTTTTCGGAATATTATACAGTACAGTTGCCATGGACTGGTCACTTTCCACGCGAGGACAATATTGCCACGGATGCAGTAATAGTATATTCGAAATACTAATTACAGGAATAATCATCAAAACTTTAATTAATGAAGCACCAGGTACAACCTGGTGCTTCATTAATTAAAATTTTGCTGATGAAGATTTTTCCTACCTGGTAAACACATGCGTGGACATAACTACCCACGTGTGGATTACGACCAGTCCACGGCCACTGTGCTGTAATATGTGGCAGTCAGTCTTACAAACCTTTTTCCATTAGGACATGATTAGCTCTCCTGCGATATTCAAAATGACATCCCCGTGGGAACTCCAGAAGTGCGGCAGTGCTTGTTTACTTTAGTAAACAATTGGTTGGACTTGATTTTATATCCATTTTGTGGTCACAGTTAGCCATTGTGCAGAAATATTTTACCTTGAACACCAATAAATAGATAAATAAATAAGGAGCATGTATTATAGTTGAAACATCCGTTGAATAAAAGTTCCACCTATACAAAAGTTCTCAAATGTTCCTGTAAATCAGTTCTGTTTTACTACTAAAATAAGACCCAGTAACCAATGCCTGAGGTTGAAGTCCTCTGAAGTGGGCTTCATGAGTACAAAGGACTGGTTACACTTGACTTCATACTTGGGGAATTCCCAATTGCATTTTGGGTAAAACATTTCTACTTGAAATTTAGCAATTTTAACATCAGTACGCATAGAGTTAATATGTTTATTGAATGTGTATCATTTAGTTAGAAGCAATTAGGTCTAAAAAAGTTAAAAATCTGTTTCTCAGGCCCTCCCACATTGTCCTTTTGTCTTCCCATGCTCTCTTTTTAAAATCAATGCAAACTTAAAACAAAAATTAAATGGTTTATGTCTGATATTTTACCCAAGTTAATAAAATTGATAAATTTGTCCCTTGAGTGCAAGAAGGCTTTGCAATGCTTTAGCATTGCAAAGCCTTCTTGCACTCAAGGGACGAAATACACCACCACTCATGCTAGTCTGTAGATTATTATAACATAAAACAAAACAAGAACATGAACTTTAGATGGCAAAGAAATAATTACAAAAATAAAAAATAAAATAAAAAACCACCCATCCACATGCTATTTTTACAAAAATGGCCTGAGAAACAAAAGATCTTCTGTGTGGGGCAAAAATATTTTGTTTATGTAGGCACTTTACATTAAACGTGAACAAAACAAATCCATATACAGTACAAGTCAAAATAAGTTGTAGGATAACCTCTAAAAACTATGTATCTTTCTCTTCCTACACCGATAAGACCAGAAGCTGACATCATTTTCTAGAAAGCTTTCACTGAGAGCTTTCCAGAAACTGATGTCAGATTCTGATCTTATCAGTGCAGGAGCAGCAGTATACTTAGTTTATTGCAGTTATGCTGCAACTTATTTTGACTTGTACTGTGCACACTTTCTCTATCAAAGGCAAACTTAACACTTTACCAGTTTACTTGAGGGTTAACTCCATATTTTAATAATAAAATGCTGCAAAAACCAGCAATTGTATTTGAACAAAATTTATTGTGAAAACAAATTTATCTTTTCAGACTGCCAATACACGTGTCACCACAAGTGCCTTCCCTCCGTTTCTCTCGATTGTGCCTCTGTGATTTCGGGAACAGCCGCTGAAGCTGCTGATCCACTTTCGGAGGAAACTTCATTATCAGATCCGTCATTATTAACCAGCTCAGAGTCAAATGATGGCTTGGATATGTCATCGGATGCTGCAGCAAGTGTAAGTTAACTTTCTCTCATTTTATAAAAGTTTAATTTTGTGTGTTTTGTTATGAAAATCATTTATTTTTTTTCCGATTGAGTATTACGGTTTAATACATGCTGCCCTATAAGACCATGGGAAGTGTGTAACAAAGTGTTGCAAATTAGAAATGGCCAAAGTACCAACAAAAACCAAACTGATACTGATATCACGGGGGATACCGAAAAAACAAACCAAACAATTCCAATCCAATCATTGAATACTGTATTTTTAAATTTTCCCACATTTGCTAGTTATAAGGCCTTGTTGATGCTTGATAACAGTTGCTGTGTTCATTTTCTTGAAAGAATTCATGAATATTCTTTAACATTGTGTTAACCCTCAATGTCTTATGGCTGCATGATAAATCGATAAACCGATATATACCGATATTCAAACCAGTTTTAATCGAATACCCATGTAAATACAAAAATATTGGTTTATCGTCATTATTGTGTAATTTTTAAGATGTCTTAAGTTTCAACTGTAACTCCCCCCCCCCTCTGCCCCCCCCCCCCCCCCCATCCCGAATGAATAATATTATCTCTTTACCCAAGGAATCAACCACATATGCCTGCGTAATATACAAATTCAGCAGTTCAAAAATTAATTCGAGAAATTCAACAGAACAATATCGTATAACCCCTCATTGGAAGGAGCTTGTTGAGCTCGTTCCAATGAGGGGTCACATAATATTGTTTAGTAGAAATTTTTGTAAAAATCCGATAAACTAATATTTAAAAATAATAAATTTGGATACAAGAGTTTAAAGTTTTAATGGATGTGTAATAAATATACGTATTGTATGAACTGTATATACAGTTCGGCCGCTGTGGACCTGTCACTTTCCACGGGTGCACAGTTTTTCCATGGACGTAATAATATTACATTCCAAACACTAATTACAGGAATAAGGCATAAAAAAAATTAAAAATCTGTTTCTCAGGCCCTCCCGCATGGCCCTTTTGGCTGCCGCATGCTTTCTTTTTATAACCAATGTAAACTTAAAAAAAATAAAAATTAAATGGTTTATGTCTGATATTTTACCCTGGTTAAAAAAATTGATAAAATTGACCCTTGAGTGCAAAAAAGGCTTTGCAATGCTTTAGCATTGCAAAGCCTTCTTGCTCTCAAGGGACGAAATACACCACCACCCATGCTATTCTGTAGATTATGAGGCCTAAAACATAAACCAAGAACATGAACTTTTGATGGGAAAGAAATAATTACAGAAATAAAAACTAAAATAAAAAAACGCTCGCCCGCATGCAATTTTACAAATAATGGCCTGAGAAACAGAGGATCTACTTTATGTGGTCCCCGTGGGAACCCCGGGAAGTAAGCAGCACTTGTTTACTGTGGTAAACCAGTTCCGCTTTACTAGTAAAATAGGACCCAGTCACCAATGCTTGGGGTGAAAGTCCTCTAAAATGGGCAACATGTTGATCAACGATTGACTAAACTTGACTTCATCTCCATGTTGTGTCACGATTAGCCATGGTGCATAAATATGTGACGTTAACCACCAACAAACAAACAAACAAACTTTATGTGGCCTAAACATTAATTAAAATTTTGCTGATGTTGATTTTTATTACCTAGTAAAATGCATGCTTGAACATCACTACCCATGCATGGATTATGACTAGTCCACGTCAACTCTGCTCTACATATTTGTAATTAATCAGATATTCTAAAATGGTTCTTACTCAACTGACACCCCCATTTCTTATCAACCTACTCACAATTGTTTACTACAGGCTTGCACTACAGTGGAAGTCCCTAACTCGGATAAAATACTCTCTATTTTTGTCTTTCCCAAGCAAGTTGGGAAAGAAAAGTGGTGCAAAAGCACCAATAAAAATAAGCCAAAACTGGGTCGAGTGCAACCGGCGCAGACCCAGTACGGGACGCTCTCTCCCAAGTACAACTCCACGACTTCCGTTGCCAGTGCGCATACCGTCTCTAAAGACTCATTCTTTTTAAAATCCGCTTCGTGTCGAGATGTTTTTGCACGCTTATCAGTGTTCCACCAACTCGATGTTTGATGATTCCTGATTCATTATACCACAGTGTATCCTTTGTATTCTCAGGAACAGTGTTTTATATTCTTTTTTTTTTTTTCTATTATATGTCCATCATGTATATTTATTTGCTCTCTCTCGAGTCGCGCGCGAATTTCGCGGGCCACGCGGTTCGGACTTAGATTATTTCACAATTATTGTTAATGCTTTTTTTGCAAAATTTTTTAATTGTGTTAGAGTTAGGTGTCAGCGGGGTACCACTCCTACAGTGTTTCTTCTTTCTGTTGAGAGTAGTCTTCCTGTTGGGTGGTTCCCGGTCGGCCGTCTGGGGTCTTTGTTTCTGTCACCTTTCTCTCTTTGGGGGTGTTCTGTTTTCTGATCTCACCTTCTCTGCTCCTCTCACCTCTTTCATGCCTAGGACAATTCCTTGTGGGCAGTGTCTGCTGCCTAAGCATGTGGACGATGTACATTCGTCGTGTTCCTCCTGTAATGGGTGTTCGGCCGAGCGGCCGTGTGGTGTCTGTGGAACATGGTCTTCCACCTTTTGGGCGTCTGTAAATCGTGTCGTTCGTTCTCATGGCCGTACCTCCCGCTCCCGCGGGAAAGGAGAACGTGGTCGTTCGGGGCCTCCCGAGCCGACTCTGTCTGGTGAGAGTTATTCCTCCTCCGTGGGGGATGTGCAGTCTTTTCCTGTGGTGGATACTGCGGGAGCCGTTGAGTGTTCTGGTGTAGAGATGCCTGGTTCCGGGACTACGGTCCCCCTCCAGTCGACATCTGAGGCTGTCACTAGGGTTGTGACTCCTCCTTCGGAGCCGAGCCGGTGTGCTCTCTCCATTATTTCACCAGCCTCAACGACTCTCGACGTATCTACTACTGCTGCTGGTCCGTCTGCTTCGTTGTCTGTTTCAGCCGGCCTCGGCTTTTCGCTGCAGGGGACTGCAGAACTGTCCGATACTGTAGACGTGGGATATCGGCCCCAGCCTTCCCTGACTTCAACTCGGCGAAGTCGGAAGGGGCTGCCGGCCGAGCCCATCGCTGTGGTCTCGTCGCCGTCGAGTACCACAGTTGTGTCTTTGGATTCGGATGTTCATAGTGGAAACACTATGAACTCCATGGCGTTTCCGTCCGCTCACTCTGGTCACACGACCAGTTTTGGGGGACCAACGCCTTTTGTGCAGCCTGGACCTTCTGCCCCGCAGAGGTCCACGGTGACTCTCATGAGTTCTCGCAATATTGATCCTCGGGGTGCATCGTACCCCTATACACGTCTGCCTTCAGATGTTTCGGCTGCCGCCCGTCGTTCCGCGTCGGGTGTTTTGGAGGATCGTGACCCTTCGCTGGTTAAGAGGGTCAGAGGTGAAGCCACTTTGCCGGTTCGCTCCCCTGTCGAACCGGTCGGTACAGGCAGTGAGCTTAGGGAGGCCCTCTCCTTACTCACTCAGGTTCTCTCAAAGAGTCTTCCTGTTGCTTCCAGCGAGGCTATGGGTGGTTTCCAGGCGCCTCCTATGGCGCCGCCTCCCGGGATTGAAAACAGGCCGGTTTCCGATTCCTCTGGTGTCCCGACACCATGGGAGGCGTCGGCTGGTTTGCCCACGATGGGCTATGTGTCTTCCGACTCTGGGGAGGAGTCCGACATGCTTGAGGTCGAGGGCCAGCAGTCTTCGGACTTGGGGGCGGCTCTTGACTTTGTGTTTGGGTTTCTGCCTGAGCTCAAACCTGCTAACCAGCCGACAGTGTCAGCCTGGCCGCGATCTTCGGTCGCGCTCCAACAGCCTATGGAGCAACCTGCTTCTGGGCGCCTTCGACCGTGCCAGTCGGTACAGGTGGTTGAAGCTTTTTCAGCATTGGATGCCAAGCTGAATTCCAAGGCTTTGAAGACTTCGTTCTTCACCAGGGTTGACACCTTTTTGCCTCCTGTGCGTTATCGTTCCTACGATTCCGCCAATCCGTCAGTCTGCCAGACTTTGACGGTTCTGGATCAGGACTCCACTTCCCTCGGGCTTTCCAAGCCCAAGTCTGCCGTCATTCCAATGACGACTCTGGAGTCCACGTTGGGCTTATCTAGAGAGATGCTTGGCATGCTTTCTCTCTCAGATCACGTCGTCTCAGCTTTGGCTGCTTATCTGCCTCCAGATAAGTTTGACGAGGTACAGGCTCCTTTGCGTGTGCTGTCCAAGGCGCTTATGCACCTTACTCACACGCATGCCTGTAACACGGCCAATTTGGAATTAGTTCGAAGGGACGCTGTGCTGGACACAGGACGATCCCTTCCCGAGGAGCAGCGTGCTACTCTTCGATCTGCTTCTTTGGCAGGTCCGCAACTTTTCCATGGTTCCGTGTCGACGGTCCGGGATGACGTCCTACGTCATTCCAAAGATCAGCTGCTGTTTCGTCAGCTTGATCAGCCTTCTCGGGGAGGCAAGGGCCGTTCCAAGCCTAACAAGTACCCTTCTGCTTCCTCTGTGAAGCAAAAGGCTGGTCCTTCTGCCGCCGCCTCTGCTTCTTACTCACGGGGTAAAGGTAGGGGTCGGCAGAATCGAGGGAAGTCTCAGGATTCTTCATTTAGCAGAGGAGGTGGTTTCTCCTCTCGCGGGCCTCGTCGGGGCTCGAAATGAAGGTCCTCACCTCGACTCGTCCCAGGTTGGGGGAAGGATAGCAGAGTTTGCAGACCATTGGACCACCATCACATCCGATCCATGGGTGTTAGATGTTGTTCGGTCCGGGCTGCGCATATCCTTCCGACGGCACCCCACTCTGTCAAGGGTGCCTCTTCCAACCACAGTTCCTTCAGACGTTTTACGTCGGGAACTTTTGTCCACGGAGATTGCCAATCTCCTGGCAAAGGGGGCGATCGAGGTCATCAAGAACGTTCAGTCAGTGGGTTTCTATTCCCGCCTGTTCTTGGTGCCGAAGAAGGGCGGCCGACTCCGACCGGTTATCGATCTGAGCATCCTGAACCAGTCTATCATTGCTCCCAAGTTCAGCATGGAGACTTTCAGGTCGGTCCGCCATTCAATTCACCAGGGAGATTTCGCCGCCAGCATCGACCTGCGAGACGCTTACTTCCACGTTCCGATGCATCGGGCGTCACGGAAGTATCTCAGGTTCGCTTTTCTGGGGCGAGTTTACCAGTTCAAGGCCATGCCTTTCGGCCTCAACCTGGCTCCTTGGGCGTTCACCAGACTGATGTCGCATGTGATAGCGTTCCATCGCACACAGTCCAGGGTGACTACTTCGGCATATCTGGACGATATCCTCCAGAGGCATTCCAATGCTGCCTTACTGGAATCGGATGTCGCCACTCTGTTGAGCTTGCTCACGTCGCTAGGATTCAGAGTCAACGAGGAGAAGTCGGACCTGGTCCCTTCTCAGTCGTTTTGTCATCTGGGGATGTCTTTCCAAACCAAATTCAATTTGGTGGCTGTCCCCCAGGCCAAGGCTGTGATTCTCTCAGCTTTTGCTCTGACTCTGTCCCAGTCCAGGTCTGCGACCGCTCGGAGTTTTCTCCGGCTGATCGGTCTCTGCGGTTCGGTGACGGATCTCATTCCTCTAGGTCGGCTGCGTGTCAGACCTCTCCAACACTTTCTGCTCAGTCGTTGGAGACCGAATGTAGATTCGCTGGATCAGGTGCTTCCGTTTCCGGACTCTCTGTATCCTCACCTTCTTCCCTGGACAGATGTTCAGTGGATTACGCAGGGTGTTCCGCTGGACTTACCCACGTCCGATCGCGTCCTGACGGCAGATGCCAGCGATCTCGGATGGGGTGCGACGTTGGATCCTCTCGGTCTTTCCCTACACGGGATGTGGGACCAGGATCAAGCAGCTCTACACATCAACCAGAAGGAGCTTCTTGCTCTTCTTCTGAGTTTCAGGCAGTGGATCCCTCACTTGTCGAATCGCCAGGTCCTTCTACTATCCGACAATTCGACAGTGGTTGCTTACATTCGGAACCAGGGCGGCACGCACTCGCTTCCGATGTACGAGTTAGCTCGGGATCTTTTACTGCTCGCTCAGGAGGTTCACGCCGGGGTGGTTGTTCGTCACATTCCCGGTCGTCTGAACGTCCTAGCCGACTCCCTGTCCCGACAGGGCAGGGTTATTTCCACCGAGTGGATGCTTCACAGGGCAGTGTTCCAGTCGCTTTGCGATCTCTGGGGACGTCCCCACATCGATCTCTTTGCGACTCGTTGGAACCATCAGGTGGACACTTTCGTGTCCCCGTGTCCAGATCCTCTGGCTTTTGCCGTGGACGCTCTGTCACTCGATTGGAACGGTCTAGTCGGCTACGCCTTCCCGCCGGTTCCGATTCTTCCTCAGGTTCTCGCCAAAATTCGAACCTGCAGTTGTCGAATCATTCTGATCGCTCCCCTGTCGCCTCAGCGGGTGTGGATCAATCAGCTCCGCTTGCTGATGGCGGCGGTTCCGGCACGTCTCCCGCTACGTCGCGACCTTCTTTGTCAAGGTCGCCCGAGGAGGTTTCACGTCGACCCGACTTCATTGTGCCTTCACGCATATCTTTTGTCAGGTCCTGTCTCCTCCGTAGAGGTTTTTCGAGACGAGCAGTGGAGTGCATTTCTTCTTCAAGGAGGCACTCCACTGGTTTAGCTTATGCAGCTAAATGGAAGGTCTTCTGTCGATGGTGTGCTGATCACTCTGTTGATTATGCCAATCCTTCGATTTCTCAGATTGCGGAGTTTCTGGTATATCTGTTTGATTCTCGGGGTCTCCAGCCTGTTACCATCAAGGGTTACAGGTCTATGCTTTCAGAGACTTTTTCTTATGTGGGGAAGCGTCGTATCGGCACTAATCCTTACCTCTCCAAGCTTGTTCGGCACTTTTCTTTGAAAAGGCCTCGGACTTTGCAGCTTACTCCACGATGGAATCTTTCGTGGGTGCTGCTTTGCTTGGGGGGGGGCGCCGTTCGAACCTTTATCCCAGGTGGATATGCAATTTCTCACATACAAGACGGCTTTTCTGATGGCATTTGCTTCGGCCAGACGGGTTAGTGAGCTTCACGCCCTCTCGGTTGACCCGGCCTTTTTTTAGGAGTTCTCCCAACAGTGTTACTTTTACCACTGATTGCTCCTTTTTGGCTAAGAATCAGTTACCAGATACTACTCCTCCTCCTATCTGTATCAGGGCTCTTCCCTCTGTTGAGGGTACTCGCCCTTTGCTCTGTCCGGTCCGTGCTATTCGCATTTATCTTGATCGGACACGCTTCATACGGAAGGGCAGAAAACGTTTTTTTCTGTCTCTCATTCCGGGTCGACAGAAGATCTCTCCTCAATCCATTTCTCGATGGATTTGTCTTGCTATTCGGTCGGTAGCAGCTGGCGATTGTATTACCAATCGTATTTCTGCCCACGAGGTGCAGGCACTGTCTACCTCTTGGGCTTATTCTAACTCCGTCAAGTTGTCGGATGTTATGCAGGCAGCCTACTGGAGAAATGCTTCTACTTTCTCCACCTTTTATTTACGCCAGTTGCAGGAGCAGTCGGAGGACCTTTTTGCCTTGGGTCCTCTTTCTTCTGCTCAGGCTGTTGTCTGCCATAGCCATTAGGCTTCTTGAAGGTCAGTTTCAGCCTTGTGCTGTTACTGCCCTTTTTTCTGTCTGTGTGTCACACAGGCTCATATGTCTCTTTTCATTGTCCTTTACCAATGATTGCGACATTCTGGTTGATAAGCCTCGGGACCTCTTCCTTCTGCTTCACGGTTCCAGTGCACTAGGGTTATGTGGGGGTTGGTTATGCGATTCCCTCCAGCCTTTTGTCTATTCAGCCTGTAGTAAACAATTGTGAGTAGGTTGATAAGAAATCTAAATTTTATAGTAAATTTCCTTTCTTATTATACCTACCACAATTGTTTACATGGAGGCCCTCCCGTCTTCTTTACGGGTAAAGAATCTTTCCTCCCCGCTGATCACATAACTCTAACGTTTACGGATTCAAAAAGAATGAGTCTTTAGAGACGGTATGCGCACTGGCAACGGAAGTCGTGGAGTTGTACTTGGGAGAGAGCGTCCCGTACTGGGTCTGCGCCGGTTGCACTCGACCCAGTTTTGGCTTATTTTTATTGGTGCTTTTGCACCACTTTTCTTTCCCAACTTGCTTGGGAAAGACAAAAATAGAGAGTATTTTATCCGAGTTAGGGACTTCCACTGTAGTGCAAGCCTGTAGTAAACAATTGTGGTAGGTATAATAAGAAAGGAAATTTACTATAAAATTTAGATTTTTCCCCCAACCTCAATTAAGAGATCATCTTTGTTAACCCTTTACCCAACGCAGACGATATCAAAATTTATTATTTTAAATATAATTTTTTTAAATTTTTCAAAAAATTTCAACAAAACCATATCATGTGACCCCTCATTGGAACGAGCTCGTTCCAATGAGGGGTGACATGATATGGTTTTGTTGAAATATTTTGAAAAATTCAGTTTTTTCAACTGTTCAATTTGCATATTACGCGGGCGGATGCGGATGATTCGTTTGGGTAAAGGGTTAAGAGACCACTTTGCATGCTAGGTGTTACCTTAAACCAGGTTTGACTGTAGATGAGAATGCCATACATATATTTCTGTCAATGTTTGGCTGTCTAGAATTAATGCCGTATGACTCATATTCTTTCCTTTTGAATTTTTCTTCTTGATAATTATACCACAATTTATTTAAATGCAGGATAGAGTAGGTAATTAACTGGTAGAGTGCTAAATTATTTTTGGTCCTTAAAATTTCTCTGTGCATCTCTGCCCTGTTACAATTTATGGGAGAGTGCCAATAGTCACTCTCCCATGAATTGTAATAACAAAGCAAATTAGGGCTGTCACAATTTTTAGCTCAACTTAACAAAGTCAAGCTGAGCTATTGCCATCACTTCTCGTCCATTGGCTTACGTACGTACGTACGTACGTTAGTACATTAGTACGGAAGTCCACAATTTCCTTTGGCACACCTCACAGGTCGCATTTATGATCAGATTACTTTGAAACTTCTTATGCTTGTTTGGGGTAACCTCTAGATGGGAGCTATCGATTTTCTTCAATTTCTGTCAAAAAATGTTGCCGCGGCCAACGTTCTTAGAACTTAGTTTAGTCAGAAGACTCAATATTTCCCTTTGGCACACCCTACAGGGTACATTTATGATCGGATTGCTTTGAAACCTGGCATGCTTGTTTGGGGTGACCTCTAGATGGGAGCTATCGATTTTCTTCAATTTCTGTCTAAAAATGTTGCCGCGGCCAACATTCTTAGAACTTAGTTTAGTCAAACCACAATATTTCCCTTTGACACACCCTACAGGGCACATTTATGATTTGATTGCTTTGAAACCTGGTATGCTTATTTAGGGTGACCTCTAGATGGGAGCTTTCGATTTTCTTCAATATCCGGCAAAAAATGTTGCCACGGCCAACGTTCGTAGAACTTAGTTCAGTCAGACCTCAATATTTCCCTTTGGCACACCCTACAGGGCCCATTTATGATCAGATTGCTTTGAAACCTGGTATGCTTGTTTGGGGAGACCTCTAGATGGGAGCTATCGATTTTCTTCAATTTCTGTCAAAAAATGTTGCCGCAGCCAACGTTCTTAGAACTTAGTTTAGTCAGAAGACTCAATATTTCCCTTTGGCACACCCTACAGGGTACATTTATGATCGGATTGCTTTGAAACCTGGCATGCTTGTTTGGGGTGACATCTAGATGGGAGCTATCGATGTTCTTCAATTTCCGTCAAAAAATGTTGCCGCGGCCAACGTTTTTAGAACTCAGTTTAGTCAGACCACAATATTTCCCTTTGGCACACCCTACAGGGCACATTTATGATCGGATTGCTTTGAAACCTGGCATGCTTGTTTGGGGAGGCCTCTAGATGGGAGCTATCGATTTTCTTCTGTTTCTGTCAAAAAATGTTGCCACTGGCAAAAAAACTGACATTGGTCCCAATGATCTTCAATTTTGCCATTTCATTTATAACTTACCAAGTTCAAGTTAGTCAAGTTGAGCTACAGTGTCATTGACACTTTCATTTAATTCAGGAATCGATTAATCATCGCAAATAATCAATGATAATCGATTGATCGTACCTAGATGACCCCCATCTCCTTCTCTTTGAAGTCGATAAAAATGAAGTTGAAGTGAGTTGACCTACCTCAAGTAAACAACGAAGACGATCCTCTTTTAGTTACATTCAAAGCTTTGATGTTCTGAACTTTCGAACCGTCAGTGTAATAATCAAGACCGGTCGGCAGTTGCGAACTTCGCAACTGCCGACCGGTCTTGATTATTACACTGACGGTTCAAAAGTTCAGAACATCAAAGCTTTGATGAATGTACCTGAAAGACAAATGCTTCCAATTAACATCGATGTTCTTAACTCTTTACCTTTAGAAACAATAGTTTTTTCAACATATTTTCTTTTAATTATTACACGTCTAAAACGGGATATAATTTACCGATTATTGGACAACGAAAAATACTAATCGATTTTGCTGTGACCGATCAACAATTGATTAATCGATTAATCGTGACAGCCCTAAAGCAAATCCTGACAGATAAAATCATATCGCTTCAAGGATAATATGAAGCACATTCACAGAATATGAAGCCTTTAAATTGTGGTACCGGCACTTCAGAATAAAGCCCAAATATGGGCTTCCAGCACTCTACCAGTTAAGACATGAATCATAAACGCAGCATAAACTCACGATAAGCTAGAGTTTCATTGGGACTTTCATTTTAAATATGCTGGGGGCACGGTGGCTCAGTAGGTAGAGGTGCAGACTGCAAGCCGAGTTCGAATCCCACCTATGGCAACAGCATTGCATCCTTGGACAAGACACTTCACTCCCATTGTCCAAGTGGTGTTGTGTACTAAGGCATACTGCACATCGATGGTGCACTTGTCTTCAACCATTGCTAACCCTGCTTGTGTGGAGTTACTATGTTGGAGAGCTGAGAGTTGCTCGCCATTGCTTGGTGGTTCTCTCTGGGTACTCCATCTTCCTCTACCCGTAAAACTATCATGGTCATGATTAGCCATTGGGCAGAAATATGTGACCTTAAACACCAATACATAAATAAATAAATATTTGAAATATGCTATGAATTATAATACCAGCTTTCAAAAGTCAGTGGAATGACAAATGACAGTGATTTTGATTAAGACTGCATGAAAAGCATTTAAATTATCCTCTGCCAAAACAAAGTTTGCGGGGGAAAAAGAAATGGGGTCTGTCCGTCCATCTGTTCGTTTGTCTGTTCATCCATTCATTCATCCATAACAACTTTGGATCTCCATATCTCAGTCAGTGGATGTTGGGTTTAAAAGATATTTTGTATGCTGAAAGACCAGTATGGGGTAAAGGATATTCGTAAGTAACAGATTTTGTCCATTTTTCTTTCTAGAGTTATGGGCCTTTTTTCAACTAAGAAACCCTTCAACTTAGAAATCCTTGGTGGGGGATACCTGTGGCATTGCACCTTATTAACTAGTAAAGTGCTCTTGTCCCTGTTGTGACCCCAGGAAATGAATCGGAACTTGTTTACTGTGGTCAGCTTGCACTGCTTTACTGGTAAAATAGGACCTGGTAACCAATGCCTGGTGGTCACGATTAGCCATTGTACAGAAATGTGATCTTAAGCACCAGTAAATAAATAAATAAATCCAGGTTCTTTAATGTTTTATTTATGGGAGGCACGGTACCTCAGTAGGTACAGGTGCAGGCTGCAAGCCAAGAGGTTCTCAGTTTGAATCCCACCTGCGGCAATCGCGTTGTGTCCTTGGGCAAGACACTTCACTCCCCATTGCCCACCTGGGAGCATGGTGACGCTGTGTACTAAGGCGTACTGCACATCGATGGTGCACCTGTCTTCAACCAATGCTAACCCTGCTTGTGTGGAGTTAGTATGTTGGGGAGCTGACATTTGCTTGCCATTGCTCGGTGGTTCTCTCTGGGTACTCCAGCTTCCTCCACCCGTAAAACTGTTGAGGCCATGATTAGCCATTGTGCAGAAATATGTGACAGTAAAAAATAATGAATAAATAAATAAATTTAATGTTTTATTAAAGTCCCGGCTGCTTTACAGCAGCCATGACTTGATTTTTATGAGAAATTTAAGAAAACAAATTTCCTGTTAAAAATTAACTCTCAACCTGCTGAGTATTTTCAAGATATTTTTCATCAACTTAGTCATGGCTGCTGTAAAACAGCCATGACTAGATTTGATATAAAATTCATCTAAATTTAATTAGAAATCTGTGATGAAAAAATCCATACAATTTACAGGCTGGAAATTTGATTAAACATGTCCAATTTATACATACTTAAATAGCAAGTGAAACCCTGTCCTTGGCAGGCCTGAAAATAAGCAATCTGACATTTGCCGAATGGGGTCCACAGAAGGTGAATTTGATGATGCTATCTTATACAGTGGGCCAATTTATCCTCTGGGTACCTCTTTATGTTTAGGTTTGAGACCCTGATTCAGATTGAGGTTCACAGAGGGTAAATTTAGTGATTCATCCCTAAATTAACCCTCTGGGCACCTCATTTTGCAGATGTCAGTCTGCTTATTTTCTGGCTTGGTCCTTGGCAAGAATATCTGTCAGTAGCATGCAAGGAGGTAAATCATCAGCTTTTTCCAGTCCAAAAAGAGAGTTTGGACAAACCTGCAATGTCTTACTCTTCTGTTATACAACTAAATTCTCCTGCTGGCTGGCTTAACCACAATGTGCCGAGTTAGTACCGGTAAGCTAGAGAACCCACAGCTACTCAGTTGTCTTTAGGTTCTCTGACAGACTTCACCCATAAAAACTGACTGACATAATATCACCCTAGCTTCCCCAGGTAACTACTGGAAGTGAAGCAGTCCTTATTTACTGTGGCAAACAAGCTCTGTTTTACTGGTAAATAGGACCTGGTAACCAATGCATGGGGTGGAAGTCCTTAACCCTTTACCCAACGAATCGCCCGCATCCGCCCGCGTAATATGCAAATTCAGAAGCAGAAAAATATTATTTTTCGAAAGATTTCAACAAAACCATATCATGTGACCCCTCTTTGGAACGAGCTCATCGAGCTCGTTCCAAAGAGGGGTCACATGATATGGTTTTGTTGAATTTTTTTGAAAAAATTTAAAAAGTGATATTTAAAATAATAAATTTTTAAATCATTTTCATTGGGTAAAGGGTTAATTGGCTGAACTTGACTTTATATGCATATTACAGTCACGATTAGTCACTGTACAGAAATATGTGTCCTTAAACACCGACAAATAAATAAATAAATAAATGTGACACTTCCTGTTGAAAGTGTCATTAAACTCCAACAAAAATGTTTAACCTTAAAAATATGTGCATATTAATGTGTTGGTGACTCAAATTTTAACCCTTAGAGACCTGGACAATTGTCCTGAATTCTCACCTGACCACAGGTTGTACACGTCCAGTGGCTTAATAGTGATTTAACAGGCAGCCAAGACTTGACTACAAACCACTGCCTATGTAATTTGTCTATTGTCAGCAGGTCCTACTCATGATAGCATGTTAAGGGCACCTGTTCTGAGGTCGTAAAAGTTGGAAATAGGTCAGTTGGGTTAATATTTGCAGGCCTTACTTGTGCAATTTTTCTTTACAGGAGAAAGACGAAACAGACAGTGGGTACCGGTCAGGAACCATTCCTGATGATAAACTGCCAAAGAAACCCAGCGAAGCAACTCTCAACCGAGAAGAGTTGAGAAAACTAATATATTTATACAATGCCAAATTCCCTGCTGCTAACATGGCATTGGTAAGTGTTAATTGTAACAGGAATATTTATAGATTTATACAAGGAAAAATATTTTGTTAACATTGCTCAGTAAGTGCTTACTGTACCAACTATACACAAGAGATTGGTTGGGAACTTTGGACTGTGTAGTAGGGTACTATCATAATAGACTACAATATTTTGCGTACAGTAAAACCTGACCAGTGCAGTAAAACCTGTCTTGACGGGAGCGCGGTGGCTCAGTAGGTAGAGGTGCAGGCTGCAAGCCGAGAGGTCCTTGGTTCGAATCCCACCTGCGGCAACTGCGTTGTGTCCTTGGGCAAGGCACTTCATCTCCATTGCCCGTGTGGGGGCATGATGACGCCGTGTACTAAGGCGTACTGCACGTCGATGGTGTGCATGTCTTCAACCAATCTAACCCTGCCTGTGCTGCAGTGCGGAGTTACGATGTTGGGGAGCTGACAGCTGCTCGTCGTTGCTTGGTGGTTCTCTCCGGGTACTCCGGCTTCCTCCACCCATAAAAATGTCACAGACATTTGACCCTGGCTGTTAAAGTGTCGTTAAACCCTAATAAATAAATAAGTAGAGTACTGCGATCAAACAAAAGGTATTTATCTTGATCAGGTCACAACAGATTTCATAAATAAAACATTCTGAAATCAAGACTGAATTAAGAACAAGAGGCCTCATGGTGTCTTAATCACTCACCTGATAAAATTGTTTGGGCCTAAAAAAATAAAAAATCTGTTTCCCAGGCCCTCCCGCATGGTCCTTTTGGCTGCCGCATGCTCTCTTTTTATAACCAATTTAAACTTAAAAAAAATTTGAATTAAATGGTTTATGTCTGATATTTTACCCAAGTTAAAAAAATTGATGAATTTGTCCCTTGAGTGCAAGAAGGCTTTGCAATGCTTTAGCATTGCAAAGCCTTCTTGCTCTCAAGGGATGAAATACACCACCACCCATGCTATTCTGTAGATTATGAGGCCTAAAACTTGAACCAAGAACATGAACTTTTGATGGCAAAGAAGTAATTACTGAAATAAAAAATAAAATATTTATTTATTTATTGATGTTTAAGGTCACATATTTATGCACAATGGCTAATCATGACCGTGACAGTTTTACGGGTGGAGGAAGCCGGAGTACCCGGAGAGAACCACCGAGCAACGACGAGCAGCTGCCAGCTCCCCAACATCGTAACTCTGCACTGCAGCACAGGCAGGGTTAGATTGGTTGAAGACATGCATACCATCGACGTGCAGAACACCTTAGTACACGGCGTCATCGTGCCCCCACGTGGGCAATGGAGATGAAGTGTCTTGCCCAAAGACACAACGCGGTTGCCGCAGGTGGGATTCAAACCGAGGACCTCTCGGCTTGCAGCCTGCTCCTTTACCTACTGAGCAACTGCGCTCCCCAAAAAAACCCCCAAAAACTCGGCACCGAGGCACAGGCAGGTTTAGATAGGTTGAAGACATGCACACCATCGACATGCAGTATGCCTCAGATTAAGACCGCATGGGGCCTAATGTTCTTAATTCAGTCTTGATTTCAGAATGTTTTATTTATGAAATCTGTTGTGACCTGATCAAGATAAATACCTTTTGTTTGATCTCAGTACTCTACTTATTTATTTATTTATTTATTTATTTATTTATTTATTTATTTATTTATTCATTTATTTATTTATTTATTAGGGTTTAACGACACTTTAACAGCCAGGGTCATATTATGTCGGTGACAGTTTTACAGGTGGATGTATCCGGCGAACCCGGAGAGAACCACCGAGCAATGACGAGCAGCTGTCAGCTCTCCAACATCGTAACTCTGAACTCTGCACCATGGCACAGGCAGGGTTAGATAGATTGAAGACATGTGCACCATCGACGTGCAGAACGCCTTAATACACAGCGTCATCGTGCCCCCATGCAGGCAATCGGGGGTTAAGTGCCTTGTCCAAGGACACAACGTGGGATCGCAAATCGGTCGCTGAAATGGTCACCCATCCAACTACTAACCACGCTCGATGTTGCTTAACTTCGGTGATCTGACAAGAACCGGTTACCAGGATGCCACCGCACCCCCACAGTACTCTACTAACATTGTGGCCATGAAAGAGCCATAGATGCTGATAATGACATTAACCCTTAAGGGCCTAATTCCGACTTTTTAATGCAAAGGAACAGGTGCCCCAATATCCTTTGTTTGGGTAAACTCAAAAGTTTTCTAAGCACCTTGTCAGTTGTTTCTAAGTAAGTCTTTGCTGCCTATGTAAGCAGCCAAGACTTGACTAGAAACAACTGCAGAGCCGCAGGAGGTAGACTTTCAAAGTATAGTGAAAATGAAAAACAAATTTCCAGCCCCTAAGGGTTAAACACAAATAATAATAAAAAAAATAAATTAATAAAATGTTGAACTTAACTTCAGTATATTCATGTCATACATTCTAGTTCAATAGCTCTGCTCTGACAAAGTGAATCTTTTCTGATATCATGTAGTTCATATTTCATCCGTTGTTCGTCAGTCATCAACATATTGTTGTCTGGGCCAGAATTTCCTTACTACTTGACACATCTTAATGAAACTTTTTACACATATATATCAGCAGTAAACGGTGTGTTGTACGCCACATTTACATTTCATATCACACGGTCAAGGTCACAGTTATGCATCAGATGTTAATAATGTCATTTCTTAACTCTTTTGGCGCGACAGGTGACTAAAATCGACAGACAGCAGACCGCCAACTGTGTGTACCCATTTCCAAGTGCTTTTAACCCTTACCCAATGCAGACGATAACAAAATTTATTATTTTAAATATCATTTTTTCAAATTTTTCAAAAACTTCCAACAAAACTATATCATGTGACCCCTCGTTGGAATGAGCTCAATTTTTGAAAAATAATAGTTTTTCAACTGCTGAAGTTGCATATTACAGGATGCGGCCGATTCATTGCGTAAAGGGTTGAACAAACATATGTATTCCTATATTTCATGCACCATTTATGTCCTATCCATGAACAATGATATCGTCCCTTGAAAGTATAAAGGTGCCATTTAAATATATACAGAAAATCATTTGACAAACTGTCAATGAGATAGATCATTAGAACATCTTTTAAAAAAATAACGCTTTAAATCTAACAACCTTTACTTTTTGTAAAATTCCTGATGAATATTAGGCGCTAAGATTTCTGTTTCTCAGATTATTCCGCACCAAAAGAGTTAATATTTCTTGTCCTGACCATAACTTCTTCACTACAAGACATAAATTTAGGAAACTTCTTACACTGTAACACATATATATCATCGGTAGACAGTGTGTCACAGGCCATATTTACATTGTTCGTCCCAAGGTCAAGGTCACAGTTAAGCATCAAATGTTAATAATGTCCTTTCTCAGTGACATTTCTTGTCTGGAACATAAGTTCTTCAAAACATGACATTAATTGATGAATCATCTTACACAAATGTATCACTGTAGTAGATGATGTACATTCCACACCTCAAGGTTACACAGTTATGTGTCAGATGTTAATAATGTCATTTCTTAGTGACATTTTTGGCTAGACCATGACCCCTGTGGGAACCCCAGGAAGTGAAGCACTGATTGTTTACTGTGGTACAAGAAAATCTTAAAAACCCAAATAAACATGCGCACAACTCGCCAAGGGCGTCACTTTGGACATGTCATTCTGTCAGCTCATATTGGCTGAAAATTACAGTTTGAAAAGCCAATACTTTACACACAGCTAAAATGGGTTTATTCCAGCTAGCAAGAAAAATGAGTTCTCATTGCGTTGGGTCTTTCATCTCAATGAAGCCATTCCAGGTCTTGAAACAGTTGGGGAATGGCATACTGCCTTAAAAAATAGTGGGGGTATAGTATACCCCACCCCCGATCCCCATTATTCCACAGGAAAGCATCACTTACATGGATCATGAGGTAAAGAAAGCTCTTCACCATTAAGTAGATCTTCTGTTTCTTAGGCTATTTTATGTAAAATTGCACGTGGGCTTTTTTACTTTATTTTTTATTTTAGTAATTATTTCTTTACTATCAGAAGGGGGCACGGTGGCTCAGTTGGTTGAGGTGCAGGCTGCAAGCCGAGAGGTCCTCGGTTCAAATCCCACCTGCGGCAACTGCATTGTGTCCTTGGGCAAGACACTTCACCCCCATTGCCCACGTGGGGGCACGGTGACGCTGTATACTAAGGCGTACTGCACGTCGATGGTGCACCTGTCTTCAACCAGTGCTAACCCTGCTTGTGTGGAGTTAGTATGTTGGGGAGCTGACAGTTGCTTGGTGGTTCTCTCCGGGTACTCCGGCTTCCTCCACCTGTAAAACTGTTGTGGTCATGATTAGCCACTGTGCAGAAATATGTGACCTTAAACACCAATAAATAAAGAACTATCAGAAGTTCATGATCTTGGTTTGTTTTATGTTTTAGGCCTCATAATCTACAGAATAGCTTGGGTGGTGGTGTATTTCATCCATTGAGTGCAAGAAGGCTTTGCAATGCTTAACTGGTAGAGTGCTGAATTATTTTTGGTCATCAAAATTTGTTCACATATGTTTGCCTTGTTACAATTTATGGGAGAGTGCCAATAAGCACTCTCCCATAAATTGTAACAAGGCAAATCCTAACAGACTAAATAATTTTACTCCAAAGGTGGTATGAACAACATCCATAAAATATGAAGCCTTTAAGTGCTAGTACTGACACTTCAGAGTAAAGCCCAAATATGGGCTTCCAGCACTCTACCAGTTAAAGCATTGCAAAGCCATTTTGCACTCAAGGGACATGTTTATCATTTTACTAACTTTAGTAAAATACCAGACATAAACCATTTAAGTTTTATTTTTTTAAGGTTACATTGGTTATACAAAGAGCGACTGTGGGAGGGCCTGAAAAACAGATTTTTAACTTTTTTAGACCTTACCGGTTATGTTTTCTTGACTAGAACAGTACTACACTGATAACCGGCAGCAGCCGCATAAATAACTGGTAGTCTTTGAAGAACTTATTATTGTTTACTTCTTGTGATATATGATCATCTTGGCTTGAAATGTCAAAACAGGTTGTTATATTTGGTGATGACCTTTTCTAAGTTGTTTTTTTATCATATTACATCACACAGAAAGACACAGAGATATGGGTTTTGTGTTATTTATTCAAGTGGCATTCTCTCGCTCTGCACTTAATCTTAGGTCTCATCAACAAATTCTTCTAGCCTGAGTATCCAGACAGGTAGATTTTACTGGTTGATACAGTTTGTACTAAAAGTAGTTGGCTCGAATGAAATATAGAAGCTTTCTGTGAAAATACTCCACAGTAAAAATTATTGCAAAGGGTCTTTAACTCCTTGCTTGCTGCTGGCAAATTTTCCTGCCCAGAACAGGAAATCTCTTGCCATTAAAATAAATCCAATTTGAGGATATTTAACCAAATTTTCCATGGTATATTGAAGACTTTTTGACCAATAATTCCTCTAGTCAAATGTTCATGAATTTTTCATCAAATCTTGTCATGGCTGCTGTAGAGCAGCCATGACTAGATTTGATGAAAAATATTTTAAAATTACTTGGCAGGTTAAGAGTTAATATGTTTAGAGCAGTATATCATCAGGTCCAGAAATCAAGCTTCAATTTTTCAAAATTTGACAGTAAATACTTTTCGTTTCTGTGTTTTAAATCAAGGGGAAATGACAGGAAACGATTTTTTGGTTCCTTGATACAGGCTTGTCATTTTGAAAATTGCAGGAGGGCCATTATGGGCCGCCTCAAATCCCCCCAGGAGGGCCATTTTGACTTCATCTAAAATGACCCCAGGAGGGTCCTTTATGCAAACTTGAATATTTGGATGCAATATACCAGGTTTCCCATTACACTCACTAACAGGCAAATCGTCAGGCGTCGAACAGGCTTGGGGATGATACGTCCCGTAATCGCACGTGACACGAGAGTTGTCACAGTCTGATGTACAATGTAATAACTAATTACAAAGTTGGAATTGGCAGACCTCTCGCTCGTATATGGATTGTTACTTACTGTCTCGGGATGACTGCTTCGACAACACACTACAAACTTCACAAACTGCGCTTTGTTACCTCCTTCAATCCGCAAAAATTGCCGATTGAGGTGCCTTCGACTGAATTAATGGGCCACAGTAATTTGAGTTAAATGGACGTTTACTGTCCTCGGAATTTTGAACTCGGGCGGGCGACTGCGGCCCGGGGCAATCGCTCACCTCAAAATGACAAGCCTGTTGATATTTAAAAAACAAGTTGAATACAGTGGTTACTTCTCAATTGTATATTTCGTAAAGGATAATACACAAGTCCAAGGGTATTAAGTCAGTTAATGGTTGGTGTAGCCAATACCATTATCTGGTCCATTGAGTAAATCTGTCTTAAAACTAACTTCACATTAAATTCACATAAATGTGAAAAATAAAATGAAATCATTTTTTTCACATTGGGGAGAACATAAAAATTTAGAATATTAAAAATTTATACCCCCACTCGAGAACGGGGGTGCACTGGATTACAGTATCCGTCTCACCATGCATCTGTTCGTCCACAGTGATATCTTTTTAGCAGTGACTTGATGATTTCATTGAAATTTGGTGTGAGGGATCCTTGTGATAAGCTGCCCCTGCTCATGTTATAAAGATCCTTGTAATAAGCCGCCCCTGCTCATGTTATAAACAAGTTGCCCACGTATTTTTCACCAGAGTTACGGTCCATACTTTGTCAATTTTTCATGATTTTTTTCCGTCCTCAGTGATAACTCAGCAGTGAATGGATGTATTTCAGGGAAATGTATGGGGAGGGAGGGGGAGGAGGGAGGGTCCTTGTGACCAACCACTCCTGCACACGTTATAAAAAAGTTTGCATTTTATCAACAGAGTTTTGGTCCTTACTTTGTTTTTAATTCATTTATGCTTCACCAGATGAACATCCGTCAATTTTATGATGAGGGAGGGAGCAGTTTGGGTTTTTTTGTATTTTGTCAAGAGTTCTTGCCTTTCATGGCTTTGAAATTTGTTATGACCTCGCAACAAGCTTGTTCCAGTGTCTGCTCATAAGGTGTGTTTTTGAGACAAAAAATTTAAAAAGTATTAAAATTGGATGGTGAATTTTGTCAGTATTGTTGGCAGGTAATGTCCATTAATTTAAATGGAAAGGGTAAAATGTAGCAGTAATTCCTTGCATACTGCTGGCAGATATTCCTGTCTAAGATATGAAATATTCTGCCATCGAAACATAAGATTTGAGCACATTTGACAAAAATTCTCTCAACTTTTTTACCCGAAATTTCTTGAAACAAATTTGCATGAATTTTTCATCAAATCTAGTCATGGCTGCTGCGAAGCAGCCATGACTAGATTTAATGAAAAATATTTTTAAAATACTGAGTGGGCTAAGAGTTGATTAATGAGTGGGCTGAGAGTTGATTAATGAGAAGCTCCTGAAAGATAATAAAAAACATATCACCGCTGACAAGGTTATTGCTTGGAACAGCTTCAGTAATTCACCACTTCTGTAGAACAAGATTCGTTAATTAATTAAACACATGACAGGTAATATAATGAAGTGCCTATTAACAGATCTTTTTATAGGATCATTCTCTTGAAGAGATCAATGTTAACTTAATTCTTTGTGTATTTATATCTATATGTTATTTACAAGTGATTCTATTTTATCCGTTCACCTGATACTAATTCATTATCAGTGATTAGTTTTTCTGTTGCCATTTACTATTTTCTTCCATCTCTCCTGCTAATAATATTCACACATTTTATGCTAACCCTTTCCCACCAATTCAGCCACGTGCACCCGCATAATGTACAAATTGAGCATGTAGCAAAAGTTATTTCTGAAGACATTTTCTCAGTGGAAAACCTGGAAAATGAAGCAGTCAGGGCTTATATTTCGTCTAAATTTGTGAGAATCCATTTGGATTCTCGTGAAAAATGTTGCGAGAGTCCATACCTACTATCAGTGTCCCAGGATCCCATGACGCCACCATTGTTGAACCACTGTTGTATACTGATAACACACGTTAACCTTTTACCCAACACACTTTTTTAATTTTTAAAACTAATTTTGATAATTTTTAAACAATAAATAATAAATAAATGATAAAATAATTAAATGAACAATATTTACCAATAAAATCTTACAAATATGGCAGTCGTTGGAACCGGCTCAATGAGCCGGTTCCAATGACAGCCATATTTGTAAGGTTTTATTGACAAAGTGTCAGGATTTTTCAGGTCATGTTTGCCTTCTGTTGGTTAATTTGTTGCCGCTGCGTTAGTTAAAGGGTTAAATTGACTCAGTTTTTTTCACGCGAAGCGAGAATCTACATGGATTCTCGCCGGTTTTATTGTGCGAATCTTTGTGCAAATCGATTCTCGTCGAAATATAAGCCCTGAGCAGTGCTTGTTTACCAGTTTTACTAGTAAAGTAGGGCCCAATCACCAATGTATGGAGTGGGAGTCCTCTAAAATATGCCACATAGTTAGGCTGGACTTGACTTGAAATCAATTTTACTGTCATGATTAGCCATTGTGCAGCATGTGACCTCAAACACTACACAAAACAATTCACAAAACATTTCAACAAAATCATATATGACCCCACATTGGATCAAGCTTGTTCCATTTAAGCGTTAAGTAATATGTTTTTTTACAGAAGAATGTGACCTTAAACACCAATGTATAAATAAATACCTAACACTGGTGTTGCAGATAAAAGTTGATTTTCTTTGCAAAAATTACAAACAGCTTTGATTGAGACAAAGACTTCAGTTAACCTCCTGCACACGTGTTGAAATAAAATTTCAATCTGTAAGTTTTTAAGATAATGCAATTTGGATTTCAACCAGTTCAGTCTTGTTTGACAGATCTCCATGAGCTCTGTAAAACAGTATAGGATTAGTTAAATTCGTATTTGCATTATTACTGAATTGATATCAATTTTGTCATATGATAAAATACCACCAAAATCGTTTAATTCTATTCTTGTCTTTATATTTTCAGTCAGAACACAGAGGCGAACATTTCGAAGGCTTCATAAAGGTGACATTGAACCTTGTCAGACCAATTACTATGTCATTAGGAGCAAGGCCACCATCAATATATGAAGTGTTAACAAGAGAACATATAGTTGAACAGAACACAACACAAGTGGCATTCTACATGCCTCGTGATACAATGAAATCTATACACATTTCCAGGTAGGTCAAGCAGGTCTTCTGATTGGTTGAAATGGGACCCATGTTCTTACTCTGTTTTGAAATACCTGAAAAAATATGAAAATTTGTGTTGATTCGTGTTGAAATAATTAGTGAATTTCAGTCGACTAGTCACCACCCATTAGTTGGTTACTAGTCGATTAGTCAACACATCTTACGCTGCTTCACCAGTATCCAGGGTTCTAATTGATAACATAATGTCTTGAAAGTCACAATGTGTTATTCACATTCCTGAGGTCTCCAGGACATAAATCTATCATTGATCCTCATTTCCATCACACCCTATAATGTGGGTTCATTCCCACTAGACCAATTCCCTTTAACCCCTAACACTCTGGTAATACTACAGATTTTACTTCAGTCACTCGGTTTTTCTCGTAACTATGAATTTAACCAATTATACCTTGTCTGACAGAGCTCACGGAACTCTGTCAAGCAAGGCATATTTGGTTAAATATCAAACTGCATCATGGGAAATATCAGGGGTCCCTTTGGCCTTGAAAAGTCTTAAAAAGTATGGAATTTGAAAAAAAAAATTCAAGGCCTTGAAAAGTCTTGAATTTGAAGCCTGGGCCTTGAAAAGTCTTGAAAATGGGACATTTCTAAATATGTAACATACTTTGCACTATAGTGCTAAGTATGTTACATACTTGTAGTGCGAATAGTCTTGAAAAGTCTTGAATTTTGTTTTTTCCATCATTGAAAAGTCTTGAATTTGCATTGAAAAGGGTATGGAAAAGTCTTGAATTTGCCCACCTGAAAAGTGTAGGAACCCTGAATATTTGCAGCTGAAAACTTTGTCATTTTGACATCAGAGTGCAGATGGTTAAACCAACTCCCACTAGGCCAATTCCGATTAGATCAATTCCCCTCAGACCAGCTGATGGGTTCTATTTTCAAAATAATTTTACATCAATAATTTGAGTTGAGTGCTAGAAACCACTATCGGTGCTTTCAAAAACAAAGGGATGTCGGAGCAAAATCCAGCATTTTCTTTTCTTATGTTTCACTCTCGATCAAATGCAAATAATATTTTGTTTATATAAATTTGCATTGATGTCGACATACCAAAATTTCAACCGGAAATATTTCCCATAAGGCCTAAAAAAGTTAAAAATCTGTTTCTCGGGCCCTCCTGCATGGTTCTTTTGGCTGTAACATGCTCTCTTTTTATTACTAAAGCAAACTTAAAAAAAAATGAAAAAAGTAAATGGTTCATATATGATATTTTACTGAAGTTAATAAAATTGATAAATTTGCCCCATGCGTACAACAAGGCTTTACAATGCTTTGGCATTGCAAAGCTTTCTTGCACTCAAGGGACGAAAAACACCACCACCCTTTCTATTCTGTAGATTATGAGGCCTAAGGCATAAATAAAACCAAGAATATGAACTTTTGAGGGCAAAGAAATAATTACAAAAATGAAAAATAAAATAAATAAAAAAACGCCTACCCACATGCAGTTTTACAAAAATAGCTTGAGAAACAGAAGATCTCCTGTGTGGGGCCTAATGCAGCTTGGAATTTAAGCAATTTAACTCTTAACCTGCTGAGTATTTTCTAGATATTTTTCATCAAATCTAGTCATGGCTGCTTTAAAGCAGCCATGACTAGATTTGATGAAAAATTAATTTAAGAAATAAATTTTCAGCACAAGCTTCATAACTCGCATAGTGAGTTATGATTAAGCGTGTGCTGAAAATTTTTGGTTTATATCGCATAAACCGAAGGAAAACAACAGTTATTTCTTATAATTTAATCCGGCTGTAATATTAAAATATAAAAACTATGTGTACGTGAACGAAAAATTTTCATTTTCACAAAAGACAACAGTCAAACTCACGAAAGTGTGCCACAAACAGGTAACGTCAATCATTGTCAAATTGTTTGTTGTTTTGATTTTCGATCGCAGACGACAGATATTTAGTAGCAAGTCACGTAACAATATCATTAAAAACATTTTTTTTTTAAGTTCCCCCAAAATCATGTTTGGATGTATGATCTTTTATTCATCTCCCACTTTGGTATATTTCATTAAATTCAATTGTTCCCGAGAAATTATCATTATATTCTTGCTGACTGGAGGCGACGAAAAATCGATCATTGATCTTTGTTTACAAGCTTGTTATCCATCTATCAGTCTGCCGTCACGTCCTCACGGTGACAATTGGATTGAGTGGGCGGGGCTTCCAGAGTGTAGACATTCCAAATCATTACGTGATTTGGTTTATATGATTTTGACGACTTTCATGCTGTATGCTTTCAACCAATCAAATGCAGAGGCGGGGCAAATGATTAAATTATATAAGTGTAACACAAGAAATCATTGGTGAAAAAATCCATTCAATTTACACGGGGCAAATATGATTAAATGTGCCCAACATATACTTATTTCAGTAACAAGAGAAACCCTGTGCTGGGCAGGAATATCCGCCAGCAGCATGCAAAGAGTTAACCTTGTTTGTCAGAGCTCAGCTGGTAACAAGTTATTAACTGTGGGAGTCAAATCATCTTAATTAAATAGACGAAAGACTGTCAAAGTGATATGACAAGGAGACCTCCACATTGTGTTTATATGCTGTAACACAAGTGTTTTCCAATATTGTCTGATGATGTGTATTTTTGTTACAGTTTCTGTCTTTTTATATTACAGTGTATACTTAATGGTGTTTTTTTTCTGTATTTTTAGTGATGAAACCACCAAAGAAGTTATTGCATCTTTACTGAAAAAGTTTCATATTTTAGATCATCCTCGGAAATTTGCTATGTATGAGCAGGAATTATGCAACAAAAAATTAGGTAAAACTTTTTTCATCACTTTACCTAACGAATCGGCCGCATCCACCAACTTAATTTACAAATTCCGCAGCTGAAAAAAGTTTATTTCAAAGAATTGAAAAAAAGCATAGCATATGATCCCGCATTGGAATGTGCACATTGAGTTCTAGGGTTGGGATGATACACCAGATTCATGGTACGATACGTATCTAGATACACGAGTCACGATACGATACATATCTACATACATTTCTTTATATTTATCCTGGTATTGAAGCTACAATTAAGATCACAGGGACAAGGGTGGAGCCAGCAATTCAAAGTTGGGGAGCACATATACATTAGGGAGGAGGGGGATCAACTTCAACCCCCCTCCCCCAACCCAATTTCCCATATTCCACCATGTTCTGCACTGACTGGTCACGAGTGTCTGAGCTCATACTCTGGCATAAGCCCATCCCTAACTTTACAAATGTGAGTTACCAAGTGGCCCCTCGGAGCCTTAGCACATCCTTCTACTTTTCAGTTTTAGAATAAAGACAATTTTAGTCACTAGTGCTGATAATTACGATGAAAATAGGTAATACAGTGGAGCCCACTTAATTGGATATCTCTTAATAGTATATCCCTGTTAATTGAATATAATTTTCAAACACAAAACCATTTACCATTTCTTCAGTACAAATTTGATCTGTTAATTGCATATGGGTTGTAGAGTAAACTCCTGTTAATTGTATATAAATTTTTGTAATATGTCGAAAAAATTACTGTGACATGCACCAAAATTCCCCTTATTCATCAGCCTTTTTGGCCTTGCTACATCCAATACAGACATTTATTCTATTATATCTTGTTTGACAGAGCTCTATGAGCTCTGTCAAACAAGATATAATAGAATAAATGCTCAGTTTACCTCCAGAACACAGGAAACTGACCAGATCCCTGTTAATTGTATACTCCTGTTAATTGAATAATTTTCACTGGCAAAATGGATATTCAATTAAGAGGATTCTACTGTAGTCATCTGATGATCACGACAACTAACCTTACCAAATACACAAAAAATCTGTAGTACCCTAGTCCTGCAGGTTGGTAATGAAAATATATCAGTGTTTGAGACATGCTCTTGCAGTTCGACTTCGACTTTGCAATTTTCAAATCGATTCACCCGAACAAAACAAGTAGTGGAAAATGATTACAAAGAATAACTAGTGTACAACAAGGGGGCTAATTAATAGGAACCGATATCACAGAAAACATGAGCGAAGTTTTGTCAACTGCTTTGAAAACACTTGTAAAATGGTGACTAAAAATTTATCACTTTGCATAACCAACAGACGTTCATAATAAATTGGTTTATTGTTACACTGTTTATCTGTAGTTTTAACATTTTTGAATCGGTATGTTGGATGAGCGCATAAAACATTGAATTGCACGATGCAAGCAAAATTTTGGTTATTAGATTGCACCTGGGGTATCTTGCAGGTTGCGATGCAAACCCAAACAAAAATACCCTGATTTCTTTCAGTGTTCCGGAGTTATAATCTGAATTGTGGGATATTTTGAGTTGGCCAAATCACCCAAGCCTCAAACGTGATGTGTTGAATGAATCGAGAGTGAAAGAGTTGAATTTCAAGATTGGTGACTGGCCTATATAGTGGTATCGCAATACAACGGAATTTGGACATCCATATAGGTACCCGTATCGTGGGTTGCCGTATCGGTTCGTAATGGAGTACCGGGATATCGTCCCAAGCCTATTGAGCTCATTCAAATGAGTGGTCACACAATGTGATTTTGTTGAAACGTTTTGAAAAAATGAAAAAAAGAATATTTAAATATTAAATTTTGATATCCTGTGCATTGGCTAAAGGGTTAAATTAAATTAGAATTATTTAATTGCAGACTTGAAGAAATTACCTTTCTATTTCATTCAGAATTCATCACCGCTAAATCTCAGAAACGGAATATATGTTTTCACAGATTCTATAATTGTAACAGTGTATCGAGTTTGATATTGTCAGTTGATTATTAACTGCTTACAGGCCGAAAGATTTATTACCGTACTCATTTATTGTTAGCCCAACTGTTTAAAGTCAGGGCTTTAGTTATGACTTCCATTTGTCCATCCGTCTGTCTGTCTGTCCATCTGTCCATTCATCTGTCCATCCCTCTGTCCATCTGTCTGTCCATTTGTCTATCCGTTCATCTATCCGTCTGTTAACATTTTGAGTTTTGGTTAAAGTTTGTGTTTAAAGTTTATTACTGAAGGTTAAAGTTTTTTTCTTTTTAGTTAATATTAATTATTTATTGTATCATTCTCATTATGTTTCATGTTATTTGGGGAAATATTTAACCCTGTTTTGCAGTCAGTTTTACTTAGAACTTTCGGGTTAAAGTTTTTTGTTTTCAAAGTTACACCTTCAAATCTTCAAACAGTTTAGTGGAATGTTATTGTTTCTCATTTGGAATAATGTCTACTGTCTACTGAAGCTTTCTACGTTGATTTTAATTAATATTGGCAGGAATTTAACTGCTTTTAAACATGTAAAATGGTGACTAAATATTTATCACTTTGCATAACCAACAGACGTTCATAATAAATTGGTGTATTGTTACACTGTTTATCTGTAGTTTTAACATTTTTGAATCGGTATGTTGGATGAGCGCATAAAACATTGAATTGCACGATGCAAGCGAAATTTCGGTTATTAGATCGAGAGTGAAAGAGTTGAATTTCAAGATTGGTGACTGGCCTATATAGTGGTATCGCAATACGACGGAATTTGGACATCCATATAGGTACCCGTATCGTGGGTTGCCGTATCGGTTCGTAATGGAGTACCGGGATATCGTCCCAAGCCTATTGAGCTCATTCCAATGAGTGGTCACACAATGTGATTTTGTTGAAACGTTTTGAAAAAATGAAAAAAAGAATATTTAAATATTAAATTTTGATATCCTGTGCATTGGCTAAAGGGTTAAATTAAATTAGAATTATTTAATTGCAGACTTGAAGAAATTACCTTTCTATTTCATTCAGAATTCATCACAGCTGGGATGCCCTATGTTGTGTCCTTGGACAACTTCACAAGGCACTTTATCCCGATTGCCTACATCTGGGCACGATGATGTCATGTACTAAGGCCTACTACACGTCTATGGTGCACATGTCTCCAACCGCTGTAACCCTGCTTGATCAGAGCTTGAACAGAGTTAGAATGTTGAGGAGCTGACAGTTGCTCGTCTATGCTTGGTGATTCTCTCTGGGTACTCCGGCTTTTTCCACCCGTAAAACTGTCACAAGACATGATTAGCTATTGTGCATAAGTATGTGACGATAGATACCAATAAATAAATAAATTCAAGCTTGTACCTTTAATTCTTCAAACACTGTGTTACAATATCTATGTTTTTCATTCGGGGCAAGATCAACTGAACCTGTACACAGTGAGTTCAAGTAATCTTAGTATTAATTTAGCCCTTTTCAAAACGGTTTTCAAACTTAGTTTTTTTAAATTTGAAATTAGGCTTCTACCACATACTTTGTTACTTTTTATTCCCCCACAAGGAAGGAATATAGCATAGAGCTCTGTCCTTCCAACTGTCCATCCATCTGTCCTTCTGTCTGTCTGTACATCTGTCCATTCATCCATACAGACTTTGTTTATGGCATAACTTGAATAATAGTTAAAACGGATTTCAATTCTTTTTGCCGTATGTCTCTATAGCAACAATGTCGATGTCAAGTAATCAAATATCAATTTTTTGTGAGTACAACTCTTTGGGAACAATGCCTATTGCCCTGACACCCACCCCCCACCAATTAGGCAATTCTTTTTCTGTGTTCATAAATGCATTTTGAAGGATTTAGAGTGACTAAATGTGGGAAAAAATTGACTCCTATAACCAGGTCAAGCCCCCCCCCCTCCTCCCCCTTGCCTCTGGGTGCTAATTAAGAAATTTTTGGTGAGGTCCACCAATATGCATTTTAAATGATTTAGAGTGTGTACATGCGTAAAAGATATTTTTTACTCCAATCACCCCTCACCCCCAGGTCTCTGTCATCAACATTGCCTATCTAACGTTAAGTGTGACCACAACCTGCTAATCACCGATTGAGTCACGTTGAGAATTTGAGCCTTTGTAGTCTGTCTGTTGCCAGCTTCCAACATGCCGTTTGTCACGTGTCAGTCTTTGCGTACCTCAAAAGTTACTTTTTGACCAGAAACTATTGATGAACGAATTTACACCAAGAAAAGGGTGATGAGACCTCTGAAAAAGCCCGTCAAGTACAAATGAAAATTTCAAAACGTACCCCACATACATTAATGCGGGTACTCGTGCAAAAAAAACTGCACACGGTCTTTGTGGGCCATGACATTCGTGATCCACACTAAACTTAGTAACATATTGATGTGTCCAATCACGCATATCCAAAACCATTTTCCAAAAATATCAGCTTCAGCTTGGATATCCCCTACTTTTTTTTTAATAGTATATTTGAATATCTTTAGGTCTTTAGGACTGATCTCTTCCACTGTTTGTTAAATTTTATTCTTTTATTGTAATCAGTCTTGTTTCTGTTTTCTTCCTACAGTGAAATTACGACGGGTTGGTGACAAAGAATCTCCCTTGAGAGTGTGTTTATCATGGGATGTAGAATCAGAAAATCACCACAGACTTATTATTCAGGAAAACGAAACGGGTGAAATTGAGGTAAATTTTTTTCATACAGTGATGTTAAAATTTGTTTTGTTCATGCAAGCTTCCCACATTGTAAATCAGGATGAAGTGACTTGCCCACGGACACAACATAGTTACTGCTTGTCAGGGTCAAACTGTCGAACTTTTGTTTTGAACTCAAATGCTCCTGTGTAAGAATTAATGCTTCAAAGTTAGGCCTAAAAAAAATTAAACATCTGTTTCTCAGGCCCTCCCACATGGTCCTTTTGCCTGCCACATGCTCTCTTTTTATAACCAATTTAAATGTAAAAAAAAAAAAAAGTTAAATAGTTTAGGCCTAAAAAAATAAAAAAATCTGTTTCTCAGGCCCTCCCGCATGGTCCTTTTGGCTGCCGCATGCTCTCTTTTTATAACCAATTTAAACTTAAAAAAAATAAAAATTAAATGGTTTATGTCTGATATTTTACCCAAGTTAAAAAAAATTGATGAATTTGTTCCTTGAGTGCAAGAAGGCTTTGCAATGCTTTAGCATTGCAAAGCCTTCTTGCACTCAAGGGATGAAATACACCACCACCCATGCTATTATGTAGATATGAGGCCTAAAACTTGAATCAAGAACATGAACTTTTGATGGCAAAGAAGAAATTACTGAAATAAAAAAACGCTCGACCGCATGCAATTTCACGAATAATGGCCTGAGAAACAGAAGATCTACTTTGTGTGGCCTTATGTCGGATATTTTACCAAAGTTAAAAAAAATTCATAAATTTGTCCCTTGAGTGCAAGAAGGCTTTGCAATGCTTTAGCATTGCAAAGCCTTCTTGCTCTCAAGGGATGAAATACACCACCACTCATGCTATTCCATAGATTGTGAGGCCTAAAACATAAACCAAGAACATGAACTTTTAATCGCAAAGAAATAATTACAGAAATAAAAAATAAGATAAAAAAAACGCTCGCCCGCATGAAATTTTACAAATAATGGCCTGAGAAAAAGAATATCTACTTTGTGTGGCCTTAAATAAGCACTCGTGAAATTTGAAGGAAAAATGTTTTTTCTCGCTGATTTACAATGGAGTGCGGTATGTAGAAATAAGTGATAAAAATAATTTGTAGTAGTTTTTGTCACATGAAACGACTTGAATAGGTATGTAAATGAAGGTTCTTGAGTTAAAAGCTTATATCATACTTTTACAGCGGTACAAAGCTTTAAATTTGATTTTACTGTTCTGATTGTTCAATTCGATTTGAACTGATTTCAAATTTTTCAAATTATTGAGATGTTCTAAAAATCTTACCAAGTGTATTGGACTCTTCTGTAATCAGTTTCCTATACATGAGTTGTTTAATGTATAACTTAAAGAATTGTTAGGCCTAAAGAAATTAAAAATCTTTCTCAGGCCCTCCCACATGGTCCTTTTTGGTTGCAGCATGCTTTCTTTTTAGCTGCGACGAGCAGCTCAATATGTGGCAATGTCGGTTGGTCGGTCGGTCGGTCTGTCACCGAGTTTCAAAAACACCATAACTCCTAAAATACTTGATGGAATGACACCATACTTGGTACGCAAGTGTATCTTCATGATGTCTACAGCCTCTCAATAGTGCATGTCATTCGGATAATTTCTGACACATTTATGGACTTGTCACCAACAAGTTTTTTTGTCACCGAGTTTTAAAACATCATTGGTGTTGCACGAATCATCGCAGCTTCGGCACTGTTACAGTGCACTCTAGTTATAACCAATGTAAACGTAAAAAAAAAAATTAAATGGTTTATTTCTGATATTTTACCCAAGTTAAAAAAAATTGATAAATTTGTCCCACAAGTGCAAAAAGGCTTTGCAATGCTTTAGCATTGCAAAGCCTTCTTGCTCTCAAGAGACAAAATACACCACCACCCATGCTATTCCATAGATTATGAGGCCTAAAACATAAATCAAGAACATGAACTTTAGACGGCAAAGAAATAATTACAGAAATAAAAAATAAAATAAAAAAACGCTCGCCTGCATGAAATTTTACAAATAATGGCCCGAGAAACAAGATCTTTGTGTGACCTTATTGAATTTCAATTAATTTTGGTGTGTTGCTTTAGATTAACCTTCTTGTGTTGATACCAACCTTACCTCCATAACCCCAATCCGCCCCCACCCACAATGCACCAAACTGCACACATTCCATACACACGATTGAAATTACTCAACAGGTTGATTGTGCATAGAAAACATTAGGTGTAATAGGTACACCAACACGTCCTGAAAGGGCAATAACATCTTTGACACATTCAACTCTTAACACAATGAGTAATTTATAAAGATATTTTTCATCAAATCTAGTCATGTCTGCAGTGAAGAACCCATGACTAGATTCGTTGTAAAATAAGAAAATTAGAAACAAGAAATTATTGGTTAAAAAGATTTATACAACTTACAGGTGAAAATTTAGTTAACTATCCTCAAATTTGACTTGTAATAGCAAAAGATTTCCTGTCATGAGCAGGATTATCCACCAGCAGAATGCAAGGGTGTCTTCCCACTAGACCAATTCCCTTTAGGCCAATTCCCAAAAGACCAATTCCCCTTAGACCAACTGCATAGTGTTATTAATTAAGGGTTGATTAAGGATTATTAGGAAAACATTTATTTATAAAAATCTGCTCAACATCTATAAAATATCGACAAGTCAGAAAATGAGCCGACTATCATCTGAAAAATGAGGTCCCCAGAGGGTGAATTTGGTGATGCTACCCTGCACAGCAGGGTAGCATCACTAAATTTACCCTCTGTACACCTCAACCTGAATCAAGGTCTCAAACATAAACAGAAAGAGGTACCCAGAGGATAAACAGGCCCACTGTATGGGATAGCATCAGCAAATTCACCCTCTGGGGACCTCATTCTGCAAATGACAGACTGCTTATTTTCAGCTTTGAATATCAATAACATTAAATACATTTATAAATATGTCAAATTATTGATATAGAATTATTTTTAAAGTAGAACACTCCAGTTGGTCTAAGGGGAATTGGTCTTTTTGGAATTGGCCTCGTGGGAGTTGGTCTAAAGGGAATTGGTCTAGTGGGAATGAACCAATGCAAGGAGCTAATAATAATCACAATTTTTAAATGAAAATTAAGGGAGATAATGCCTGTTCTTCATTGAATTGTGCCTCATATTAAATTGTTTATACATGGAGATTATTACCATTATGTGGATGTGTAATATATGTATACAAGTCATGCTCTGGGTTCTAAGGGCAGATCACAGTGAGTCGAAGATGAGTCGTGAACTACCCTTACAACCCGGAGCGAGACTCTGATACATATTTTGTACATCCACATAATGGTAATAATCATTTAATCTTACAATATATTGGGGATAAGTCAAGAATATAGATGAATATATAACGAACTATTTATTCGTACGGGTGAACAATAAAAAAAAAATGAAACTCACGTGAAAGGAACATGCTTGTATCCGACCCCCTGATACAAACATCTGTATCAGAGGGTCAGATACACGACAGCTGCGGAGTTAATATACACAAAATACATGTTGATTGTAAGATAAAATCAACATTTCCTTTGTCAAGTTCAAAATTTCAAAAACCATGGTGTTTCTAAAAAAATTAGAGTTATTGCCCTTTGTTGAATTTTACTTGAAATTTAATTTTTTTTATCCAGTAACTTAACAGAAAATTTAAGATTTCAATAAAATTTGATATCCTGCTTTGTATTAATAATGTTGATTGGACAAGCTAAAAACTTACAATTATTTCCTTAAAATTAAGGGAGTTATTGCCCTTTGTTGGTTCATTTTACTTGAATTTTGTCTATTTCTTTGATCACTTGAAAAGTAAACATCAGTAAATTTTGATGTTGACATTGTCTTGGAGAAAGCTGATAAACACTGTGATTTGTACAGAAAGGAGAGAGTTATTGCCCTTTGTATATTTCATGTAACATTCTTCTTTGTATTAACATTTTCTTGGATGTGTTTTTGAAAACAATGGTGATTTTTTCAAAATTAACAGTATTATTGTAATTGTGGAAATTTTAGTACCCATGTGTTGTGAACAGTTATTAACAGATTTCAAGAATGTTTAGGCCTATAAACAAAAATTTCTTGTTTCTCAGGCAATTCTTCCTCAGTTTTATGATGAAGGCAAGAGGCTTTTTTTTTTGTTTATTCACAAAACAGGTCTGAAAATAGTTGTAATTGGAAATTTAACAAATTTTGCTAGCATATGGTCAACCAATGTTTTCAGCAGTGAAAATTTCCCATAATGAAGTTGAAAATTTAACCAACTATATCTTGTTTCACAGAGCTCTGTGACCTCTGTCAAACAAGGTACAGTTGATTAAATATTTGTTCTACAAGTGCAAAATAGAGTCATAAAAGATATTTTCAGGTGAAAAAAATGATGATGAGGCAGATTTTCTATGATGAGGGAGGTGCCTGTGAAATACGAAATTTTTTTTAATAGCCGTAGTTGAAACTTTTTATGCCCCCGACTTAAGTCGGGTGGCATATAGTGATTGAAGTGTGCATATGTCTGTGTGTGTGTCCGAGCCAGTAACTCGAAAACTGTTAGGGCCACAGTCATCAAACTTCACACAATTATAAAGGACCATGGGAGGATGTGTCACACAGCTTAGCCGGGTTCGTACCTTCAAGGTCAAGGTCACATTTTAAGGTCACACTAAAAATCGGTCAATATTCGTGTCTCGGCCATAACTCAGAAACGAATCATAGTACAATTGTTAAACTTTATACAAATGTTAAGGACAGTCAGAAGGTGTGTCGCGTATTATGGTTTCTGCCACATCTGCAATGTGAAGGTCACAATTGACCTTCATATGTTCAGGGTCACAAATCGTGTCTCAAGCATAACTCCAAAACTATTAGGGCTACAGTCATCAAACTTCACACAATTATAAAGGACCATGGGAGGATGTGTCACACACCATAGCCGGGTTCGTACCTTCAAGGTCAAGGTCACATTTCAAGGTCACACTAAAAATCGGTCAATATTCGTGTCTCAGCCATAACTCAGAAACGAATCATAGTACAATTGTTAAACTTTTTACAAATGTTAAGGACAGTCAGAAGGTGTGTTGCGTATAATAGTTTCCGTCACATATGCAAGGTGAAGGTCATGGGGCAGGGGGGGGGGGGGTGTTACCTCAGTAACATTCTTCTTGTTTTTATTGAATTAATAGGAAGTTGACTCTATAAACTAAAAGTAATTAAGAGTTTTAATTGTTCCAGAAGTTATTCAGTTGAGGAATATTTTATTCAGTGGGATTATTTAGTGAAGCCTCAAGTCATCATTTGGCAAAAGATACTGAACATAATCTTAACCATTTACCCAACAAATTGCCCGCATACGCCCGCGTAATATGCAGATTCAGCAGCTGAAAAAATATTATTTTTCGAAAAATTTCAACAAAACCATATCATATGATCCTTCGTTGGAACAAGCTTGTTCCAACAAGGGGTCACATGATATGGTTTTGTTGAATTTTTTGGAAAAATTTCAAAAAATTATTTTTAAAATAATAAATTTTGATATCGTCTGCATTGGGTAAAGGGTTAAACACCATGAAATAAATGAATAAATAAATAAATAAATATAAATAGAGCTTGGGCATTAATGTCTATTGGCACATTTTGGGTGGGGGAGAGGTGCACCTTGCCTGCACCTCTCTTTTTTTTTTTCAATTTTTTTCTTATACATTAACACCCAAGAGATACAATATTATCTGTGATAACATGTGGAATCCACTTCTAGAGTTATTGGATGTCCATGTGTTATAATAGTCAATTTTAAAGGATCAAGGCAGATTGTCAAAGGAGCTTTAGCTGTAAGTACAGGGTACTTACAGCTAAAGCTCCTTTGACAATCTGCCTTGATCCTTTAAAATTGACTTTCCGTGTTCAAAATTTGAACTCTAACCATAACAGCTCTTTCATGTTGTGGAAGGAGGCATATGCAAAACCTTGTGTTGCTCTTTTCTCTTGTTTCCTATGAATATATAACTGTGTTTCTCATAGGTGTATAGAACCCTGACAATGTCTCTTATGGTTAACCACCATTCATTGATATGTTACCCTTATGCAATCTCCAGTAAGTGGAGCTGTGCTTACCATGGTAAAGAAGTTCTGCTTTACTGGTAAACTGGAAACCGAAACCAACGTCTGGGCTTGAAGTTGTCTAAAGTGGACAACATGGGTATCAACCATTGTCTAAACTTGACTTATAATTATGGTACAGTCGTGATATAGCCAAAGATGCAGTAAGTGGACAACATGGGTATCAACCATTGTCTAAACTTGATTTATAATTATGGTGCAGTTGTGATATAGCCAAAGATGCAGTAAATGACCTTAACCCTTTACCTAACATGAAAAGCAGACACTTGCTAAAAATTCTTGAATAACTAATTTTTTTCATTTTTGTCTCAAAAGATAGGTTATGACCCCTTGTTGGAACGAGCTTAGTGAGCTCGGTCCAATGAGGGGTCATAACCTATGTTTTTGAGACAAAAAATGAAAATATATTGAAAATTAATTGGCATAACGCTGGCCGGTTTTGGCCGTTACGTTGGGTAAAGGGTTAAAAAATAAATGAATAAATAAATAGTGAACTGTTCATACAAGCAACTTGAGTTGATATTCTATTTAATGAATGCTAATATATTTTCTTATCTCTTTTATAGTGGGATGCATTTAGTACTCCAGAATTGAATAATTTTCTTAAGGTGTTAGACAGAGAGCAAAAGGAATGTGTTGCTCAGCTCCAGTATAAATATAAAGTGATGAAGCGAATCATTAAACAGAGACTAAAGGAATTCCGCAGTGAACTTAAACGACGAACATCCTCCACATCAACTCCTATCCGAGGTTCCTCATCGTCTTCATCCATTGCATAACAGCGGGTTGTCAGGGATATGTTCACCTTATCATTTACAGAATGAATGTAAATCACCAAGAGAACCTTATAACCTACTCACATTGACTTTCCATGAACATAATATATAGGAGAGTTGATTTCTACTAAACCTTTCCACAAGTGAAATGTTCCACCAGTTTAACCCTTCACCTAACAGAATGCAGGATTCTCGCAGGGCCTTGGAATTCAAGGAGCAGTCTTGAATTTGACAGTGGACCATTCACGGCCTCAAAATCCTTGAAAATGGGTCTTGAAGCCTTGAATATTCCTGAAATAAAAAATTGGACGAAGTGCATAATAAACTAGATAGATTTATATGCCATAGTTTGTGTAGGCATAGTCCTTACTAGGACCCTCGAAAGGATCAAGGTTTGATCCTCACTAGGTGTAACTGCATTTTGTCCTTGGGCAAAGCACTTCATCCTGATTGTCCTGTGAGGGCACTGTGTACTAAGGCGTACTGAATTGCATTGCAATATGTAAAATTATGTGATGCATTCTTCTCTAATTAATTGTGCTGCATATTAAGACAGAACCCAACGGGGATGGGGTGCGGGGGTACTGGAATTAACAACCCAAATTGGGAGTTTTTCCCATATTTAACGTGTGTCAAAGGGGCACATGAAATATAGGAAAAACTCCCAACAAAGGTATGAATTCCTATCTCCTGTATTCTACCCGATTTGTGTTTTGAATTTATACCACAATTAATCTTAAATGACTTGGATGAAACTCATGATATTTTTAACTGGTTGAGGGCCAGATTATTTTTGGGTGGTCTGAATTTGCTATTCAATATTTGTTTTATTACAAATTAATGGAGAGTGCCCACAGGCACTCTTCAATTAATTAAACTAAAATTAATTTATATAAACAAAATATTATTTGCGTTTGACTGAATGTGAAACATAAGTAAGGAAAAAGTTTGCTCTGGTACCCTCACTTTTTTGAAAGCCCTGATAGTGGCTTTTACCACTAAACCAGTTAAAGAAAACAATTGCGTACGGCAGTCTTTTTACATTCTTGCTTCATACTTTTTTGTGTTGAAGCATTTTATTCATGTTATGTCAGTCAGATGCGTCACGACCAATCATATGCATTCTTACATGATATTCTTACACGTAGGTCGGATTCCATGCATAGTGTATCTACAACATTTCACAATGTTTTCGAGTAACATTGAATACACACAGCTATCATGATATAAAGTTTTCACTTTTTGACAAAATTTAATTTTGTTTGTAAAGGCCTATTTCCGACTTTTACGACATCAGAGCAGGTGCCCTTAACATGCCATCATGAGGAGGTCCTGTTGACAACAGACAAATTAGATAGGCAGTGATTTTGAGTCAAGTCTTGGCTGCCTGTGAAGGCAGCCAAGACTTGACTAGAAATCACTGCTAAGCTATTGGACATATAGAGGCTGTAGGTTGGTGGGACTTCAGGACACTTCTCCAGGCCCTTAAGGGTTAAATTATGTGTTAGGGTGGCAACATCACTCTGAGGGTGTTTAGTGGTAATCCATTTTCCTTATACTGTTCTAAATAATTGCTGATAAGGTATTGATTTATGATGTTAGTGAATTGTTTGAGGGCATAATGGCACATGACCCTAAACTCACATGAAAATAAAATGATACAAAATCTACAGTATGTTCTATGTTAATATATTGGCTTCTAGGGAACTCTATTCTGCATTGTGTTCTGGTTCTGACAGTTTTAGTATACAGAACTCTGATTAAAAAGAACTGGTCTCTTTTTTTTTGGGGGGGGGGGGGGGGGGTGTGGGGATTACATTTTCCCATGAAAACCTTGGGAAATGAAGCAGTGCTTGTCTAAACCATTAAAAAAATGTCTATGTTCTCAGGCAATTGTGCCTCAAATTTTTGATGAGGACGGTAGGCTTTTTATTTTATTTTTTTATTCTGAAATCTGAAAAAGATACCCTTAAAAAAATATTCACATTTCGGGAAGAAATCTTTTATAAATTCCGGACTTGTGTTATCTTATAGTTATCACACATATTGCAAAATGCTTCAATCAACTTGGCTGTTGACGACATGCCAAAGATGCTACATTGCAGGATTATATTCAGTTCGGTACTAATTTGAAAAGATAATGGCGGCATTTTCCTCAAAAATTGTTTTTTGTACCAATATGGAAAACATTTATATAATAGTCAGAAAATCGAAGCATGAAAATATGGAGGAAAACCGGAACAGGAAGTTGTTATACTATAGAGAAATGTGCACCAGTGCTCAAAATTCCGATCCGAAAATACAGACCGGGGAAATTTTTTTGGACAGGGTGGAATTATTTTTTTATTTTTTTTTACTGGGTATTAAAAAAATTTTGATGAGCTGGAAATTTAATGACGCGGGCAGTGCATGTGAACATAGACCTTTTTTTTAAAATGGCCTTACTGTGGTAAACAAACTTGTGTTTTAGTGGTAAAATGGGACCAGGGCCCAAATCTATAAAACTTTCACAATTGTATTTTCTAGAATTGTATTTTCTAGGTATGGCTTTAAATGAGTTAAAATGAACCATTTACATTTTCAAAGATCTGGCAATTTGACATTTGTCAAATTGCCATACAGTAAAACCTGTCTTGAGAGACCACTGTCTTGAGAGACCACCTGTCTTGAGAGACCACATCTGCCAGGCACCGATTGGTTTTACTCTATAATGGACCTGCTATGGGAGACCACCTGTCTTGAGAGACCACTGTGACCTGGTACCAACTTGTATTTTTATGCCATAATGAACCTGTCTTGAGAGACCGCCCCTTCGAAGACTGAAACCATGACAAAAACTTTTTACCTGTTCTAGAATTTGAAAATCCATTGTGATTGTACTAACATAATTAAAAGTATTAAAAGTTCTTAATGCGGTTTCAATTGCTCACTCAGGAAAGATTGAGATGTTTTTATAAGACCCTGTGAAAAGATTAGGATTATTGCTGAATAAACAATTTCATACATACCTGAAATGTGACAGATAGGAATAAAAATAAATTTGTGTTGAAAATCTTTTTGTAACAAATTGAAATGGACTGTTATAAAAATTATAAAAATAAATTAGTGTTGAAAATCTTCATTGAAGATTTTCAACACTAATTTATTTTTATAATTTTTATAACAGTCCATTTCAATTTGTTACAAAAACTTCATAAAAAAGAACAACAAAGTAATTACAAAAATCCATTCTTCATTTCTGAATTTTGTGGTTGGTTATTCACTGACTTTAGAAAACCTGAAACCTGTTATGAGAGACCACCTGTCTTGAGAGACCACTTTTGTGTGGCCCAAAGTGCAGTCTCTCAAGACAGGTTCTACTGTATCTTTTAAAATGCTAATGATTTATTTTAATCAGTTATATTCATTGGCAACAAACACTATTCTAGAACATACAATTGTAAAAGTTTTATAGTATTATCTCCAGGTCACCAATGCCTGAGATGGAAGTCCTTTAAAATGGACAATATGAGTATAAATAATTGACTGGAGCTGACTTTATGGCTATGTTGTGCATGCATACAAGATGGCTGCTGTGGACTAGTCACTTTCCATGAGTGGGCAATATTTCCATGGGTGACATAATAGTAGATTCCAAACTCTAATTACAGGAATAATCATCAAAAATATAATTAATGAAGCCAAAAATCTGAATGAAGCGGAAAGTCTTGTGGGCTCCCAGCCCCCCCCCCATGAGATAGAGACAGGGGGGGGGGGGGGGGAGGGGGGGGGGGGGAGTCATTTCAGAATGGTGGTTGCCTTTTAAACGGGAGCAGATTTAGTGTTGTTACCGTGCCCAGCATAAGGATTTCACATAGTACATATGCCATAAATTGAATGAAGGTATAGTCTAAAGGATCGATTCTAAAAGTACGTCTTGGTAGATTTTTTCATTACATGTTTTAAGTTTCACCCCCACCATCCAACGATACACATGCATGCCCAACATCAGTTACAATGATGTAGCGTTCACTTAACCCTTTACCTAACCTGAAAAGCAGACGACACTTGCAAAAATAATTCTTGAATAACTAACTATTTTCATTTTTTTCTCAAAAACATAGGTTATGACGCCTCGTTTGTTTTTGAGAAAAAAACATAGGAAACCGCCCCCCTCCCCCCCCCCCCCCACAATGCGGGCCCATCCCCTACGCCACTGAATGAAGCACAGTGTACAATCCGGTGCTTCATTAATTAAAATTTTGCTGATGCTTGTACCTGGTAAACTCATGCATAGACATCACTGCCCATATGTGGATTACAACCAGTCCACGACAACTGTGCTGTAGCCATTGTGGAGAAATATGTGACCTTAAACACCAATAAATAAATAACTAAGGCCCCCCTTGAGGTAAATATGAATATAATTACCTACATTTTATCAAGCTATGGGTGTAAGGGTCATTGCCAAACTGTTCATTCCTATTGGATATATTAATAGCATAACCAAATTAGGAAAGTTGTTATTTTTGTGAGGGATGTATGGCTGAGTACTGTTAATGACCGGCACCTTTTCTCTAGTTAATTTTTGTTGGTGATTGTCTGAGATGTTTTATGCATGTGAACAGTGTTCGCGCTGACCTGAAGTGCCAACTGGAATTTTTTTTTTCGGTGCCAAGTGCTTTTTTTGAAAGATTTTTCTGCCAAATGGAATCTGATTGTAAATGAGAATAAATTAACTATCTATCATTATCCTTAGAGTGCCGCGGTACCATCTGTAATGCTAAAGCATGATGGATGGCACCTTGTTGCACTCACAGTAAAACCACATGGCACCATCTGTAATGCTAAAGCATGATGGATGGCACCTTGTTGCACTCACAGTAAAACCACATGGTACCATCTGTAATGCTAAAGCATGATGGATGGCACCTTGTTGCACTCACAGTAAAACCACATGGCACCATCTGTAATGCTAAAGCATGATGGATGGCACCTTGTTGCACTCACAGTAAAACCACATGGCACCATCTGTAATGCTAAAGCATGATGGATGGCACCTTGTTGCACTCACAGTAAAACCACATGGTACCATCTGTAATGCTAAAGCATGATGGATGGCACCTTGTTGCACTCACAGTAAAACCACATGGTACCATCTGTAATGCTAAAGCATGATGGATGGCACCTTGTTGCACTCACAGTAAAACCACATGGTACCATCTGTAATGCTAAAGCATGATGGATGGCACCTTGTTACACTCACAGTAAAACCACATGGTACCATCTGTAATGCTAAAGCATGATGGATGGCACCTTGTTGCACTCACAGGCATTTCCATGGTGCACTATACTAAGGCATACTGCATGTCCATGGTGCACTATACTAAGGCATACTGCATGTCCGTGGTGCACTATACTAAGGCATACTGCATGTCCGTGGTGCACTATACTAAGGCATACTGCATGTCCATGGTGTGCTATACTAAGGCATACTGCATGTCCATGGTGCACTATACTAAGGCATACTGCATGTCCATGGTGCACTATACTAAGGCATACTGCATGTCCATGGTGCACTATACTAAGGCATACTGCATGTCCATGGAGCACTATACCAAGGCATACTGCATGTCCATGGTGCACTATACCAAGGCATACTGCATGTCCATGGTGCGCTATACTAAGGCATACTGCATGTCCATGGTGCACTATACTAAGGCATACTGCATGTCCATGGTGCACTGTACTAAGGCATACTGCATGTCCATGGTGCACTATGCTAAGGCATACTGCATGTCCATGGTGCACTATACCAAAGCATACTGCATGTCCATGGTGCGCCATACTAAGGCATACTACATGTCCATTGTGCACTATACTAAGGCATACTGCATGTCCTTGGTGCACTATACTAAGGCATACTGCATGTCCATGGTGCACTGTATGCCTTACTGCATGTCCATGGTGCACTATACTAAGGCATACTGCATGCCCATGGTGCACTATACTAAGGCATACTGCATTTCCATGGTGCACTGTATGCCTTACTGCATGTCCATGGTGCACTATACTAAGGCAAACTGCATGCCCATGGTGCACTATACTGAGGCATACTGCATTTCCATGGTGCACTATACTAAGGCATACTGCATGTCCACGGTGTGCTATACTAAGGCATACTACATGTCCATGGTGCACTGTACTAAGGCATACTGCATGTCCATGGTGCACTATACTAAGGCATACTGCATGTCCATGGTGCACTGTACTGAGGCATACTGCATGTCCATGGTGCACTGTACTAAGGCATACTGCATGTCCTTGGTGCACTGGCTTTAGCTGCTGCTAACACTGATTGTGTAGAGTTCGTATGTTGAAGAGTGTGACAGTAGCTTACCACTGTTAATTTGTTCGCTCAGAGTCCTCCGGCTTCTGCCACCCATAAAACAATAGACAATGTTCAACAACAAAAAACAAAAGATTTCTCAAATGTTTTGACATTGCTTACATCAAACCTATTATACTGTAACTACAGTTACAGTGTAATGGCTTTCATGTCATCAAACATCCTGGATGGTAGGAGTTACTGACATCTTGAGGTGCAGATTGAGTGGCGACATTTTTCACTTGATGTAACAACAATCCATGTATGTAGAGATTAGAGGATACCTTGAGTACATACAGAGATGGTTCGTGTCATTAACAGTATGATGATGGCTAATGTGATAATATTGTCAGATGAAGATTGTATTTTGAAAATAAATTATGTAAAGCACATCTCATATTCATTGTACAAAGATTCCATAGATTAGGTCGTAAAACTTGAAGATCTGTTTCTCATCACATATTTTTGTAAATTTTAATTCAACTGGCCCCGAATGAAGTACTTAATTTTACTTTGTTGCCTTCCTTCCTAAGATTAAATTCTAATTTCTAAACTAAGGATGTGGTTGATTAATTCTCGGCTACAGTTGAAACTAGAATTCCGGTTGCAATTAGTGCAGTACAGTGGAGCCCACTTAATTGGATATCTCTAAACTGAATAACCCTGTTAACTGAATATGATTTCCCAGCACAAAACCATTTACCATACCCCCAGTACAAATTTGATCTGTTAATTGAATATAGTTTATAGAGTAAACTCCTGTTAATTGAATAAAAAATCTTGTAACCTGTTGAGAAATTACCCTGACTCTCCTCAGTTTATCTTTGTTTATAGACCTATTTGGCCTCAATTCATCCAATACAGGCATTTAATCTATTATATCTTGTTTGACAGAGCTCATAGAGCTCTGTCAAACGAGGTATAATAGAATAAATGCTAGATTTATCTCTAGAATACAAGAAAGTGACACTATCCCTGTTAATTGAATACTCCTGTTAATTGAATAATTTTTATTGGCAAAGTGACTATTCAATTAACAGGGTTCCACTGTACTTGCTTGTTAGTTAATGTGCTCCTTACTACCCAAGAATGAAATCTGAAATACACAAGTGCATTTGTGCAATGCAAAATGTAATGTGCTATTAGCAAGGTCACGAACTGAACCGATCAAACAGAAAGAAAATATTGAGACTACAGTAGGTGGATGGTGAATTACTACTAAATCGCTGTGGGTTAAATTTTTCACTTGGCAATTACAGTAGAAACAGTCTTGAGAGACCACCCTTTTTGCCGGGAAAAAGTGATCTCTCAAAACAGGTGGTTTCTCACGACAGGTCCATTGTAGAGTAAAACAACCGAACGGGGGATGCGTTGGCATCGCGGTAACCGGTTCTTGTCAGATCACTGAAGTTAAGCAACGTCGAGCACGGTTAGTATTTGGATGGGTGACCATTTCAGCGACTGATTCGTGCTTCCGTGTTGTGTCCTTGGGTAAAGCACTTCACCCCGATTGCCTATATGGGGGCACGATGACGCTGTGTACTAAGGCGTACTGCACGTTGAAGGTGCGCAAGTCTTCAACCAATCTAACCCTGCCTGTGCCGGGTTGCAGAGTTCAGAGTTATGATGTTGGAGAGCTTGGTGGTTCTCTCCAGGTACTCCGGCTTCCTCCACACTTAAAACTGTCACCGACATGATATGACCCTGGCTGTTAATGTGTCGTTAAACCCTAATAAATAAATAACAACCGAACTGGGGTACAAGTTCACAGCAGTTTTTCAAAACAGATTTTAATGTATTAACAATTTCTGAGGAGAAAACACATGAAGCATTGCAAACTTTTATTACATGGACCACCTGGTTGCACCCGGTGGTCCATGTGATGAGAGTTTGCAAGTGTTTCTTGTGCTGTTATGAAAAATAAAAAAAAATTCTTTTCCAAGTGGAGAATATATGACGCTGCAATTCAGTGTTAATCCACTCTCTTCATTCTATATTTGCAGTAGAATTTTAATATCTATTTACGTGATTACATGTATTCCAGAAGGGGTTAGGAATGTTGTTTATGAATTCTATTTACTAGTATGGGGGTGCGGTGACATTGCGGGAACCGGTTCTCATCAGATCACCAAAGTTAAGCAACGTCGAGCCCAGTTAGTCCTCGGATGGGTGACCGTCTGAGAGATCGATTCGGACTCCCGTGTTGTGCCCTTGGGCAAGGCACTTAACCCCGAATGTCCGATTGTACGCATGTCTTCAACCAATCTAACCCTGCCTGTGCTGCAGTGTGGAGTTACGATATTGGGGATCTGGCAGCTGCTCGATGGTTCTTTCTGGGTACTCTGGCTTCCTCCACCCGTAAAACTGTCACCTACACGATATGACCTGGCTGTTAATGTGTCATTAAACCCTAATAAAAAAAATAAAAAAATTTACCTGTACAGAATTGCACAGAATTGGGCACGCTGTTTTTCTACAGTATGCTACTGTTGCAGTCTGATGGGACAAAAGAGCACTTCTCAGTAAGCAATAACTACAGAATAATAAACAATACAGTGACATGACTTCTAGTTCTAACTGTATTTGTATATTGACCTGGTCACTTACATCTGTGTGTGAATTCATCAGACTTACCTATCAAATTAGAAGAAGCAACACTGAACCATGCGTAAAATGAAAATCTGTTCAACACATATACACGGAACGGAAATCGTTGACGGACTATTTTTAAATAGAAGTGAAATTACAAGGTGATTTTCTACAAAGCGTGCAATGCAATTACAATTTGAAGCACAAGCGATAGCTGAAAATCGTCTCCTGAGTTCCAGTGTGTTCTATGTGCCAGTAGGCACATAAAACACATTGGAAATCCGGGGCGAAATAGTAACAGGTTTCCCTCGCAAATTTGGTTGGCGATAAAATGTGTTCTTTTTTTGTTAATAGTTGTCAAATGAATTGCTGAGTGTCCTTCTAATAATTGTTTTTATAGACGTGAAGGCATGTTATAAACTCAGAACGACACACGTGTGTCAATGGGTTAATCGATAAGACACTTGTGCCATCGCGGGAGGATAAAACTCCAGGCTTGCAACCTCTCATTTTATCCTCGTGCACTGAAACTCATGCCATATCGATTAACCGATTCGCATGCATGTGTCATTGTGTCGCCTGCCCCACGAAGTGGGGAGCGACATATAGGGATTACTTTTGTCGTCTTGCGTCCGCGTCGTCGTCCGTCACACTTTCTCTTATCCGCCACTCCTCATTAACCTATGAATGGATTTTGATGAAACTTTCAGTGATTCTTTATCACATAATTGCATTGTGCACCTCCTATTTTATTTTTTGATCCGCTGTATTTTTTACAGAGTTATGCCCCTTTTCCACTTAGAACAGACGACACACGTCTTCCAGGGAAGACTCACATCTAAGTTCTGTGTATGTCCACCGATAAAACAAAAATATCTAATTATTATGCTTGAAACAACGTTGTGTGAAAGTTCCATTGAACGATGTCAAAAACTGATCTTTTCATTTTTTAGGGCTTCACAGTTTATCTATGAGAATACAGATAAATTCAAAATATGTACAAAAGATTATAATCAAATGAATGTTAATAATTGGAAAGAAAAATAAAATAAAATAATGTTGAAAAAATTATACCCAAGTGCATATTGATGTTAACTGTATATTGTTTGAAGTTGTTTACTCATACCACATAGCCCAACATAACTGATGTTAGATTGTCTGAGATAGTCAGTTTGCATCTGACAAGTAAAAGTGTAACGTACACATTCGTCCATTTGGTGGAAACTTTTGTCAACTCATGTGTTGCTAAGTGTTTCAGCTGGAAATTTTTTTTTGTAACTTTGAAACATTGCATATGTAAAAACTATATTGGTGTTCCTACAGGCCTATATGAATGTTTGTTTCGTTTGAAATAATTGGCAAAACTTGATTTCAGACAGATGTTGCAGTCATGATATAGCGAAAGATGCTGGAAGTGACCTTAAACACCAATAAATAAATAAATCTTGTTTAGCTCTGTCAAGGGCACATGGTGGCTCAGTGGTAGACTGTTGGACTTCTATGCTAGAGGTCCCGAGTTCGATTCTCGTCTGGGATGACCTGCATTGTGTCCTTGGGCAAGGCACTTTATCCCGGTTGCCTCCCTAAGAGCACGATGATGTCATGTACTAAGGCATACTGCATGTCGATGCTTCACATGTCTTCAACGGCTGTAACCCTGCTTGAGCGGAGCTTGAACAGCATTAGAATGTTGAGGAGCTGACAGTTGCTCGGTTATTGTCTCCGGGTACTCTGGCTTTCTTCACCCGTAAAGCTGTCATGGTCACGATTAGCCATTGTGCTTAAGTATGTGACCGTAAACACCAATAAATAATTAAGCTCTGTCAAACAAGACTTCATAGAATAAATGCTCATTCTAATGCTGTAATAGATGGAAATGACCAAATTCCTGTTAATTGTATTCTGTTAATTGAATATCTTTCACCGGCAAATTGGCCATTCAATTAACAGTGTTACACTGTATAAAGTAATACCCACATACATCTTACTTGGAAGTCTTTGGGAAGGAACCATGGAGCCACGCCTGGAAATAAGCAGACTGTCATGTGCTGAATGAGGTCCCCCAGAGAATGAATTTGATGATGCTACCCTGCACAGCAGGGTAGCATTACTAAATTTACCCTCTGTGACCCTCAATCTAAATCAGGGTCTCGGGCCTTGACAGAAAGAGGTACCCAGATGATAAATTGGTGGATTCCTGCTGACTGTGTGGGATAGTATCAGCAAATTCACCCTCTGGACACCTCATTCTGTATTCTCTTTGGGAGGGAATCATGGGGATCTTTATGGGAGAATCTTTGATATTAAATGCTTTTTATAGATTTCAAGATAGTACAGTAACGTTGTCATTAATTGAATGCATTTTGAAAAAAACAGATGAGTGTAAATTTCTTATATTTTTAATTATTATAAAATTAAGAAAGTGGGACAATCTTATTGAGATCTAATGCATTTGAGTGCAACAAAACGAATTTAATGGTGCTAAAATATATTTTTGTCCATTTATCTAATCAGAATGTATCTATATCAAATTTACAACTGTGAACAGAAGTTGAAATGCAACTGCTACAAAATTTTAATACCAAGACCTGGGACGAACATTCAAATTAATTCTTCATTCTTCTGTGGGAACCCTGAGAAGTGGGGCAGTGCCTATGTAATGTGATAAACAAATTCTACTTTACTGGTAAAAGGTAAAATAAGACCTGGAACCAATCCGGGGGGGGAGGGGGGGGGGGTGGGGGGGGGGGGGGGGTGGGGGGGGGGGGGGGGGGGGGTCCTCATAAGTGGGCAGTATTGGTATAAACGATTAGCTAGACCTGACTACACACCAAGGTTACAGGCATGATATAGACAAAGTGACCTTAAACACCAGTAAAAAATAAATTCTTCAGACCAGATTCATACAAGCTGTTGTAAGACCTGCAAAATCTGTATGGACCATGTCTTGATACAGTGTAGCCCACTTAATTGGAGTTCTCTTAACTGAATAAACCTGTTAATTGAATATAATTTTCCAACACAAAACCATTTACCATACCTCCAGTACAAATTTGACCTGTTAATTGAATATAGGTTATAGAGGAAACTCCTGTTAATTGAATAAAAAATAATGTAATTTGTCGAGAAATTACCCTGACTCTCCCCAGTTTTCCTTTGTTTATAGACCTATTTGGCATTAGTACATCCAATACAGGCATTTAATCTATTATATCTTGTTTGACAGAGCTCGAGGAGCTCTGTCAAACAAGATATAATAGAAGAAATGCCAAGTTTATCTCTAGAATACAGGAAAGTGACGCAATCCTTGTTAATTGAGTACTCCTGTTAATTGAATAATTTTCATGGGCAAAGTGGCTATTCAATTAACTGGGTTCCACTGTATTAACCCCCTCCCCCACCCCACCCCACCTGCACCCAGATATAGATTCTGAAACTGACTTCAAACACCAATAAATACATAACAGACGGCAAATTTTTCCCCATAATGCAACATATAACTTAACCAATTCACACTTGTTTGACAGGGCTCAATTACAAATACAAACTATGTGTAGATCAAAGAGAAATAAGCCTGAAAATAAGCATACTGTCATCTGCAGAATGAGGTCCCCAGAGGGTGAATTCGGTGATGGTACCCTGTACAGCAGGGTAGCATCACTAAATTTACCCTCTGTAAACTTCAATCTGAATCATGGTCTCGGGCCTAAAGAGAATGAAGTACCCAAAGGTTAAATTGGCCCACTGTATGGGATAGCATCAGCAAATTCATCCTCTAGGGACCTCATTCTGCAAATGTCCGTCTGCTTATTTTCTGGCTTGAAGAGAAACTCCTGTTATTTGAATAAAATTCTTGTAAGCTCTCCAGAAATTTCCCTGACAATCAATGGATTTTTCTTGTGCATCGACCTATGTACTTGGCCTTAGGACATCCAATATTGGCAGGTCCTTAATCTGGAATATCTTGTTTGACAGAGATCACTAAACTTGGTCAAACAACATATAATAGAATAAATTTTCTGTTTATCCATGGAAAACAGAACTACCAACTCCGTTCTTGAGAAATCCAATTAACTGAATTTTTAACTGGCAAAGTGGTCATTCTATTAATGGGGTTCCACTGTACATGCCACATATAAACATTGTTAACCTTTTACCCAACATAACGGCCAAAACCGAACAGCACTATTCGCAAAACTTACCATTCAATTTTCATTATTTTTGTCTCAAAAACATAGCTTATGTCTCTCATTGAAACGAGCTAAAATAGGATCTGGTAACCAATGCCTGGGGTGGAAGTCCCTTAAAATGGGCAACATGGGTATAAATGATTGTCTGGACTTGGCTTTATATCCATGTTGCAGCCATGATTAGCCATTGTGCAGAAATATCAGACCTTGAACACCAGTAAATAAATAAATAAATAAATAAATAGTCATCTGCAAAATGTAGTCCCCAGAGGGTGAATTTGGTGATGCTACCCTGCACAGCAGGGTAGCATCACAAAATTTACCCTCTGGGGACCTCAGTCTGAATCAAGGTCTCAAGCCAAAACAATAATAAATAAATAAATAAATAAATAAATAAATAAATAAATAAATAAATAGTGAGGTGATCGAAATAGTTACAAACTGCAGGTCTATAAAGAGCATAAAAATTCTCTGGGAAAGTCTCTGTGGAAATCCTGTTAAGTGGAGCAGTGCTTAGTTACAGTGGGAGACAAGTTACATTTTATTCTGTGATCAGTATCGGGGCTTATAGTCCCCAAAAGTGAGTAGTGTAGGTATAATCAATTGACTAGACTTGATAACTTCCTACACACATTGTGTTCATGATAAAGACATTAACCCTTTATCCAACGTAACGGCCAAAACCCGGTCAGCGCTATTCACAAAAGTTGCCAATTACTTTTCATTATTTATTTCATTTTTTGTCTCAAAAACATAGGTTATGACCCCTCTTTGGAATGAGCTCGTTCCAAAGAGGTGTCAAAACCTATGTTTTCGAGACAAAAAAAAAGAAAAAAATTATTTATTCATGAATTTTGTTTGCAAGTGTCATCTGCTTTTCATGTTAGGCTAAGGGTTAATGCTGAAAGTGACCAGACACCAATAAATATATAAATTCTTAAATTTGAAAAGTTCTAGATTTTTTTTTTCTCTCAGGGTTTTTCGAACACTGTTCTTGGAAATGTATTAATTTTATGTACAGTTAAAATTGGAAGTCCTGTCATGAAATGCTCACAAATAGCACGCCGATCTGCATGTTAATCTACGCGTTAGGGCCATAGTAAGGCGATCAAATTATGTACATATAGCCTGTGCACAAGCAATGATGCAGCTAATGGACCTCCGGGTAACCCGGAGGTCCATTGGCAGAAACATTGCCTGTGTTTGCTATGAGTAACCAGGAGCACCTGCCATGCTTTGGATGCTATTCGACGTGGAAATTGCGCGCAATTCCTACGCGCAATTAAGCCTAGATAAGCATGTAGTTTATGACAGGACTTCTAGTTTTAACTGTATTGGAAATCATTGTGATTCTTCATTATTAGATTGTTATAGCGTGGACTCACGATTATTATCATCTTTACAGGTGTGTTGTACATGTATATTGTATAAATGGATAGAGAGATTGTATGAGTATACACACATTGACAGATTTAAGCATATTATTGTTGTTACCAGAAACTGTGAATACAATATTTGCCTTACTATTACAGAGGATTGTGCATTGTAAATATTGTTAATATAGACTCAAACATATAAATATACACTCATTATATTTCACTTGTTTTTCCGTCTTATTATTATGACCCTGACCTTTGGAGAAGGACTTGTGTGTATCTACCGGTAGTTGAGACATCTGTCCGTCTTTCCATCCATCCATCCATCTGTACATACAAACATTTTGGATTGTAATTTCAAAGCCATCGGTCGGATGAGGATCTCCTTTGGTATGCTGATAGACCTGCATGGGAACAGATATGCACAAGGAACAGGTCCCATCCAATAATTTTTTGCAGAGTTATGGCCCTTTTTCACTCTTTCGACTTGGAAAAAATTTCTGTGCCACAATACCTTTAACCCTTTACCCAACGCAGACGATATCAAAATTTATTATTTTAAATATCATGTTTTTTAATTTTTCAAACAATTTCAACAAAGCCATATCATGTGACCCCTCGTTGGAACGAGCTTGACAAGCTCGTTCCAACGAGGGGGTCACATGATATGGTTTTGTTGAAATGTTTCTTAAAATAATATTTTTTCAACTGCTGAATTTGCATATTACGCAGGCGGTTGCGGTCGATTCGTTGGGTAAAGGGTTAAGGCTACTTTGAATATGTCTATGGGTCGGGGGCAGTGGCCCATACTTTGTGTAGTCCTTGGTTTGAACTCCCATGTCTGAATGTCAGGTTGAACTTCAGTCATCACTTGGTGCCCATCATTTGTTGGTACACTCTAAAATCAGTTGGATTAAAAATTAACCCAGATCGACTAGGTTGAGTGAATATGAACCCAATTGGTTCATATTCACTCAACCCAGTTGATTTCGGTGAGACTACTTACCGAGAACAACCGAGAACAAATTAAAATATTAAATAAAGGCAAATTTAAATATTAATTGTTGGCATAGGTACTCTATTTATATAAAAGCCAGAAAAAAACAGTTGTTAGCTCACCTGACTGAAAGTCAGGGTGAGCTTTTCTGATCACTTTTGTCCGTCGTGAAGGTGGTGTTTGGGCCTTTTTCTCCCAAACCACTGGCCGCATATTAATGAAATTTCATGTGAGTAGTGGTTATAGTAGTAGGGGCATTTTGATTTTTATGCAAATTAGGTTTTGGCTCATATTGAGCAGAGGGATGGGGAAAAAATGGCCAAATTTTTTGAAAATCTTCTTCTAATGAACCACCAGTAGCAGAGACTTGATATGTGGTATACAGAGTCCTTTTGAGGTTTAGAATCAAGTTTGTTCAAGAGAAGTTTGTCGGGCATTATTTGCCTTCGTTATGGGATGGGAAAAAATTTTGGCCACGCCTAAAATTTCTATTTTCAGAACCGTCAGGTCGATTTGAACCAAATTTGATATGAGATGATAATGGGTCATAAGTAGTTGATTGATGCAAAAAAAAATTTTCTCATTGCCCCGTGGGAACCTCGGGAGCTAAAAATAGGAAAAACCTTAAAACTGCCCACAGAGAATTCTTATTTTGTGTAAAGTTTACTTTTATCCAGTAGAATAGAATGGTTAAAAAAAATCCCTATCGGTTTGATCACAAGGTACTTTTTTCAGGACTTTTGAAAAAGTGCTGAGTCAGCACTTTTTAACACTGCAGGCACTGGGAAAAACATTAAAAAATCTTCTCCAGATCCAGCAGGCAGAATCTTTTGATATTTGGTATGCAACATTGTAGGGTGGATCTGATTCAAGTTGTTCAAATCGGCCCCCTGGGTTCATATTTGGGCTCAGTATAGGAGCCCGATTTCGAACTTACATGTAGTGCATTTCAGGCAAATTTCTTAAAAAATCTTCTTCTCCAGATCCAGCAGGCAGAATCTTTTGATATTTATTATGCAACATTGTGGGGTGGATCTGATTTAAGTTTATTCAAATCGGCTCCCTAGATTCATATTTGGGCTCACTATAGAAGGTCGAATTCAAACTTAGTGCATTTCAGGCAAATTTCTTCAAACATCTTCTTCTCCAGATTCAACAGGCAGAATCTTTTGATATTTGGTATGCAACATTGTAGGGTGGATCTGATTCAAGTTTGTTCAAATCGGCCCCCTGGGTTCATATTTGGGCTCAGTATAGGCGCCCGATTTCGAACTTAGTGCATTTCAGGCAAATTTCTTAAAAAATCTTCTTCTCCAGATCCAGCAGGCAGAATCTTTTGATATTTGGTATGCAACATTGTGGGGTGGATCTGATTCAAGTTTGTTCTAATCGGCTCCCTAGATTCATATTTGGGCTCACTATAGAAGCTTGAATTCGAACTTAGTGCATTTCAGGAAAATTTCTTCAAAAATCTTCTTCTCCAGATCCAGCAGGCAGAATCTTTTGATATTTGGTATGCAACATTGTGGGGTGGATCTGATTCAAGTTTGTTCAAATCGGCCACCTGGGTTCATATTTGGGCTCACTATAGAAGGTCGAATTCAACTTAGTGCATTTCAGGCAAATTTCTTCAAAAATCTTCTCCAGATCCAGCAGGCAGAATCTTTTTATATTTGGTATGCAACATTGTGGGGTGGATCTGATTCAAGTTTGTTCAAATTGGCTCCCTGGGTTTATATTTGGACTCAGTATAGGAGCCCAAATTTGAACTTAGTGCATTTCAGGCAAATGTCTTTGAAAATCTTCTTCTCAAGATCCAGAAGGCAGAATCTTTTGATATTGGGTATGCACCATGCTTAAGGGGGTGAGATTCAAGTTTGTTCAAGCCAAGTCCCTGGGTTCATATTTGGGCTCACTGTGGTAACCTGAATTATAACTTAGTTCAAAATGAGGAATTTTCTTTAAAAATCTTCTTCAGATCCAGCAGTTGGAATGTTTTGATATTTGGTATGCAGCATCCTTAGGGGGTGAGATTCAAGTTTGTTCAAGCCATGTCCCTAGGTCCATATTTGGGCTCACTGTGGGAGCCTGAATGATAACTTAGTTCAAAATGAGGAATTTTCTTTAAAAATCTTCTTCAGATCCAGCAACGCAAACTGGAATGATCAGACAAAGAAATACTCGTTTCACCTGTGGTCTATGTGATGAAAGTTTGCAAGTGTTTCTTGTTTCGAATATACACACAAGTATGAATCTCTGTTATACTGGTAAAGTAGGACCCAGTTACCAATGGCTGGGGGGGGGGGGGGGGGGAGGAAGTCCTCTAAAATGAGCAACGTGGGGATAAACGCCAAGAATAGAGAGGGAATTATTTTTTTAGGAAATCGCCGCATTCAGGTTTATTTCTGAACGTTGAACGTGTCATCGCATCCACTGCATTATGCAGTGAAAACGGAAAGTGGCAAACGTTATATTAGTCAGTTGATTCGATTAAAAAAAAGAATCGATTCGCAAAATTGTTGTCGGATTCAATTCAAAATCAAATTTCTGATCACATGATACTATTATTTACGGGATCAGGTCGTTTCGTCCCATGGTCGTTTCGTCCCATTTTGGTAGTTTCGTCCCATTTATTTTGGTCGTTTCGTCCCATTTAGATTTTTCACTTTGGTCGTTTCGTCCCATGTGGATTTTTCATTTTGGACGTTTCGTCCCATCCGAGATTGACTTTCTAGTTGCGCTTTTTCAGTGAATAATTCCTAAGCAATTTCGATGTAAAGGCTAAAATGTCGGAATTACTTTGGAATTATTCACTCAAAAAGTGCAACTTTCTACTTGCGCTTTTTCAATGAATAATTCCAAAGTAATTTCGATATATCGCGATTAAATAAGTTAACAAAATTAAGTTGCCGATGCGTTTATATTGTAGGCTGAAATGTCGAAATTACTTTGGAATTATTCACAGCGTTATATGTCCCGTTGTGACTTAACCCTTTAACAAATCGGTCAAAACTGCCCAAAAAATGAATCAGCCGGCATGAAATGTCTTACATTTTCCCCAGCAAAACCATGCATGTACGGATATTATTTGAACTAACTGATCAAGCCGGTTCCAATGATATCCATATTTGCATAGTCTCACTGAGAAATAATCATAAAAAATCCACCAAATTTGAGATTACCTAGCCAATCTCGGATGGTACGAAACATCCAAAGTGAAAAATCAACATGGGACGAACCGACCAAAGTGAAAAATCTACATGGGACGAAACGACCAAATGAATGGGACGAAACGCCTAAAATGGGACGAAACGTCTTGTGACGAAACGACTAGAACCCTTATTTACCTATTATAATGAGTAAGACAACTCATTTTGTTTCAATTCACACCATTCTTTCCCCCGAAAGTACAGGTGTGATTAAGAAAATAGGGCTGCACGATATTCAAAACTGAATACCGGTATCGGTATTCAAACAAATACTGCGGTATACCGGTATATCGAAAACTGTTCAGATATATGAACACAAGTACCACAATCGGGACACGAGGCATCACAGTCGGAACCAATTAGCATGCCTTGATGATGCGGTTCGAAAAATCTCAACCCAACGCAGACGATATCAAAATTTATTATTTTCAAAATTAGTTTTTCAGATTTTCCACAGATTTCAACAAAACTATATCATGTGATCCCTCATTGGAACGAGCTCGTTCCAATGAGGGGTCACATGATATAGTTTTGTTGAAATTTTTGAAAATTATTTTTTCAATTGCTGAATCTGTATATTACGAGGGCACAAGCAGGCGATTCCTTGGATAAAGGGATAATATTATTCATTCGGGGCTAGAATTAAAACACTCAAGACATCTTGTGGGTAAATGAATAATGACGATAAACCGATATTTTTGTAATTACACCGGTATTCAATCGATATTAGTTTGAATACCGGTATATATCGGTTTATCGATATACTGTGCAGCCCTATAAGAAAATGCGCTAAGTTAGGATGAAAATATTATTAAGCGGGACCAGTGCTTTCATGTGTGATGACCACTCAAAATCATCCTTCTTTGGGAATATATAAGGATTTTGTCTTTGGGAATCCAGAAAGTTTTTAAATGAAGATGGCCTGTGTATTTATCGATATTTTGTTGGTGGCGCAATGACAAAAAGGGTAAATTACAGTATTTAAATGGGAGCACGTAGGACCTGAAGGGAAGTGGGCGGACGAAGATCCTAATTAGGACTAATATCGGGTCACCAATGTTTGGATTACAACACTTAAGCCAGTCACCCTGTTAAAATACAGCTCTTCTGTTACTGTGTTAGGGGCTATTCTGTACTAATCTTTTGAAGAGAATGGTAAAATGTGAAGCTCATTTGGAATACCAAGGGTTCCCACGGGGCTTTGGATTCGAGGAATGGCCTTGAATTTTACTAAGGGTCATTCAAGGACTTAAAATCCTGGAAAACGTGCCATGAGGCTTTGGAAAGCCTTGAGGCCTTGGAAAGCCTTGAATATTCACAGAATAAAAATGCTGACGAAGTACGTAATCATAATTGTATAGTTTTATATGTGAGTTCGTTCGTGAAGGCATAGTTATAAATAGGTCCTCTGGTCATGACCGCATCCCCCCCCCCCCCCCCACTTCCCTTGTAGGGATGTGGGAGGAGAGGTAATGACTGGAGTTTCTGGTTAGGAACAGTGAAGACATGGCCTTGGGAAACCATTTTCTATTGTAAGCCCCCCACCCCACCCCTCCCCCGTGGAAACCCCGAGAAGTGCAGCAGTGCTTGTTTACTGTGGTAACCAAGCTCTGTTTCACTAGTAAAATAGGAGGACCCAGTCACTAATGCTTGGGGTGCGAGTCCTCTAAAATAGGCAACAAGGGGTATAAACGATTGACTGACCTTGACTTTATCTCCATGTTGTGGTCATGATTAGCCATTGTGCAGAAGTATGTGACCTTAAACAACAATAAATAAATAAATATTCTATTGTAGGGCCTTGAAAAATGCTGAAATATATCGATAAACGGCCTTGAATAGCCTTGAAATTTATCAGTCCTTGCCTGCAGGAACCCTGCCAGTGGATGTTGTAATTCACGGTCTGCTCTGTGGTACGGATTCTGCTACTTTCGGGCTGGTCAGCAGGTTCAGTAGAAGTACTGGACGAACAGATAGAAGCCAGCTGAGGGATAGAGATTATCAGTGCAGTACTTTTTTCTAGTGTGTTCCATCACATTGTGTTGAGCACCAAATAACCATGCAGTATTGCACGATTCAGCTTAGTCGACTCGTGTGATACTGTTTGGTAAAGGTCCTCAGTGAGAGGTGGTGATACAGTAGATCAGAAAGCGCTGTACCGGCACGTCGTTTTACCCAAATGAACACAAATGAAAGCAAATGAAGTAAATAAAGCACAAAACCAACCAAATGAAACTATATAATATTCCTCTTACATATTAAAACCGATATAAAAAAAACAATTGCTATAAAACAGACTTAACAAAAAGTTATAGAAGTTTTAATCGCAGCAGGCGTGAAGAGAATTGAACCTCCGTGGTTGTATGTAAAATTATGTTCGGCATCCAAGTAAGTGATGAATGGAATGCGTAAGCGACAATTACGCTGACCCGTTACAAATAGATTTACATAAATGCATATTTTGGAGAAAAAAATCATTTTGTGCTACATCCTTTCGTAGCAGTGTTTTGTCTTGATAAAAAGGCAGACATGTGGCCTGGTTTGTCTCTGTTACCAGTCTATCCGACTTCATTTACAGCAAAAGACCGGAAGTAATTTTGTATAAAACCCATTCACATCAGTCGTATCCGTGTGTGCTGTTTTATAAACTTCAATTCATTTCACTATGGGGCAATTGCAATCGATTTCTTTTTGGTTCATAGTTTTAAATTGAATAGAGGAACATTATATAGTATCATTTGGTTGGTTTTGGGATTTAATTACTTTCATTTGATTTCATTTTTTTTCATTTGGGTAAAACGACGTGCCCCACTGTACCGCTGTACCGATCACTTTCCAAACATGTCATTAGCTATAAACAACCAGGCCAGTGGCGTCCCTCCCACCCACTTTCCCTCAAAGCTGGTCCTCAAAATTTGTCCAAAAATGGCCTACTGAAATCGTAAGGAGGTTAGGTTGTAGATTGCTTGTCCTAATATCTGTGTCGGTGAATAGGTAGATAGTCATCAGTACATGAGAAACCTCAAAATATCTGCCCAGATGCAAGGAGATATGGGTTTTTGAACCCCTGGAATTCAAACCATGGTCGGCCCGTGGTACCGACGACCCTTGGCTGCCCATATCGGACACATTTATTTCCCTCTGGTGGAAACCCTGATTACTGTTACCCTGGTTACCTACATGTAGTTCAAACTTTAGGGGCGCAAACATCTGAAATGTTAAGGCTTGAAAAGCTTTTTCCACACACACCGCCATCACCCCCTATTAAAACAGCTCTAAGCCAGGCTCTGCGAGTTTGTCCCCCCCCCCCCACACACTTGCTTTGGGCTGGCTACGCCACTGAACCAGGCCTGGAAATAAGCATACTGTCATCTGCAACATGGGTTCACCAGAGGGTGAATTTGGTGATGCTACCCTCATTGTGAACCTCAATCTGAATCAAGGTTTCAAGCCTAAGCAGAAAGTGGTACCCAGAGGATAAATTACTTATTTCCAGGCTTGTAAACAACTGCTGGGCTGTACATCGTAATACATCATGATAACCACAAGGCTATACGTTGTGATTAACTCTACACACAACTGCTAGGTTATACGTCGCAATTAATTCTAGAAACAACTGCTATTCCATACACCGTGTTTGACCCTTTAAACAACTGCTAGGCTACACATCATTATCAACTTAAAAAAAACAACTGCTACGCTATTTGCCATGACACCTTTGTATAGACAACTGCTGGTCAATACGTCATGATAATTGATGGGCTATATATTGTGATTAACTATTAACAACCCCTGGGCTATTCGTCGTGATTAACTCAATAGACAATCTTTGATTATTCAACAAAGTAAGTCAGTATATTATGAGGAAATCTCGCGTGATTTGATTTGAAATTCGAGTCAATTCGTAAAATTTGATTTCTCCACTTGATATTCAATTCTCAGTTAAATCAGTGATTCGCATGGCCCAACTCAATATTTAATTTGAAAACCACCCTTACCCCAAAAGCTCAGAGAAAATAGACAACATTGAAGATGAAGTGCGTAATGCTATTTAATTTGATAATTTATTTCATTGGGAAGTATCTTCCAGTGAATGTCATTTGAAACGAATTCAAATCAATTTTCTTCATCATCAAGTTCTTCATCATTTTAATTTTCGTCATTTAACATCATCTTCAGTTCTTCCAACGCTCTTCTTTGTTCAACAACATGGTTTCCTCCCTTTTCAGCATTTTGGTCTCCTGCAAACAATTATTTATTATTTTACTCCAGTATATCAAGTAAAAGGAAAGACGAAAATTGACATCATTCTTACAACTGAAAAACTTTAGAATATAAATATCGGAGTTACAAAGCCAAGGCTGAACGTATTTAGGATAATACTTGTCGCCAAAACAGTTAAGCGCATTTAAAAATTTCATATCACGTTGGTTTCTTATGACCCTCATGGCCTCGTGTTCCCAAATACCTAGATGAGGATATAAAGGATTTTAGGTCACCGTGATAGACGGCATAACTAGAAAGTGTGAAATATGGCTATAAGTCAATAGTAATGATACAACACTGTAAGCGTGGTAGAAGAGACTGACGCTGTAAGGGTGGTAGAAGACTGTTATTCTGTAAGGGTGGTAGAAAACTAACGCTGTAAGGGTGGTAGAAGACTGTTTCGCTGTAAGGATGGGAGAAGACTTACACTGTAAGGGTGGTAGAAGACTTACACTGTAAGGGTAGTAGAAGACTAACCGTGTAAGGGTGATAGAAGGCTGTAAGGGTGGTAGAAGACTAACGCGGTAAGGGTAGTAGAAGACTAACCGTGTAAGGGTGATAGAAGGCTGTAAGGGTGGTAGAAGACTAACGCTGTAAGGGTGGTAGAAGACTAATGCTGTAAGGGTAGTAGAAGACTAATGCTGTAAGGGCGGTAGAAGACTGTAATGCTGTAAGGGTCATAGAAGAATGTAATGCTGTAAGGTTGGTAGAAGAATGTAATGCTGTAAGGGTGGTAGAAGAATGTAATGCTGTAAGGGTAGTAGAAGACTGTAATGCTGTAAGGGTCATAGAAGAATGTAATGCTGTAAGGGTGGTAGAAGAATGTAATGCTGTAAGGGTGGTAGAAGAATGTAATGCTGTAAGGGTAGTAGAAGACTAACGCTGTAAGGGTGGCAGAAGACTAATGCTGTAAGGGTAGTAGAAGACTGTAATGCTGTAAGGGTCATAGAAGAATGTAATGCTGTAAGGGTGGTAGAAGAATGTAATGCTGTAAGGGTGGTAGAAGAATGTAATGCTGTAAGGGTCATAGAAGAATGTAATGCTGTAAGGGTGGTAGAAAAATGTAATGCTGTAAGGGTGGTAGAAGAATGTAATGCTGTAAGGGTGGTAGAAGACTGTAATGCTGTAAGGGTAGTAGAAGACTGTAATGCTGTAAGGGTCATAGAAGAATGTAATGCTGTAAGGGTGGTAGAAGAATGTAATGCTGTAAGGGTAGTAGAAGACTGTAATGCTGTAAGGGTGGTAGAAGACTAATGATGTAAGGGTGGTAGAAGACTGTAACACTAACAGTGGAAGAAGAATGTAATGCTGTAAGGGTGGTAGAAAACTGTAACGCTGTAAGGGAGGTAGAAGAATGTAATGCTGTAAGGGTAGTAGAAGACTGTAATGCTGTAAGGGTCATAGAAGAATGTAATGCTGTAAGGGTGGTAGAAGAATGTAATGCTGTAAGGGTAGTAGAAGACTGTAATGCTGTAAGGGTGGTAGAAGACTAATTATGTAAGGGTGGTAGAAGACTGTAACACTAACAGTGGTAGATGAATGTAATGCTGTAAGGGTGGTAGAAAACTGTAACGCTGTAAGGGAGGTAGAAGACTGTAATGCTGTAAGGGTAGTAGAAGACTGTAACGCTGTAAGGGTCATAGAAGAATGTAATGCTGTAAGGGTGGTAGAAGAATGTAATGCTGTAAGGGTAGTAGAAGAGTGTAACGCTGTAAGGGTGGTAGAAGACTGTAACGCTGTAAGGGTAGTAGAAGACTGTAACGCTGTAAGTGAGGTAGAAGACTAATGCTGTAAGGGTGGTAGAAGAATGTAATGCTGTAAGGGAGGTAGAAGACTAATGCTGTAAGGTTGGTAGAAGTATGTAATGCTGTACGGGTAGTAGAAGTCTGTAATGTTGCAAGGGTGGTAGAAGACTTACGCTGTAAGGGTGGTAGAAGACTAATGCTGTAACTGTGGTAGAAGACTGTAATGTTGTAAGGGTGGTAGATGACTAACGCTGTAAGGGTGGTAGAAGAATGTAACGCTGTACAGGTGGTAGAAGTCTGTAGTGCTGTAAGGGTGGTATAAGTCTGTAATGCTGTAAGGGTGGTAGAAGACTGTAACGTTGTAAGGGTGGTAGAAGACTAATGCTGTAAGGGTCGTAGAAGACTGTAACGCTGTAAGAGTAGTAGAAGAATGTAATGCTGTAAGGGTGGTAGAAGATTAATGCTGTATGGGTGGTAGAAGACTAATGCTGTAAGGGTGGTAGAAGACTGTAAGGGTAGTAGAAGACTGTAACGCTGTAAGGGCGATAGAAAACTAACACTAATGGTGGTATAAGAATGTAATGCTGTAAGGGTGGTAGAAGACTGTAATGCTGTAAGGGTGGTAGAAGACTGTAATGCTGTAAGGCTGGTAGAAGACTGTAATGCTGTAAGGGTAGTAGAAGACTGTAATGCTGTAAGGGTGGTAGAAGACTGTAATGCTGTAAGGGTAGTAGAAGACTGTAATGCTGTAAGGGTGGTAGAAGACTAATGATGTAAGGGTGGTAGAAGACTGTAACACTAACAGAGGTAGAAGAATGTAATGCTGTAAGGGTGGTAGAAGACTGTAATGTTGTATGGGTGGTAGAAGACTGTAATGCTGTAAGGGTAGTAGAAGACTGTAATGCTGTAAGGGTGGTAGAAGACTGTAACACTAACGGTGGGAGAAGAGTGTAATGCTGTAAGGGTGGTAGAAGACTAATGCTGTAAGGGCGGTAGAAGACTGTAATGCTGTAAGGGTGGCAGAAGACTAACGCTGTAAGGGTGGTAGATGACGAACGCTGTAAGGGTGGTAGAAGACAGTTATGCTGTAAGGGTGATAAAAGACTAACACTGTAAGGGTAGTAGAAGACTGTAACTCTGTAACGGTTGTAGAAAAATGTAATGCTGTAAAGGTAGGAGAAGACTAACTCTGTAACCGTGGTAGAAGAATGTAATGCTGTAAGGGTGGTAAAAGACTATAATGCTGTAAGGGTAGTAGAAGACAGTAAGGGTGGTAGAAGACTAAGACAGTAAGGGTGGTAGAAGACTAATGCTGTAAGGGTGGTAGTAGACTGTAATGCTGTAAGGGTGGTAGAAGACTAATTCTGTAAGGGTGGTAGAAGACAGTAACGCTGTAAGGGTGGTAGAAGACTAACGCTGTAAGGGTAGTAGAAGACTAACCGTGTAAGGGTGAGAGAAGGCTGTAAGGGTGGTAGAAGACTAACTCTGTAAGGGTGGTAGAAAACTAACGCTGTAAGGGTGGTAGAAGATTGTAACGCTGTAAGGGTGGTAGAAGACTTACACTGTAAGGGTGGTAGAAGACTTACACTGTAAGGGTAGTAGAAGACTAACCGTGTAAGGGTGATAGAAGGCTGTAAGGGTGGTAGAAGACTAACTCTGTAAGGGTGGTAGAAGACTAATGCTGTAAGGGTAGTAGAAGACTAACGCTGTAAGGGTGGTAGAAGACTAACGCTGTAAGGGTAGTAGAAGACTGTAATGCTGTGAGGGTGGTAGAAGAATGTAATGCTGTAAGGGTGGTAGAAGAATGTAATGCTGTAAGGGTGGTAGAAGAATGTAACGCTGTACAGGTGGTAGAAGTCTGTAGTGCTGTAAGGGTGGTATAAGTCTGTAATGCTGTAAGGGTGGTAGAAGACTGTAACGTTGTAAGGGTGGTAGAAGACTAATGCTGTAAGGGTCGTAGAAGACTGTAACGCTGTGAGAGTAGTAGAAGAATGTAATGCTGTAAGGGTGGTAGAAGATTAATGCTGTACGGGTGGTAGAAGACTAATGCTGTAAGGGTGGTAGAAGACTGTAAGGGTAGTAGAAGACTGTAACGCTGTAAGGGCGGTAGAAAACTAACACTAACGGTGGTATAAGAATGTAATGCTGTAAGGGTGGTAGAAGACTGTAATGCTGTAAGGGTAGTAGAAGACTGTAATGCTGTAAGGGTGGTAGAAGACTAATTATGTAAGGGTGGTAGAAGACTGTAACACTAACAGAGGTAGAAGAATGTAATGCTGTAAGGGTGGTAGAAGACTGTAATGTTGTATGGGTGGTAGAAGACTGTAATGCTGTAAGGGTAGTAGAAGACTGTAACGCTGTAAGGGTGGTAGAAGACTGTAACACTAACGGTGGGAGAAGAGTGTAATGCTGTAAGGGTGGTAGAAGACTAATGCTGTAAGGGCGGTAGAAGACTGTAATGCTGTAAGGGTGGTAGAAGACTAACGCTGTAAGGGTGGTAGATGACGAACGCTGTAAGGGTGGTAGAAGACAGTTATGCTGTAAGGGTGATAAAAGACTAACACTGTACGGGTAGTAGAAGACTGTAACTCTGTAACGGTTGTAGAAAAATGTAATGCTGTAAAGGTAGGAGAAGACTAACTCTGTAACCGTGGTAGAAGAATGTAATGCTGTAAGGGTGGTAAAAGACTATAATGCTGTAAGGGTAGTAGAAGACAGTAAGGGTGGTAGAAGACTAATGCTGTAAGGGTGGTAGTAGACTGTAATGCTGTAAGGGTGGTAGAAGACTAATGCTGTAAGGGTGGTAGAAGACAGTAACGCTGTAAGGGTGGTAGAAGACTAACGCTGTAAGGGTGGTAGAAGAATGTAATGCTGTACGGGTGGTAGAGGTCTGTAATGCTGTAAGGGTGGTAGAAGACTTTTACGCTGTAAGGGTGGTAGAAGACTGTAATGGTGGTAGAAGACTTTAATGCTGTAACAGTGGTAGAAGACTGTAATGCTGTAAGGGTGGTAGAAGACTAATGATGTAAGGGTGGTAGAAGACTGTAAAGCTGTAAGGGTGGTAGAAGACTGTAATGGTGTAAGGGTGATAGAAGACTGTAATGCTATAAGAGTGGTAGAAGACTAATGATGTAAGGGTGGTAGAAGACTGTAAAGCTGTAAGGGTGGTAGAAGACTGTAACACCTACGGTGGTAGAAGAATGTAATGCTGTACGGGTGGTAGAAGACTGTAACACTGTAAGGGTAGTAGAAGACTGTAACACTGTACGGGTGGTAGAAGAATGTAATGCTGTACGGGTGGTAGAAGACTGTTACGCTGTAAGGGTGGTAGAAGACTGTAATGCTGTAACGGTGGTAGAAGACTGTAATGTTGTACAGGTGGTAGAAGACTAACGCTATAAGGCCGGTAGAAGAATGTAATGCTTTACCACTGGTAGAAGTCTGTAATGCTGTAAGGGTGGTAGAAGACTGTAACGCTGTAACGGTGGTAGAAGACTGTAATGCTGTAAGGGTGGTAGAAGACTAATGCTGTAAGGGTGGTAAAAGACAGTTATGCTGTAAGGGTGGTAGAAGACTAACGCTGTAAGGGTGGTAGAAGACTGTAATGCTGTAAGGGTGGTAGAAGACTTACGCTGTAAGGGTTGTAGAATATTGTAATGCAGTAAGGGTGGTAGAAGACTAATGTTGTAAGGGTGGTAGAAGACTGTGATGCTGTGAGGGTAGCAGGATAATGTTACGCTCTAAGGCTGGTAGAAGACTTACGCTGTAAGTATGGAAGAAGACTAATGCTGTAACGGTGGTAGAGGACTTATGCTGTATGGGTTGTAGAAGACTGTAACGCTGTAAGGGTGGAAGAAAACTAAGGTAAGGGTGATAGAAGACTTCTACTAACGTTGTAAGGGAGGTAGAAAACTGTTAAGCTGTAAGGGTGGTAAAAGACTGTAACGTTGTACGGGTGGTAGAAGACTAAGGTAAAGGTGGTAGAAGACTAAGGGTGGTAAAAGACTAGCGTTGTAAGGGCAGTAGAAGGCTGTTACGCTGTAAGGGTGGTAGACGACTAACACTGTAAGAATGGTAGAAGACTTACACTGTTAGGGTGGTATACTTACACTGTAAGGGTGATAGGAGGCTGTAACACTGCAAGGGTGGTAGAAGACTAAGGTAAGGGTGATAGAAGACTGTAAGGGTGGTAGAAGACTAGCATTGTATGGTGGTAGAAGACTGTTATGCTGTAAGGGTGGTAGAAGACGAACACTGTAAGGGTGGTAGAAGACTCTTACACTGTAAGGGTGGTAGAAGACTGTTACACTGTAAGGGTGGTAGAAGACTGTAAGGGTGGTAGAAGACTGTGACACTGTAAGGGTGGTAGAAGACTGTTACACTGTAAGGGTGGTAGAAGGCTAACACCGTAAGGGTGGTAGAAGACTGTAAGGGTGGTAGAAGACTGTAACACTGTAAGGGTGGTAGAAGGCTAACACCGTAAGGGTGGTAGAAGACTGTAAGGGTGGTAGAAGACTGTTCCACTGTAAGGGTGGTAGAAGACTGTTACACTGTAAGGGTAGTAGAAGACTTATACCATAAGGGTGGTAGAAGACTGACACTGTAAGGGTGGTAGAAGACTAACACTGTAAGGGTGGTAGAAGACTGACACTGTAAGGGTGGTAGAAGACTGTGACACTGTAAGGGTGGTAGAAGACTGACACTGTAAGGGTGGTAGAAGACTAACACTGTAAGGGTGGTAGAAGACTGTAAGGGTGGTAGAAGACTGTTCCACTGTAAGGGTGGTGGAAGACTGTTACACTGTAAGGGTGGTAGGAGACTTACACCGTAAGGGTGGTAGAAGACTAGCTTTGGGAGATTAGAATGGAAGGTGATCACACAACAAATGATAGTGACTATAGATAGGTAGTGGTCTTGGAGCTATGAAGGCGGTGGGTGGTCTAGAATCTAGGAGACATACATGGGCTTGGAGCTATGAAGGTGGTGGTGGACTAGAATCTAGGAGGCATACAGGGGCTTGGAGCTATGAAGGTGGTGGGTGGTCTAGAAGCGAGGAGACATACAGGGGCAAGGAGCCGTAACTATCTTGATATAGATATCATGCAAAGGGTAGCCTCAAAAGGTATCCTCAAATAAGTATCCTTCTAAAAAGGTATCATCAAATAGTACAATATAAGTTATCTCCGTCAACATGTATGGTATATGGAGATTTAATACCTGGATGTCGGTTTTTAAACACCAAGCCGTTTGAAACACAATACAAGCATAGTGAAAATAAATTTGTGGACGCATTTCTTAGCTCCACAATTATTTGGACCAAATTCGTGATAATAATTATCTTAACTTGACAAAGTCAAGATAAGCTATTGCCATCACGCGCGCGGAAGTCTGTGAGTCTGTGAGCACAGGCTACACCCCGCAGTTCTTGTCCGATCGTCACGAAATTTCATATGCAGGTTTGGGATCATGTCTAGATGAGAACGTCCCCTTTTGGTCGCGATCGGTCAACCGGTATGGCTGCCCGAGCCCCTAACCCGAAAACCATTAGCAGTCTACAGGTCGAATTTATGAAGGGATTTCATTGTAACTTGGTAGGATGCCTCTGTATAATGCCTAGATGAGAACGTCCCCTTTTGGTCATGATCTGTCAACAGTGATGGCTTCCCAAGCCCAAAACCCCAAAAGTTTTAGCACAGTCTGCAGGTCATGTTTAATATGGAGGGATTTCATTGTAACTTGAAAGGATGACTCCGGATGATGTCTAGATGAGAACTTCCCCATTTTGGGCGCGATCTGTCAACCGTGACAACTGCCCGAGCCCAAAACCCGAAAACCTTTAGCACAATCTATAGGTCATATTTATGGAGGGATTTCATTGTAACTTGGTAAGTTGACTTCATATAATGTCGAGATGAGAACATCCCCTTTTGGTCGTGATTGGTCAACTGTGACGGCTACAGGTGCCCGAAGCCCGAAAACCTTGAGCACAGTTTACAGGTCATATTTATGAAGGGATTTCATTGTAACTTAGAAGGTTGACTTCATATAATGTCTAGATGAGAACGTCCCCTTTTGAACGCAAATGGGAAACTGACGGCTACAGGGGCCCGAAGCCCGAAAACCTTTAGCACAGTCTACAGGCCGTATTTATGAAGGGATTTCATTGTAACTTTATAGGATAACTCATTTTGGAATAATTTCGCAGTAACTTTGTAACTTTCGTTGACATATATTAACTGTGAGGGCTACAAACATTAACTGTGAGGGCCACATTAAACGACCCATTTCTTTAGTACAGTCCACACCTCATATTATTTTTATTAAAAACATAGCATACAGGGAACGTGCGCTTATACCCTGGATGTTGCACGCTCTCATATACCTTGGATGTTGGGCGCACCCTTTGCCATGGCTATTTGTCCAAGGCATTCTGACCAATCAAAAGACAGAAGTTATCGGGATATACATGTAGGGACAATGGTATATGTCTACCTTGTCAATAATTACTGAACAAATAAACCAAGAACATAAAACATCTTATATTATTGGCGATACGTCTCCTCAACTTCTGAGATGAGGATAACAGCCATATAATCAGTCGGTCTAGCAATTACTGGATAGCTTATTTGCTCGATGGAATTCAAGTCGTTCTAGTTACAGCTTGATTGACTCTTGGGTTTATCCTTAGGAACCCCTGTATAAGAGAACGATGTGACAGTGGGTGTCACTTATTCGATTTAGTGATATCATTAAATCAGGTAATGAAATAGGCTGATATGCCGTTTTCATATTTAGTGATATCACAAAAAGATTTAGTGATATCACAAAAAGATTTAGTGATATCACAAAAAGATTTAGTGATATCACGAAATCGAATAAGTGATATCACTAAATCGATAACATTAAGTGATATCATTAAATCGAATTATTGATATCATAAAATCATTTTGTGATATACTAAATAATTTGTGATATCATTAAATGAAATAGTGATATCACTAATTCATTTAATAATATCATTAAATAAGGAATAAATAGAGGGATGGCGCCCCATATAAAACAAACTCATGACTTTCTGCATACTTTTGTTACCATATTCGAAAATTCATTATTCGACTCGGATTTCGAATCGAATAAGCGTTTCGAAGCGAATTATTTTTCCGAATATCGATTATTCGTAGGACTGTTTCATTTAGAATCAGCCATAACTGTTAAAATATTAACCTTTCTCACCTTTCTTGTCATCACTTGGTTTAGACTCATCAAACTCTTTTTGTGTTATAATACCTATAGTAATAATAAACAGAAACTATTAATATTGCATGTGGTTTAAATAAGAAAACATGTGGCGAAGGTAGGGTTGCACAGTATATCGATAAACCGATATATACCGGTATTCAAACCAATATCGATTGAATACCGGTTTAATTACAAAAATATCGGTTTATCGTCATTATTTATTTACCAACAATTTTGATTTTCAAGATGTCTTGAGTTTTTTTTTTAATTCTAGCCCCGAATGAATAATATTATTACTTTACCCAAGGAATCGTCTGCTTGTGCCCTCGTAATATACAAATTCAGCAGCTGAAAAAATAATTTTCAAAAATGTCAACAAAAGTATATCATGTGGCCCCTCATTGGAACGAGCTCGTCGTGCTCGTTCCAATGAGGGGGTCACATGATATACTTTTGTTGAAATCTGGGGAAAATCTGAAAAACTAATTTTGAAAATAATAAATTTTGATATCGTCTGCGTTGGGTAGAGATTTTTCGAACCGCATCATCAAGGCATGCTAATTGGTTCCGACTATGATGCCTCGAGTCCCGATTGTGGTACCTGTGTTCATATATCTGAACAGTTTTCGATATACAGGTATACCGCGGTATTTTTTTGAATACCGATACCGGTATTCAGTTTTGAATATCGTGCAGCCCTAGGCGAAGGCACATCTCCGCAACACGTGAGAAATATCCCATCGAAAACCAACAGCCATTTTTCCAGTCTCATTCAGCACTAGAATCTTGATTCAGTTCAACTTTATTTCAATATCTCTTTATTTTAGGACAATTATGCTTCAGATAAGCGTCTGAGTTCCTAATCCCCCAGGTGCGTCATTTTGACGAACAAATTTCCTGAGTCTTTGAACAATAATTCCATGTGCCAACTCTTCCAATTACCCTACTAGAGCAGGTCTGCAAAAAGGCATGCATTGGTGTACTCGGGTTGTTTTACCAGTCGGGTTTTAGTCAGGACAGTTGGAGCAAATTGTGTTTACTTTACACCCAGGTGCGTAGCCAGGGTGCTATAATAGGGGAGCCCGAGGGAATTTTGAGGAGGCCAAAGATGATAATTGAAGGTCATTGTGTGGGTTTTCGGGTGGCCTCCGCTAGTCCCAACTAGGTGCCTCGGCTCGTTGCCCCTGCTTCCACTTCCCTTCAGGATTAGTTAGGACTACCCCCCCCCCCCCCCCCACACACACACACCCACGAAAAAAGTTTGCACAATTTAGTGTCCCAGGGAGTGAAACTGAGGCATTTGTAGCGTGTGTAGCCTCTGTACTGAAGACCATTTTGATGCTCCATGTTGTGTGGAACTTGCATTGGGCCAATGTTTTTCTTTGGCGTGGTGGCGAAAGTGGGGTGGGGAGGGGATGGGGGACACGGTCCTCCATGCTACGCAACTGTTCAAATTACCCCAAACCCCGCACCGCCCCACCTCCACCATCCTGTCATCTTCATGAAGCCCATAAATCTCCCTACTTCTTCTGGCTAATACCGATAATCTACATCAAGATGTTTCAAATCACTCAAGCTTGCAGTAACAGCCACATCATCGCAAAGGTAACACTGTGTAGACTGCCACGTGGCCCCGACAATTGACACGCTGCGCAGATTTGATCCCAGGTGACCCGAAGTGTAAACATTCCATGGCTGCTGCAACAGACTGTGTTTTTTGGATTTGGGTAAGAAATTAAGAAGATGTTTCAGTTTCTGAAGTAAGCCCCTCCCATCTAGCCCAGCGCTTCTGAAAGCGATCATACCTGCATATTCGGTAATATGCCGCTCTTTCAATGTAATAATATCGCCGAAGTTCATGTTTTATCTGTGATAACGTTGGGTAATGATTAGTGAATTTTGTTTTATAAAATGCAAAATTTAAAGAATATAAAAAGAAACTGATGCAGTTCTTCAACATGACCTGCAACTGGAGTTGCAAATAATACGGAGTCTTCAGTTATTTGTAGGTTTTCACCAGTCTTTTCAATAGCCCATGCTCTCAATTGTTCCCACAGCCGTGATATTACCGGGCATTCCCAAAATAGGTGAATAATTGTTTCCGGTTTCGTCTTACAAAATGTGCACAGGTTATCCGACGTAATATCACACTAATGTTAGAGGGACCTTGTTCCAAGAATTCGAGTGTTTATACGATATTGGAACCACTGATATTTACCATCAATACAACATTTGAAGGGTCATATCAGGACTGATTGCCACCAGTTATTTTCAAACCTTATGCCACAATCCCTCTCCCATTTTCCTTTAAATTTATCTTCGTCCCTCTGTCTCTTGAGAATCATATATGTGCGTTCACAGCCCCTGTTTTTAAAAAAGGTAGTCTAGCTGAAAGGGTCTGATTGGGCTAGATAAAACACGAAAATTACTTGTATTACAGATAAGCCTAATGTAGGTGGTGACCGCTTTCTTAATACCAGAAAAAAGTAATAAAATCTGTCTCTATTTTATAGATGTCTTTGAATTTTTCATAAGATAAAAAATCCTATTTTCATCTAAAAGATCAGCAGGCATCTCTCTCTCTCTCTCATTATAATAGAAAAACAGACAATCACTTCTCTTATGATTCAAGCAAAAAACAGATTGTGATATAAACCTCTGTGTCATAATAATAACTAATTATTACCACTCAATCTATAAGTTACTAGTCGATTAACATAAGTTTGGAGGCCCGTTAAAACTCCATAATTTCAGTGACGTCATTCGACGGAGCCGGGCCGCGGGCGATAATAGTATAAATAGCCATTAGCGGCCTGCGGCCCGGCTATTTTTAGATTCCATGGTCTAATGAATTACTCCCATTCGGATGACGTCCCTTTATATTTCTGAACTGAAGTCGAACGCACTATCAAAACAGAAATATCGAACCGACTTTAGTGATTATTTCTTCCAGCAATTCCCTCGTGCGGTTAGTTGTAACAGGGAGTGGTAATAATAGTAATAACATGATTGTTGTCAGGCATTATGGTTCATTAGCGGCCCTGCAGCAATGATGAACAGCCTTGGACTTATTAACGGCCCTCGACTTCGTCTTGGGCCTTTAATAAACCCTCGGGCTGTTCATCATTGCTGCAGGGGCGCTAATGAACCATAATGCCTGACAACAATCATGTTATTGTTATAATAACTGAAGAATATGTATGAATGTTTCTAACATACAATTTGTACCGAAAAATGTACTAATGTCTGTAAATAAAAATTTATATAAAAAAGAAAAGAAAAGATGTTTCAAATCAAAACTGATAGGTGATTGATTGCCGACGAACAGACTTTGAAATTTTATATATGGAATACTTCCAAAGAGGTTATTCTCGGGAAATATTCGCTCCCTAGATGTGACAAAAGCTTCCCAGAAGGCACTATAGCAGCTCCTAGTGGAGTACATTTGACATGATAGAAGTTGGGGAAACCCGGGAGAGGGGTGGGAGCTGAATTGTTTCGAGAATAATAGAGATTCTGTACTTATATTTTGATAAAGGAATGTATGGTCGAATGCATGCAGATGGCACACTGATGCAGCATGCACCCAAGATATGATAGTAGTATATCATGTACTCGACGGGCCCCATCAGCAAAACCTCGGAAATGACGTCATGTCACGTGACCCAGTGGCGTCACATTGTGTCGTCATGGTAACCCGCGTGAGCGGCCATGTTGTGACCTCATCCCCATAGTGATATGTGATGTTACTGCGCATGCGCAGCGCGTGTTGTTAGGGTGATACGTGTTTCCGTCGTCCATTTTGTATATTGGAGGCCGCCATCTTGGTTTCTATGGTAGCACGTGGTTCACTCTGTGACCCAAAGGCTTATAGGATAGGGGTATGTTCGGAGGATATGTTCGATTGAACAGGAGCAAATTTCCTGTTTCGTAGAATTACCACAAACAACCCGACAATCCCTCCAAATCACTAAAATCCACTTTTATTTACTACGGATTCTTCAAGAATCCTACTTATAAGAGTAGCACGTAGTGCTATTGTACCGAGGAGGCACCGGGGATAAGTTCGATTGAGTAGGAGTAAATCTAATTTCCCAAATAAAGCCAATAATCCCTCCAAATAACCAAAAACGATTTTATGTAGTACGGATTTCCCCCAGAATATTTTGTAGTAGAGCAGCACGTAGTGCTATAGGACCGAGGGGACGCGCGGAGGTAAGTTCGATTGAACTAGAGTAGTTTTTCTTGTTAGGATTCCCCCAGAATCCCTTTTTCGGACCGCCATACCAAGTTCTATAGTACTGAGGGACCTCTTTGGATTATAGCCAACTGATAGACAACCTCCATGAAAGCCTATATCATTCCTAATGCCAAGAATCTATCGAGTAGTTACTGATAAGTTATTGCTCCAACGACTCGAATCCCATCGAACAAATGTGCTTTAGAGCAATTGCTCGTTCATCGAGTGACTCTCACATACGTCTCTTAGCCCCATTTCGGTATTTGAGGTTGCCTATGACCCGATATTGTATTATTTAAGGATACCTATCGAGGATGCCTTCTGGAGAATCCCATTTTTGCCGTATGTGCTTATGTGAAAATGCACAATGTAACATTGACTCCACATTCTGCTCAAACGACACGAATCCCATCGAGCAAATGTGCTATCGAGCAATTGCTCGTTCATCGAGTGACTCTCACATACGTCTCTTAGCCCCATTTCGGTATTTGAGGATGCCTATGACCCGATATTGTATTATTTAAGGATACCTATCGAGGATGCCTTCTGGAGAATCCCATTTTTGCCGTATGTGCTTATGTGAAAATGCACAATGTAACACATTGTGCACTAGCACATAGACACATATCACCCTAACACTGGGTCACGCGACATGACGTCTCTTCCGAGGTCCTGCTGATGAGGCCCGTCCGGGTACATGATATACTACTTATGATATATAACTTGCTATATGTATATTATAAGGCTAGTGTGTATTAGGTATAAATAAGGGCACCGGAAGAATCTGAGGTCAAGGGGGCAGGGGTAGTAAAAAGGGTACTCGACTCTCGATATAAGTTGAGACTAGGGCTGTCACGATTTTTTAATTTAGGAATCGACTAATCGTCGCAAATAATCGATGTTAATCGATTGATCGTACCTAGATGACCCCCATCTCCTTCTCTTTGAAGTCGATAAAAATGAAGTTGAAGTGAGTTGACATACCTCAAGTAAACAACGAAGACGATCCTCTTTTAGTTACATTCAAAGCTTTGATGTTCTGAACTTTTGAACCGCCAGTGTAATAATCAAGACCGGTCGGCAGTTGCGAACTTCGCAACTGCCGACCGGTCTTGATTATTACACTGACGGTTCAAAAGTTCAGAACATCAAAGCTTTGATGAATGTACCTGAAATACAAATGCTTCCAATAGCTTCTTGGGGTTTAACATTGATGTTCTTAACTCTTTACCTTTAGAAACAATAGTTTTTTCAACATATTTTCTTTTAATTATTAAACGTCTAAAACGGGATATAATTTACCGATTATTCGACAACGAAAAATACAAATCGATTTCGCCGTGACCGATCAACAATCGATTAATCGATTAATCGTGACAGCCCTAGTTGAGACCTCGTGTTTACAGCATATCATATAAATAATAATCTGAGTCTAAATAGTATTGACATTATATTATTAGTTACACAGTTTGTTGGTAGCCTAATATGGTATATATGGTGTCAGTTAATTTCATATTGGACGAGAGTTCGCTCTCGTCCAATATGAAATTAACTGACACCATATATACCATATTAGGCTACCAACAAACTGTGTAACGAATACACCTTACCGACTGCTGCATCGATGCATAGAACTAACAACGACAGTGATCAAAATTAAATGAGAGAATTCTCACAATGTGTTCACGTGTCTTGTGAGGCACTCTCCCATAAATTGTAACAAGGCAAATTCATACACACCAAACAGTTTCATTTCGAAGGTAGCAGTTTAAGTTGCCTAACTTGCACTTCAGACCAAATATGGGCTTCCAGCACTCAATCTTTCAAGTTGAAGCGTTTATCGGCTGCCGCCATTTTGAATAATCAATGAAGAAAGGGGAGATTACCCATACCTGTCAACGTATATTGATGTTGGCAGGCAGTTATGGTTTTATTTGCAGTCTGCATGTGACGTCTTTGAAGCAAAGAAATTCCCAGATACTTGTAGGAGGTAAGATATATATATATATATATATGTGTGATTTAGCAAATTAAAAGAAATGATTCTCATTGAAGAATTTAAATCCAAAATTCCTTCAGACATAAAAAACACTCACCTTTTTGTTCAAAGCCGATTCTTTTCATAGTGTTGCAGTGATAACTGATGAGAATAACCCAAAAATACACAGAACAACACACGTGTGTGGATGGGTTAATCGATATGGCACTTGTGCCATCGCGGAAGTATAAAACTCGAGGCCGCACTCTGTGTTTATTACACACCTTGACGTCTATGAAAAGAATTATTAAAAGTCGTCCCCTGATTTCCAATGTGTTCTATATGCCAGTAGGCACATAGAGCACAATGGATCCCAGGGGACGAACTATCAACAAAAAGAACACATTTTATCGCGAAACAAATTTGCGAGGAGAACCTATGTTACTATTTTTAGCTATCGCTAGCGATTCAAATTGTAATTACGGTGCACGCCACGATTTGATGAAAATTCTACTGAAATTTCGCTTCTATTTAAAAATAGTACGTCAACGATTTCCGTTCGGCATACGTGTGCGGAACGGATTTTCATTTTCCGTCTGGTTTAGTGTTGCTGTAGACGTGGATTTTATAGAACAGGCCTGTGATCAATTAATAAAATGATCTTACAATTATTAATTTTTTTCACCTCACAGTAAAAACTCCTATTCAAAAATGTGTAACAGTGTCAACAATTTTCACGGCCTAAATTTGATATGAAACCCAGTAAATATAAGCCTGTTTGTAGATATTGTAAGAAACAAGGCCATTTAATTACTGAATAAGAGTCGTTACTGTAAGAGAAAAGGCCATATTATTCCCCAAAGCACTCATTGGATGCTAAAAAGAGAAAAAAAATCAGTTGGCGCTTTCAAAATGTGTCGTCCTAGCATGCGCTTCATGTTCTGAAAATTACGTATAACTATAAGCATGACGCTTCAGAAAATTATAAACCTTCGTGTAATGATTATGTATACCTTGGGAAAAAGTGTATTTATTTATTAATTGGCGTTTAAAGACACTTTCGACGGCCAGGGTCACCTGGTGTCGGACAGTTTTACGGGTGTAGGAAAGCCGGAGTACTCCGAGAGAACCACCGAGCATCGGCGAGCAACAACAGCCAGACTTCTCAACGTGCTAACTCCGAATTGGTTGAAGACAAGTGCACCATCGACGTGCAGTACGCCGTAGTACACAGCGCCACCGTGCCCAACGTGGACAATCGACAATCGGGTGCATTGGCCATGGTCAGAACGCAATTACCCTACCGGGGATGGAAATTTTCGGTTTGATGTTCAATGCCGTAACCACTGACCAACTGCGCTCCATGGGATTAAAGTGCTTCTACACCCCCCATGGCTGACGATTTTAGTGAGTTAGCTCCCCTTAAATCCCCAAATTTATCTATTTATTTATTGGTGTTTAAGGTCACATATTTCTGCTGAATGACTAATCATGACCACGACAGTTTTACGGGTGGAGGAAGCCGGAGTACCCGGAGAGAACCACCGAGCAAAGGCGAACAACTGTCAGCTCCCCAACATACTAACTCCACACAAGGAGGGTCAGCATTGTTTGAAGACAAGTGCACCATCGTCGTGCAGTACGCCTTAGCACACAACGCCACCGTGCCCCCACGCGAACAATGGAGATGAAGTGTCTTGCCAAAGGACACAACGCGGTTGCCGCAGGTGGGATTTGAACCAAGGACCTATCGGCTTGCAGCCTGCACCTCTACCTAGTGAGCCATCGTGCCCGCATTTCCTCAAAGCTGTCAGTAAATGAAATACTAGGCGTGTGGGAATTTAAATAAAGATTGAAATTTTGAAATGCTATCGAATTTCTATCATAGATGTACGCTAACTTCAGCCATTTCTTGTAAAATAGTATAAAACTACGGAAGCTAGCTTTTAACATTTCTTTCCCAATGAGTTTGAGGGGGCGCGGTGGCGTTACGGTAACCGGATCACGTCAGATCACCGAAGTTAAGCAACGTCGAGCCCGGTTTGTCCTTGGATGGATGACCGTCTGAGCGATCGATTCGGACTCCCGCGTTGTGTCCTTGGGCAAGGCACTTAATCCCGATTGTCCACATGGGGGCACGATGACGCCGTGTACTAAGGCGTACTGCACGTCGATGCTGCGCATGTCTTCAACCAATCTAACCCTGCCTGTGCTGCAGTGCGGAGTTACGATGTCTGGCAGCTGATCGGGGATTCTCTCCGGATACTACGGCTTCCTCCACCCGTAAAACTGTCACCGACACGATATGAACCTGACTGTTAAAGTGTCGTTAAACCCTAATAAATAATAATAATAATAATGACAATGAGTTTGAACGGTTGGCTGTTATTCTCGTTGAAACCCCCTTTAAAAGTAAGAAAACCGCGTTTTTACAATCCATTAATGTTCTTTAACCCTTTACCCAACGTAACGGCAAAAACCGGCCAGCGCCGTTCTCAAAAATCGTCAGTTAATTTTCATTATTTTTTCATTTTTTGTCTCAAAAACATAGGTTATGACCCCTCATTGGAACGAGCTCGTCGAGCTCGTTCCAATGCGGGGTCATAACCTATGTTTTTGAGACAAAAAATGAAAAAAAATAGTTGTTCAAGAATGTTTTTTGCAAGTGTCGTCTGCTTTTCATGTTAGGTAAAGGGATAACATTTCTGTATTCATAAAATCACCAGTGAGCGCATCGTGACACATTATGCAGACGCTGTCCTCTCCATTGATACAAAAGTATACACTCTAAAATCAGTTCGATTAAAAATCAACCAAAATCAACTAGGGTGGGTTCATATTCACTCAACCCAACTGATTTGGGTTAATTTTAAATCCAACTGATTTTAGAGTGTAGGAGGTGAGAACGGTTCCTTTTTTCTTCCTGGGAAGAATAACTTGTACATCCTTGTAAGAACACATTCGCCACACAAAGAATCAAAGTGCAAACTCGTTGTTAGTTGGTGTCATAATGATATTCTTAATAACGGATTATCTGTTAACTAGTTACTTCTAATTACCTTGCTCTAGAAAGCCAAGTTTCCCTTTGTTACTTTAAGTAAAGAAAATCAACAAGCAGCTCCTGGAGCTGTCTTTTGTTTTCATTTATCAAAAGTAACAAAATGAAACTTGGCTTTATTTTCTATTGATGTCATAGGTCATAGGCGGTTTGTCAACAATTACTTGCTTTTAGCCCAACAGGACCTTCCTCCCGCAGCGAATAATTTCAGGGGAGATAACTTAACCCAAAGTCAAATTTTCATGACGATAAAAGTCAGGCATGCCTCTCATCAACATCCCCTCGGGTGGCACTGCTCTTTCGACGCACCCCCGTACGTAAGTAAGCCTCATCTGTTGCTAACATTAATTTATTTTCTAACCGTTGCCATCTGCATCGATTCTGCTGAACAACTTCTGTGCCTTTTCGACGTCGTCTTGTGCAGGCTGGTCGCCCAGGAACCAGAAACATCCAAAGTCACAATTAGCGGGTATTTTGTCGTCGCCCTGACCCTGAAAATATTTTGGTTCTAAAATCATTCTCGTCTGATGAGGTACGCCGAAAGAAATCGCAGGTCCTGAGAACTACAATTAACATTTTCAGATTCACTTGAAAACGACATTGGAAGTTGAGTCAAATCCTCGACCAATCCATTGTTGTGAGTATTGGAGATTATCTCCAAGTATTTTAATTATGTATTCACTTTTAACTACCTGCCCAAGGGTGAATAACGCGTAATCGGGACGCCGGAAGCACGGAGAGAGAGAGAGAGAGAGAGAGAGAGAGAGAGAGAGAGAGAGAGAGAGAGAGAGAGAGAGAGAGAGAGTGTGTGTGTGGGGGGGGGGGGGGGGGGAGCTGCCATCCTCGCCTTCGCACCACGGGGGCGAGAGGGGGCAGACAATTCCCTTCCCAGCGGGGCTGCTAGTGCGAGTAAATGCACTTTTCCCGGGATCCCCCCTGCCCTGAAGTGTTTCAGGCGCTTAAGCGTGTAATTAAAAATATAACTATATTAAAAATATAACTGGTCACTTTCCGTGGGTGGGCAATATTTCTACACACTGCTTGGTAGCTAATATTATTGCATCCGTGGAAATATTGTCCACCCATGGAATGTGACCAGTTATACTTTTAACCTTTTGAACCTTAGCGGCCGTTTTTCCTGCCAGGAACATGATACGTCATAACGTCAGTATATAGGATGGTTGTTCAGTAAATGTATGGGGTAGACCAATCAATATTTTCGACGTGCAGCCCCGAGGCTGCACGTCGAAAATATTGATTGGTCTACCCCAAATAATGAATGTGGACACTTCCAGGTGCTTCCATTGAACTGGCATGGAAGATACCCCTAGATTTCAAAGGGTTAATATAGGTATAGTTTTACACGCTGCAAATAGTAATGTGAATAATTAATCAAAAATTTAATTAATGAAACATCGGGCGACAGGGCGGGCGACATTCTGGCGAAGAATGCTTTTCATGGGTTGCCTCGCTTTGGTGTGCGTGCAATGGATTTTTAAGGGCGGCATATCCTGAGTAGCTATTGTGAATGGAAGTTTAGTCCTACTGATTCTGAGACCTATATTTATTTATTTATTTATTGCTGTTTAAGGTCACATATTTATGCACAATGGCTAATCATGACCGTGACAGTTTTACGGGTGGAGGAAGCTGGAGTACCCGGAGAGAACCACCGAGCAACGACGAGCAGCTGCCAGCTCCCCAACATCGTAACTCCGCACTGCAACACAGGCAGGGTTAGATTGGTTGAAGACATGCGTACCATCGACGTTCAGTACGCCTTAGTACACGGCGTCATCGTGCCCCCACGCGGGCAATGGGGATGAAGTGTCTTGCCCAAGGACACAACGCGGTTGCCGCAGGTGGGATTCGAACCGAGGACCTCTCGGCTTGCAGCCTGCACCTCTACCTACTGAGCCACCGCGCTCCCCATTTTGAGACCTACTCGACGTCAAGGTGCTGTACTCATCTACATAATTATAGTAATAAATTTTAACAAACTGTCCGTTGTTTGCTCTACAAGGAGAGCAGAACTCAGACCTTTTTTGAACAGAGGAAAGATTGGAATTCACGGAAATATCCACAACACGCCACCGGCCATAAACTCCAATTTCACATTAGCTGGTTGCCGCGAGGCTGCACGCTACACAATTTAGGACTTTGTTTGAAAGCAAAAGAAAGATGCAGTGGATGCGAAAGATGCAGTGGAGGTGACGCCGACATGGACGGATCGTGATGAAAAGTTAATGGCGAGCGTATCATCTCTCCTCCAATCACTAACGCTGGACTTAGTCCAGTTAATTTTACTATCATACGTCATCAAGAATCAGCTCCAATTATTCTGCCAACTTGTATTCCTACTACAAATTTGGCGCTTCATTCTATAGGCATTGCTGCGACGCTTCGCAGTTGCTATCATAAGCTTTGATGTAAACGTCTGCTCTCAACAGTGATATAGTGACCCCCACAAACAATCGATAATTCCACTTCTTGCTCTCTATCTTGTTGTCGCTAAAAGTATTTATATACAATCCAGTTTCACCACTCCCCCTGCTATGCAGTTGCCGTAACAAAAACAAAAAGACAAGGTTTGCTCTTCTTGAGTCAGAACGGTTACGGTATAAGCAGTACTAAATTAATTGTGGGCGCAGTGCTCACATATGTCTGCGCATGCCATGATTAACAGAAATAAGACTGTTCGAAGTGCATATCACTGCATATCAAAACTAGGAACAGCTTATTTAAATTTGATTAAAAATTAAATGTTTTTGGGAAACAGAATAATCGAGTTTCATTTGCAAGGTAAACACTGGGGGCGCGGTCGCGTCGCGGTAACCGGTTCTCGTCAGTTCACCGAAGTTAACCCTTTACCTAACCTGAAAAGCAAACGACACTTGCAAAAATAATTCTTGAATAACTAATTTTTTTCATTTTTTGTCTCAAAAACATAGGTTATGACCCCTCGTTGGAACGAGCTCGACAATAATGAAAATTAATTGGCGATTTTTGAGAATAGCGCTGGCCGTTTTTGGCCGTTACGTTGGGTAAAGGGTTAAGCAACGTCGAGCGCGGTTGGTAGTTGGATGGGTGACCATTTCAGCGACTGATTCGCGCTGCTGCGTTGTGTCCTTGGGCAAGGCACTTAATCCCGATTGCCTACATGGGGGCACGATGACGCTGTGTACTAAGGCGTACTGCACGTCAAGGTGCGCATGTCTTCAACCAATCTAACCCTGCCTGTGCCGCGGTGCAGAGTTCAGAGTTACGATGTTGGAGAGCTGACAGCTGCTCGTCGTTGCTCGGTGGTTCTCTCCGGGTACTCCGGCTTCCTCCACCTGTAAAACTGTCACCGACATGATATGACCCTAGCTGTTACTGTGTCGTTAAACCCTAATAAAAAAAAACAAAAAAACTGAGAAACTATATTTGTTAGAATATTAAGCTATATACATTAAGTTGATCTGATCTGATTTGATTGTGGTTTTACATCGCTTTCAACAACTATGGCTGTGTGGCGCCTATATCACAATGATGCTCAAATGCTTTCAGTCAACGACCATATTTCTTTAGTGTCGACAGCTATTTACCTAGACGATGGTCTCAGCCAATGATTAGAATGGGCATACCTCCAACAATGCAGCATACCGATAAGCCTTTTAATACAGGCTTCATTTATACTGCATGCCGGAAACTGATACGATCTTACACGTTAAACCATGTGCCGACCTAATAATAGGGCTGCATCCATTCAATGACAATACCAACAGCCCCGGCTTCATTTAATTCAAATCGATCAGTATTCATTAAAGCGCATTATTCAACACTGTAGCATGCATTCCCCGATGAGCCTTAGAGAGAAGGCTAGAGGTGGATGGAGGTAACGAGTAGCAAAGCCATTCACCCCTGGTCCTCCACCAGTGCCATCGCCTACTACGCATTCCAAATATTGATACGATTAGGGCTGCACGGTATATCGATAAACCGATATATAACGGTATTCAAACCAATATCGATTGAATACCGGTGCAATTACAAAAATATCGGTTTATCGTCATTATTTATTTACCAACAATTTTGATTTTCAAGATGTCTTGAGTTTTTTAATTCTAGCCCCAAATGAATAATATTATCCCTTTATCCAAGGAATCGTCTGCTTGTGCCTTCGTAATATACAAATTCAGCAGTTGAAAAATAATTTTAAAAAATTTCAACAAAACTATATCAGTGACCCCTCATTGGAACGAGCTCGTCGAGCTCGTTCCAATGAGGGGTCACATGTCTGGGGAAAATCTGAAAAACTAATTTTGAAAATAATAAATTTTGATATCGTCTGCGTTGGTTAGAGATTTTTCGAACCGCATCATCAAGGCATGCTAATTGGTTCCGACTGTGATGCCTCGAGTCCCGATTGTGGTACTTGTGTTGATATATCTGAACAGTTTTCGATATACCGGTATACCGCGGTATTTTTTTGAATACCGATACCGGTATTCAATTTTGAATATCGTGCAGCCCTAGATACGATATCACAAACCAAACATATTACAGGTTGTATAATATGGGCTACATCCACAAAGCGGTAATCATACGCTCCGCATCAATCGAGTAATATGGTGCAAACCCCACTCACTGCAAAGCACAGACGCATATAATGCCTGTATCCCATCCATTTTATCAAGGTCCCCGATATGTTCTACTATCGCATCACCAATGAGAGTCTGAATTACGTACCTAACTGTCTTCAGACCAATGCACTCTAATGTCAGCAGTGACTTATAGGCTGAAGCTTTGAGCAATACATAACTAACATGTCGAATCACGGGTTGACTGTAAAACTGTACTAGGCAAAATGTTGAAATAAATACCCACACTCACGGAGCCGAGAACGAGTCACTTCAGTGTACTGGGCAAAGGGTTAAAATTTATACCTACCCCCACTAAGCCTCTCACTGGCCACTTTAGCCAATTTGGCGCACCTATGAGCGCGCCTAAACCCCATAACGAGTTATGAGAACTCCAATGGGCATTTGCTGGCGCATTATTACACTCACGACCAGCAGTAATATTAACGACAGCACACGTACATCAAAGTGCTTAAGCCTAAAACCTCTACTTGGCGCAAAAATACGCTACATTGTAGGGGGCGCGGTATATTTAAGTCTGACACGCCCCCAACGTATGGCGGACAAGTGCCATTCTACTCCATCCATAACAACACCAATTAATACGATACAAGGGCGGTCAAATATACTACACTCATGACCCTGTAATACTGCACAAACGTGTATTTTGTTGAACAGCACCTAATAACATGTAAAAATGGATGATTCCAAACCATGTGCTGTTATTTCCGAAAGAGTCATTCAACTGACAATGACTGATAAACAGTGCTAAACTGTTCTTGTGTGTGTTTGTATTATTGACAAAGTATTGCATGGCTGGACACATTTATGCATCGATTCCAAAGTCAGATAATACTGAACTAATCCTGTACTGAGCACACTCACTATAATGGTCAATTGCAAAGGTCAAGTTCAGGGAGTCTTCAATTATTTAAAAGTGCTCTTTCATCAAGCTTCCGTCGCTACTAGAAGTTATCTCTGCCAACATGTATGGTATATGGAGATTTAATACCTGGATGTAACGTGTCTGTCCGGTTTGAAACACAATAGAAACATAGTGGAGAAAAATTTGTGGACGCGTTTCTTACGGTCCGTAAAAAGTTAGACCAAATTCGTGAATAACTGTTTTGTTTTCATAAACGCAGAAGACAACAGATAGAGTTGCATCCCTTGGGTCGTTAAGGAAACGAGTAAACAATATTTTGTTTACATATCGACCCCCGAGTTCCAATGTGTACTATGTGCCTACTGGCACATAGAACACATTGAAACCGAGGGGACGATATTTGCTCTTATTATACCCCCACTTTCGAAGAAAATGGGGGGGGGGGGGGGGGGGGGGGTATACTGGATTACATGCGTCCGTCCTTGTGTGAGTCAGTCCGAGAATATTCATAACTTAAATAAATTATTATGGAACTTGGTATGTAATTAAATTGTAACATTTCCCAAGACTAGAATGTTTTTCGGTGTTGTCAGATTATTTTTTTTATTACTTGTTCACTTAGAAATTTTTTCCGTCCGAGACAAATTTTGTCTGTTCATCCTGTATCTCGGGTATCGAATGTTCTGTTGCAATGAAATTTGCCGTGAACACTGCTTATGGTATAGGCTTTAAAAAGGGATTCAACGATATTTCTCACATTCTCCTTTTTAGAGTTATCCCCCTTTTTGACTTAGTAATTGTTGGAAACACACATTATTTGGCTGTTTAGCCTGTATCTCAGGTATGGGTTATCGGATTTCAGTGAAATATGGCATGCAGTTTGCCGATGACAAAGGCTTCTGCCTCATTGCATAAAACTTCCAAACACCAAACAATTTACCATACCTTTTGACTTAGAAATTGTTGAAAATTGTTGAAAACTTTCGAAGAAAATGGGGGGGGGGGGGGGGGGGGTTATACTGCATTGCGTCCATCCGTCTGTGCATCCGTTCGTCCGTACGAGAATATTCATAACTTAAGTAAATCATTATGGCATTAAATGAAACATGGTATGCAATTAAATTGTAACATTGCCCAAGACTAGAATGAATTTCGGTGTTGTCAGATAATTTCTTTTTATTTTATTAGTTGTCCCCATTTTTAGACTTAGAAAATTTAAGCTTTTTTAAAGTTTTTAGAGAATAACTCAAACAAATGCTGACTGAGTGGAACATTTGTACATCCATCCGTAACAAGGAACAACATGATTTCATTTCGATTTCACTTATTTATGCTGAAGTTACATACTTTTTTCACCTTAGAATTCCCAAACTTTCAGTTATGAGGTTTGGTCGGGTTTATGGCACCATTCAACTTACTTACGAGTCTGAATAATAGTGACATCACTATAATTTAATGTTAGGTTCAAATATTTCATTTCAATAAACTGTCGATTTCAGTCATTTTTCAAAGTTGCGTGGAGTCAGTGAGGATTGCCTCGCTACTCACTGAGAACTTTAGGATAGAGTCTGTGAGGACTGCCTCACAACTCTGCTGAAGCGCGATTTAAATGCGTTTAATAAGATCTACATAACAAAACCCTCCACATACTCCAGGATAGTGAATCAATGGTGAAGCTGAACGAACACCGAACCCTTAACAGAAAAACAAAATAAGCCACAGTACATTAAAATTACTCAATAGAATTAAACTGCGTGGAGTCAGTGAGGATTGCCTCGCTACTCATTGAGATCTTTAGGATTGAGTCTGTGAGGATTGCCTCGCAACTCTACGTGTGGGGAGTGGGCTCCGAAGAAACACCCCTACCCCATCCATAGCAACAATCACACAACAGTCACAATATACAATAGCGGATACCTATCTTTCTCTCTACCTATAACTTTTCTAATTGAACATTCTCAAATTTTCTTGCAACACTCTTATCAAGAAGACGCATGGAAATGGTGGACAAAGCGTAGGAGGAATTGGTGCAACCTACCTTTCTGAAACATACACAAGAAACCACCAAACACCAGGCAAGGACTGAAACAAGCTTGTCTGGCTGGGGAGGAGTGTACATTTTATATAAATAAACATTTGAATAAAGATTTAGTAGCCCTTTTAAGGGCTTGAGGGTGTGTGTCTGTGAGAGGGTGTGTTTTTTGTGGGGTTTTTTTTTTTGGGGGGGGGGGTTGTTTAGTTTTTTGGGGGGTGGGGGTGGGGGGGGGAGGTCATTTGGAATTCCCAAAGGATAACCAGATACCTCAAAATCACATACGGCATCTTATCTCCCAGAAGGCTTGATGTATGACTCCTGGTTTTTCAAAACTAAACTGTTGGAGCTTTCTCCACTCCTTTTTTGTAACCGCTATGGTCATATAGCGGAGCCGCTACCAAACCGGCGTTGCTGTTTGGTTTTCTTTTCTCTTCTTCCCTTAAATTTGCCATCGTACAACATTATATTCAGGCTCGCCACCATGGTGGGACTCAAACCTCTACCATCGCCGAGCTGGAACCAAATAGAGCCCACTCTCTAATAGTCTTAGTGACGTTGAGGGATTGAGTATTGACAATCTACCACTCCAACGTAAACTGCCGGGAATTCTAACCGCGTGCATACCCCTTCAGACCCCATTTGAGGCAATAGGAAAGCTAGGCCTGTGTGATCCAAGTGAAATAAAATAAGGTTAACCGGGTCGCGAGGGATTTGTAAATCCCATATCGGTTCTGCGCGCCTGCAGCGCGCTAAAACATTTCATTCATTCATTTTCAAAGATACCATGATAATAATAATAAACCTTAGTTTAACAAAATTTTTATCATAAATAATTGTTTTGTTTCAATTTATTGGAGAGTGCCAATAGGAACTCTCCAATAAATTCCAACCAAACAATGTTAAATAAAAAATCATTTCTTCTACTGTTGACCAAACATCAAGCTAATGCAAACAATGTAAAGCCATTAACGTGGCTTCTGTCACTTTTCAATAGAGCCATGATGATGGCTTCTAGCACTCAACCAGTTAACCCTGCCAGACAGTCATTATAATTTTTACCAAAATAAATAGCGGCAACAGCACACGATCACTTGCTTGTTCTGGTCATTTATTATACCCCACAAAACGAAGTTTAGGGGTGTGTGTGTGTGTGTGTGGGGGGGGGGGGGTATATAGAAGTCAACTTGTCCGTTGGTCGTTCTGTTTTCATCGTTGTCGGTCCGTTGCACATGTAAACTTGTGGAGCAAACTACTTCCACAGTTTTAGCCGCATTTTCAGGAAACTTCACAAAAATGATCAACATGATTAGGGGAAGTACGTGACATAACTTTTTTCCTGCTCGGTTTCAAGATGTCCGACTGGTGGCCATATTGGATTTTTTTTAAATGTAAACTTGTGGAGCGAACTACTTCCACAGATTTAGCCACATTTTCATGAAACTTCACAAAAATAATCAGCATGATGAGAGGAAGTGCGTGACATAATTTTTTTCCCACTCGGTTTCAAGGTGGCCGACTGGGGGCCATATTAGAATTTTTTTATGTAAACTTGTGGAGTGAACTACTTCCACAGTTTTAGCTGCATTTTCATGAAACTTCAAAAAATGATCAACATGACGAGGGGAAGTGCGTGACATAATTTTTTTCCCCGCTCGGTTTCAAGATGGCCGACTGGCGGCCATATTGGGTTTTTTTACTTAGAAAAATTGAATGCAGCTTTTCAGTCACCCACACTAGGCGGTATGCCACGATGGGGGTATACCGGGCGACAGACCATCTCTAGTTTTATTTTTCTCAAGTTGTTTCATTTAATTATTCGACTATTTAATTTATAAGAGCAAAATATGATCGAATTGTCGGAAATCTGATGACATTTGTGAGTATTTTCATGTTGTTTGGTTCGAATTTTTATATCGAAGCGTTCAAAAGCGGAAAGCTCTCATTTAAACCATATACCCCCGATGTTTCGCGTGCGCTTATACCCTGGATGTTGCACGCTCTCATTTTACTTGGATGTTGGGTGCACCCTTTGCCATGGCTATTTGTGTTTAAAAACCGACATCCAGGTATTAAATCTCCAAAACCATACATGTAAGGGGAGATAACTTATAGTGTCTATTTATTGTATTTGTTTTGTTAACCCTTTACCTAACGTAACGGCCAAAACCGGCCAGCGCTATTCTTAAAAATCGCCAATTATTTTCATTATTTTTTTCATTTTTTGTCTCAAAAACACAGGTTATGACCCCTCGTTGGAACGAATAGTTATTCAAAAATTATTTTTGTAAGTGTCGTTTGCTTTTCAGGTTAGGTAAAGGGTTAACATCCATTTTGCTCCGTTCTACATAAAAATGTCTCAAATATTATGTGGATGGTATTTAGTTTACGAAAAGGTACAAAAATATAACAGAACACAAATGTATTTCATATTATTTTATTAATTGGTTAAGTATGGGAAGTCCAGATTTGGACATTATTCTGAAGTGAACACTGCAAAGAACATAGGTTCTCTTTATAACCAAAACTGGTTCTAATCTTGTCCCTGAGATGGAACCAGTTCTGTTTAAACAGTACTGACTTCAAAACAAATAAATTTACCAAGATTAGCATTCATTTTAACAGAATATTACATGAACTGAAGTACATTCAGCAGTAAACTCGGAGCTTATTCAACGCAGTCGCCAAACAATTTGAAACAAAGGAGATATGAACAGCTGGAATATAGAACACGTTTTGGTTTTGGTTCGATATGCCAGCTGTACATATCTCCTTTGCTTAATAATGATTTGAGACAACCTCGTATGAGCTCTAAACTTACAGCTGAAACCCCCTCAATTTATGTTTAATTCTGTTAATATTTAATGTTAATCTTTATAAATTGATTTGATTTGATTTGATTTGATTTGATTTGAAATGGGGAGCGCGCGGTGGCTCAGGAGGTAGAGGTGCAGGCTGCAAACCGAGAGGTCCTCGGTTCGAATCCCACCTGCGGCAACCGCGTTGTGTCCTTGAGCAAGACACTTCATAGCGGGGGAGGAATTCGTCACATACAGGTGAATTGTGCACTTGGTGATACCTTCTTGAAATTTGGCACACTGTTAGTGTAGGCTATGAGGTTCTCAAAAACGATCGGCTACAAGTTGACACCGACCGGTGGCGACCAGTAGCGGCACAATCCAAAATGGCCGCCAGCGGCTGAAGGGAACCTCCTTTTCGACGGTCTACCGACTATACATCCGATTGTAAGGGCGCGAAAGTGAACTCTGATCCACGCACGTGTTGGAAACAGACGTGGGAGATGATGTAGAATAAAACGAGATTCTCTATACGGACGCATCAATTTCTTGGAACTTGAAAAGAGCGTTGTTTCTCCGGGATCAGCGTCATTCAGGCAAACCTGAATGACGCTGATCCCGGAGAAACAACGCTCTTTATGAAGCAGTCTCTTTGCCATACAATCTCTTGTTTGGCGTAATTCCGCAAGCAATTCTGATTTGTCTGTCGAAATTAATTCGAGAACGCGATTGTTCACAAAAATCATTCACAGAATGAGTGAGAATCCTCTTCGTGTACGGACTAGTACTGACTGGGAACGTTGTTGCTTTTGCCAGCAAGACAGTTCCAAGAAATTGATGCGTCCGTATAGAGAATCTCGTTTTCATGACGCCTATAAAGCTATTGAGGAAGACATAACGCGCTTCCTAGATAATGGCGTTGAGCTTCCATATAATTTGACCATTGATTGTTTGATGAGAGAGAGTGATGAGTGTATGTCGATGTCACTGTTGACGAATAAGGCAATATATCATAAGACATGCCGTGACAGTATTCGGACTCACATCGTACAGCGCGTGCTACACAAGCGAGAGCGAAATGAGGCAGTGGCATCCTGCTCCACGCTGAGTCCTAAAAGAACACGGACAAGTTTTGAATCTGGCTGTGACAGGAAACTGCCCCAGTGTGTTTATTGTCACAAACGCGAAGGTGACAGCAGTGAGCCTATTTGCAGATCAATGTCTGATAACAATAAACTCAAAATTATGGCAAAGGAAGCCGAGAACTGGGTTGTTTTTTCTCGGGTCAATGCAGCATTTGATTCCGCTGCTAGTGATCTTTACTATCACAAAACCTGTTATTGTAAGCTTGCCAATGAAGCACGAGCGGCTAAATCTAAAAAGTCGAAGAACGCCGAACATTCCGCGTCAGGCCTGCCCTATGACCCTCTCGTTATGGCAGAGCTCATAACATTTGTTGAACACAACGATTCCGCGATGAAGCTTGTCGATCTCAAGAATCTGTACAGTCGGAGGTTGAAGCAAGTCGGTTCTGATTGGCTTAGTGAAGAAATACATTCCACTCGATTCAAAGAACATTTGTTGCAGAAATTGGGCGATGGCTGGGACGCCTTCACACAGGGTAGAGATGTGTTTATTTCAAGTAGGTTTCGAGTTGGCTCCTTGTTGTCCGAATCTTTAACTCGTATAGTGTCTGAGGAAGAGGCAAAAAAGATAGTTGATGTGGGTCTTCTTCTGCGTAAACACATACTCATATCTCAAGCTCCTTTCACGGGATCATTTTCATCTTATTGCTTGAGCGAGCCTGTACCCAACTCACTCCTGACTCTTCTTAGAGTTCTACTTGAGGGCACATGTAGTATACAGAACTTAGGCGATGATGAGACTGTTAATGCCAAGACTCGAGTGGCTTGTACTATTTCACAGATGTTGATCAGCAATTCAGCGAAACGCTCCGAACATGCACAAAATGTTCACCAGAGACGTGACAGAGAAACTCCAATGCCTCTTTATGTGGGTTTGAAGTTGCATGCCCATGATCGTATGAAAAATCTTATCAGAGATTTTCATCAAATGGGACTCTCTGTCTCTTATGATCGCGTAATGGATGTTCGCAGGAGTTTCGCGAGAGCTGTTTCACTGCGGTTCAAGAACGAAGGTGTTGTAGTCCCAGCTAACTGCAAACGTAATGTTTTCTCGATAGGAACCACTGATAACATTGATGTATCTGGTAGATCTGATATGCATGGTACGTCCATCACACTCATTGGTCAACTGAGCAGGGACAATGTGGGTACTGATCCCCCACCACTGAGTTTAGATGTTCCAGAAGACACACAAATTGAACTCCCAGACGACTATGCATTTGTTCCTTTCGTTGAAGACTTTGGTGGGGACATCAGGCTTGAATCTCCAGATGAATGTAATGTACGGCCCAATGAATATGCAGATTTGAACGTGGGAGAGAATGACTGGTTGTCTCATGTGTCACAGATCAGCAATAAAGGGAAGGTTGATGGCAGCTGGCAGCTTGATGAAGTCCCTGTGACCTTTTCAGGCTTCTTTTCAAAACATGAAGATCAAGACAATGTCAAACCTCGTGCAGTTATTGGGGTATTCCCTGTTTTCAGTGAGCAGAAAGCGGACTCACTCAGTATGCAGAAGCATGCTATGTATGTGGTCAGGGAAGCTACTGCTTTCGTAAACCCCGGCCAGATACCTGTCATTGAAGGTGACTGTCCGTTGTATGCCAGGCAGAAAAAATGTCAATGGCTGTTCCCAGAGGAGATAGGTGAGGATCGAATGGTGTGTATGATTGGATTCCTGCATCTTGAAATGTGCACCCAAGAAGCTGGTGGTAAGCTTATGGGTGGTTCTGGTTGGGAGCGAATGTTTCACCTCGCAAAGATATTCACACCCGGTGTAGCATCATCCCTACTTGGTGGGAAACATGTCAAGAGGACGCGACAGGCATATCTTCTCACTCTAGCTTGGCTTGAGATCCTCAGAAAGAATGCTTATGAGATTTACTGTCAGCAGACTGGGCCCCATGAGTCATTTGAAATGTGGGAACAGAGGATTCTTTCACAATCTCCAACTGCGCGCTATTGGGGTGAAATCGTTCGGAACTTTCTCTTGACAAGCTGTCAATTCGTTCGGAACCAACGAATCGGTAACTGGCCTGGTACACTGTGTTCTATCGATGAGTTGTGCAGTTACTTTTTTGCCCTAGGACATACAAATTATTGTCGGTGGGTCCCCGTATTTCTGAGAGACATGTCTCAGCTACCCAGGCGGCATCCTTCAATCCACAACAAATTCATGGAAGGCCATTTTGTGGTCCAGCGTAGTGAGAGGAAGTTCAGTATGATGGGTTTAGATCAGAGCCAAGAACATAGTATCCAACTACTCAAAGAAGACAGTGGTCCAAAAGGTCTCTATGGCCAGGCTGAAGAGAAAGTCGTTATTGAGCTTTCAAGGTCAGAAGTTCTGCGTGTTATAGATGAGTATGAATATGCAAGTTTCCACACAACATCATCAGATAACACGGAACACCCGGAAAGTTCGGTATCAGAGCAGAAAAAATTTCTGAATCAATTGAAATCTCTCCTCGATCTGGTGAATCAGGGACTCATTATCAACCCTTATGATGAAACTAGTGGTCAGCTGGTGACATTAGATACTGGTGAATATATGGACCCCGAAGTTAGTAAGAGTTTACGGTCATTACCCGAAAGGGGCAAGCATTTATATTCCACTTTCTTGAAGGAAAGGCTTGTGGAATGCACCGTACCCCTGAATGATGTTATTCCCAAGGCAAATATATATACCTTCCTTAACCCACCCCCAGCCAACCTGGACAAAGGCCGAGACAAACTCATGTCAAGTAAAGCAACTGCCGCAATAGTTACCCAGATGTTCGTTTCACTGCAAGCCCGGCCTGATTCAAACATGGATGAGTTTTTCATGCACGAGAATGCACGTGATCCGCCAGCATTATCCGATAGAGGTAAGCTACGGAGTGGGACAAAATCTCAAATTCTCAATTGTTTACCAGCTATTCCTGCACAAGGGAAGAATTCAGCAGCTAGACAAGCTTCAGTTGTCATCTTGGATATGCCTGCTGTAGTCCATGTAATCAAACCACAGAAAGCGGATCTGTTTGGAGAATATGCTCGATTGCAATTATTGCCATACATCGAATCTCTGATTAACACGAACACCACAAGGGTTGATGCGATCTATGACTGTTACCCCGAAGGCAGTTTGAAGAATCAGACGCGAGCAAAACGCCCCGGTGAGACAGCAGTTAGGTTGATACGGGTGTCCGAGAACGTCCCTTTACCTAAAGGGAAGAATTGGCAGGCATTCTTGAAAGTTAGTGAGAATAAAGACGAATTTTTCAAGTTCCTGTCTGCTGAACTGCTGAAATTAACATCAACATCCGAGTACCAGTTGTTAACGACATCAGGAGAATATGTACTATGCAATAAGGATGTTAGCTTATGTGACATATCTCCATCGAACCACGAGGAAGCAGACACGCGCATGATGCTTCATCTCAACCATGCAGTCTCACAAGGTCACAAAATAGCTTTTCTTCGCACGGTTGATTCTGATGTCGTCATTCTGTCTTTGCACCATTTCGCAACATTCCGTGACCTTGGACTCAGTGAGCTGTGGATTGGGTTTGGAATTGGAAAGGCATATAAAGATATGCCAATTCATGAGATAGCTTCACAACTTGGACCTGATTACTGTAAGGCCCTGACTTTCTTCCACGCCTTCACAGGTTGTGATGTAACATCCAGCATGCTCGGCATTGGGAAGAAGACAGGATGGAATGCATGGATGAATTTTCCCGCATCAACTGAAATGATGATAGAATTGACTGAGAATCCGCAAGTCTTTTCAGAGGATTCCCCTCATATGCAGCATATCGAAAAACTCACCATACAGATGTACAGTAACAGTTGTGTCAGTACACGTGTCAATGATGCGAGACGGCATATGTTCACACATGGCCTTAAGTCTATGGAAAACATCCCGCCCACCAAAGCAGCTCTGTATCAACATGTAAAAAGGGTAATTCTTGTGTCATCTTTCATTTGGCATCGTGCTCTGCAGAAACACTTATGTGTGCCAGACCCATCACAGTACGGATGGGAGTGGAATCCACGTCTCAATATTCTGGTCCCATTTTGGACTCACCTAGGAGACGCAAGTGCTGCATGTGCACTGATGCTCCACTGTAGTTGTGCCAAGGCCTGCAAGGGCAATTGCAAATGCTTGAAAGCTGGATTAAGGTGCACACCTTTGTGTAAGTGTGAAGGTGGCTGTTGTAACAATATTGAGTAGTATACTGTCATGTTAGGACCAGTCATCTCCTATTCTGGTATTTTTTTTTCCATTTTCGGCCAGTTAACACATGTCATGTTTCTAGTTGAGTTGATTTTGCTAACAAATGTTCATCCCATGTGGCTTGCTACATTGTCCGGGGTATAGGAATACAGTTTTAGATTTCGGAAAATAGTCTGTTATTTACTGCACAAGACGGTGTTAATTCATGCATAGCATGATACAATATCCCCAACTATTTTGCCTCTGTACAACAGTTGATACCTTCGTTCACCCGTGTGTTCATCTATGGTATCCTTGTCTTTCTCTGGCCATAGGCCACATGTGACTAGTCAGTTCCTACTCCATAGCAAATCAACTTGGAAATCCTTCATCTTGTAGCGCACTCATGTCTCAATGAATCCATACCTGAGTTGATCTAATAAATCTAACGTAAGGTATCAAATTGCCATACCGGATCATATTTCGATAAGTTATTCGCTAAAACATTTCGACCACTCATCGACATCAAAGGTCATGTTTTGGCTCCCAGTGGTGGCTATATCTCTATATCCCTGGTAAAGTAGCATACCATGAGGGATGGGCATTAAGTGTCGGCAACATTAATCCTGACTTGGAACACACCACATCTTAACTGGCCGAAAATGAAGAATACTACTTGTAGTCAAAAAATATTCCTGTACCTCGAATGACTGCAAACATACACTCACCCCTTCTAGTCCCATTTTGCCAATGTTCTATACTGGCAAGATAACATTGTATAATTAACAACGGGAACTAATGCATCCCGAGTTCATTCCAGCACTGCCCTTGCTGGCAGACGTGTCGCTATGGTGTTGAGATTGAACCAGAACTCCTCTAGAAATTTGATAGTTTTATTTTCTTAGAAAATAAATCTATCGAAAATGCCGGAAGTTGAGAATAGACTGTCACTTTAATTGGATTATCAAATGTCCAAGTATCCCCACTGCTGCATACTATCGAGTACCCTTGTTCATGTGTTGACAGGAATCTCTCATACCATGTTCATTTGACCATTGCATTCCCGAGAAACATTCAACACTAATTTATCTACGGACGGACGATCATACTGACAGTCAGACACACAGACGCACACATCGACGGAAATTCTGATCCCATTATCCATTAATCTTCCCCCCAACTTGTTCCAAGGGCTTCACTCCATCATTCACATCAATTACAGCACATGTATGGTGTTAGGTTTGGAGCTTCAGTCGTGCGATCGGCGAAAATAGCTTTTTTTCGATCCGCTTGGCGGCCATTTTGGATTTCGCTGCTAGTGGTGGCTAGAGGATGGTGCCAACTTGTAGCCGATCGATTTTGAAATCTCTGATGCCTACCCTTACATCATGCCAAATTTCAGGAAGGTATCACCAAGTGCACAATTCTAGCGAATTCCTCCCCCGCTATCATCTCCATTGCCCGCGTGGGGGCACGATGACGACGTGTACTAAGGCTTCCTGCACGTCGATGGTGCGCATGTTTTCAACCAATCTAACCCTGCCTGTTCTGCAGTGCGGAGTTAAGATGTTGGGGAGCTGGCATCTGCTCGTCGTTGCTCGGTGGTTCTCTCCGGGTGCTCCGGCTTCCTCCACCCATAAAACTGTCATGATTAGCCAAGCACCGGCTTCCTCCGCCCGTAAAACTGTCATGATTAGCCATTGTGCATAAATATATGACCATAAACACCAATAAATAAATTTGATTTGAAATAAATACTGTTCAAACAGAACTGGTTCCATCTCAGGGACAAGATTAGAACCAGTTTTAGTTCTAAAGAGAACCTATATTTTTTTGCAGTGTACGTGCCACATTTTAAAGGCTTCATATTCTGTGGATGTGTTCTCCATAAATTTTAAGAGGACAAGGACATGAGAACAATTTTTTCTGACCAAAAAATAATTTATCATTTTACCAGTTATGAAACACAAAAAATAAAAAGATAAAAGCCTACCTTCCTCATTGATTTGAAAAAAATAATCGCTCGAGAACCAAATATATTTTTTTATTTGGCCTTACCTGATCTGCATTTCCTCTTTTTAGAACTCTTATTCTTCTCCACCATGCTTTTGTTTTATCCCATCTTCTTTCTGATTTTTGTCTCCGCCTCCACCACGCCGACGATTCTTCAGCCATGATAGCTAGTACAATGAATACAACAAATAACTGAAATCCTGACAGTTTCATTTTCTCTGATAATAAATCGGCTGCAGCAGATGAAGCTTCGGCAGATCTGTACTGAAAAAGAAGACTTTTTAAAACACTGATTGCACCCTGGTTAGTGTAGTATTTGTTGGGTGCATGATTCGAAACTAAACATTCTCACTGAATCACATCTCAAATAGAATCAGTACGCCGAATTCGAATCTAAAGGAGTAATGACGAATCGAATCTCCCAGCTCTTCAAGCCACACAGGCACTCACCATAGGCGACGGGAAGATGACCTATTGGGGGAGGGAGGGGGGGGGGGGGGGGTTAAGCCTGGTTTGTCCGGACTATGATGGTTCATGGAGCGTAACCAGGATTCTATAGTAGGGGTGTCCAAGTCAGATTTCTCTTGATGGGGAGGGGGAGTATGAGATTCGGAAATCCGTTGTTGGGGCGGCTTCCATAGTCCAAAAAGGACCCTCCGTTCGTTACCCCCCTGCTACGAACGGATTATACTTGTTAGGACTAGGATTCCTACGAGAAGATTCTGTAAGGCTCAGTACTCTGAGAGTTATTTGTAGCGTGTGTAGATTATTTTGGAGCTCTACGTTATGTGGAACTTGCCTTGGACCAATGTTTTGGGAGGGGGACAGCGAAAATGTCACCCCCCCCCCGCCTAGGTACTGGTTGGTTCGAGTCTCGACTGACTAATATTCTGACTACGTCGTCAAGGCATGTCATCATTGAAGCATTTATCATCGGGGGAAACTGGTTACGAAGAAACTTCGAAACGGAGATTTCGCTTTAGGAATAACTTGGAATAAAAGTCTTTATACGATATGAAGAACTGACACATCATTGTAAGATTCCACGGGTTACTAATACGCTTTTACAGATTACTAAAACGTTTTTACAGATTACTAATACGTTTTTTACTGATTACTAATACGTTTTTTTTTATAGATTACTAATACGTTTTTACAGATTACTAATACGTTTTTGCAGATTACTAATACGTTTTTACAGATTACTAATACGTTTTTTACTGATTACTAATACGTTTTTTATAGATTACTAATACGTTTTTTACAGATTACTAATACGTTTTTTTATAGATTACTAATACGTTTTTACAGATTACTAATACGTTTTTTACGGATTACTAATACGTTTTTTTATAGATTACTAATACGTTTTTTACAGATTACTAATCTAGTAATCTGTTTTTACAGATTACTAATACATTTTTACAGATTACTAATCTGTATTTACAGATTACTAATTCGTTTTTACAGATTACTAATCTGTATTTACAGATGACTAATGCGTTTTTACAGATTGCTGGTCTGTTTTTACAGATTATTCCACGGATTAGTTCTGTATTTACAAATTAGTAATCTGTTTTTAGATTACTAATATGTTTTTACAGATAACTAATCTGTTTTTACAGATAACTAATCTGTTTTTACAGATTAAAACAGTTATATAACGGCGGTTCTTATTGGCCAATGTTGTTTGACACGAGGTTCATTGCCAACTGCGTCAGCTTTTTTTTATACTTTTGTGGTGAATTTATGGGCCGAACTACATGGTGCAGACCGGCTGGGAATTACTCTCCTGTCAATGGAACATCGCCAATACTACTCACAAAAGTCCGGGCTGTTGACAGTGATTGAAGTTTCCATTGATAAATACGTTTGTTGACATCTCCAGAGAGATATTGATTAACCCTTTACCTAACATGAAAAGCAGACGACACTTGAAAAAAAAATTCTTGAATAACTAATTGTTTTCATTTTTTGTCTCAAAAACATAGGTTATGACCCCTCATTGGAACGAGCTCGACGAGCTCGTTCCAATGAGGGGTCATAACATATGTTTTTGAGACAAAAAATGAAAAAAATAATGAAAATTAATTGCCGATTTTTGAGAATAGCGCCGGCCGGTTTTGGCCGTTACGTTAGGTAAAGGGTTAACATAGATACTTGGATGGTGAGTCCATAATAATGTTATGTATTATATAGATCGTATTACACCACGAGATATGTAATAATGGCGACGAGTTCAATTGGAAACGCGTGAATTTGGTGTAAATTTCATTTCTTTGTGAAACTTACCAAATTTCATGTTACGATGATGCATCGTTTGAAACAATAATTTGTGATTTTTGTTAGCCTGATTGATCACTTTAAAGCAATAATATATCAAATTGGGTGTAGAATGTATAATAAAATATGTTCTTTAAAATTTTTTGGGATTTAAAAAAAATCACAGAAATTTCGTAGTACTTGTCTACTATTTTTAGAAACAATTATCGGTTCACGCCTCGTACATACATGATACAAAATAAATATGATTATAAAGAAATTTAAAGTTTAAATTTTGAAATTTAAAGTGAAAATATGTACACTTGAATATTTTTGTTGAAATTGACAATGCTCTAATAAGGTGGTGTCGGGCTCGTAAGTTACAGTTTTTCACACAATGGCACTCAACATTCAGACAATAGCACTCGATGAATTTGAAAAGCTAAAAAACATAGGCCCAGTAAGAGCTAAAAAACTATACACATGCAGGCAAAATAAAGGTACTCTGACAATAGATGATTTAGTTAGGGAAACAGGCATCGCTGAATCAGCTTGGCAAGAATTAATAGAAAATGAAATAATCACCCTTGATTGGTTACCCAAATCACCAGAACCAACCACCGATAATCCGTTTGCATTGAAAAATCCTTTTACCTCACCAACTAGTAGAAGTCCAACACAAATTCAGCGTAGCCTAGACCCCTACATGTTGCCATCTCCTCCCAAAACAAATGTGTTCTCTCAAACCAGCCCAACACAGCAGGCACTAGTTCCTAAAAATGTAACTGAAGTCATCCATGAGATGAGAAGAGAGATAAAAAATTTACATAAAAAATATGAAGGGGATAGAGACTTGTGGAGAAGGGAGAAGGCATTACTAGAATCAGCCAAACAACACGCAGAGGAAGAAACAAAAATGCATCTTGCTAGTTTAGAAGAATTTAAAACAAAATCAACGGAGCAAATGAATGAGCTAACAGAACAATTTAATAAAGAATATAGAAGACTGGTTGGAAAATTCAATGCACTAGAGCACCAGAAGCACGAAGAAAAACCCCTGTACCTGCCTGGCGTCAGACATTCACACCCTCAGTTGGAATAGGACGTGCGACACAGAAGCATGGACACTCATCTCTAGAGTCAGTATTAAATGACATCAGCAGGGTATTAAAAATAAAAGCAGAACCACATTCATCGCAGTCTGAGATCTACCCTTCTGATGAAGAAGAATCAGATGAACAGACTTCGCAAGTACAAGTGATGCCCAAAAGTACTGCCACTTGCAGTTCTAGAAATAAATTAACTGTGGGAACACAAACAAACACTGCTGACAATAGTTCCGATGAGTACAGATGTCGCGACCATGGCCACCATAGAAGACACCATTCACGAATAAGAGGAAGAATTGCTCGTGACAAAGAATTTACAGCTAATGATGTTGATAGACAACGAAGTCGTCAGGTATCACATAAACATCATGGGTCACAAAGTCGTCATGTATATAGTCACAGACATAGAAGTACAGACCGATCAACTTCACCAGATAGTTCTGTTTCGCCACATCATCACAGAAGTCATTGGTATAAAAATAATTCAAGAAGAAAAAGCAACCATTCCAGTGATACAGATGAGCCTGATGGCTGTCATTATTCTGACTCCTCTCATAGACGAAGGTATCGAAGATACAGAAGCTCGTCATCAGAATACTCAGATGAGTCACGCAGCAGAAGGCATCATTCCACAAGACGCAGAAGTAGGAGTCCACCACGCCCCAAATTACAAACTTTTAATGGGAGCACAACAGCGAAATGGGAACCTTTCATTTTTCAGTTCGAGAGAATCGCAGATCAGAGGCAGTGGAGCTCAGAGAAAAAATTAAATCGTCTTTACGATTGTTTAGCCGAAGATGCTCTGGAATATGTAAATCTTTTGGAGGGCCATCAAACCTTCAAAAGTTTAAAGAAAGAATTGAAACGGCGATTTAGCAGAAAAGAGGCACCTGCTTCAGCACGAAGGCAACTCCAGTACCTGAAGCAGAAAGATGATGAGAGTCTAGAACAATTTTCACAGCGTGTTCATACTATGACTGTGGAAGGGTATCCCGACTCGGATCGTCAAACAATTGACCAGATCTCTGCAGAAGCATTTTTGCGAGGATCCAAGGACAAGGAAGCAGTTAGGGCAGTCATGGAGAAGAATCCTTGTTCAATTTTTAAAGCCCTAAAATATATGAAAGCTTCAATTGCCAATCAGAAAGCAATTATTGGTTGTAGAGCGCCAAGCTATCATCAGCGCCAAGTCGGCTTCTCAGAAGCTGAGCAAGATTATGAGGTCAGTAAAGTTGAAGTTGACCCTAGAATAGCTTCACTTGAGGAAAGAATGGGGAAGCTTCAAAGCGTTGTAGAAGATATGGCAACTCTGGTGAAAGATAAATTGCAAGCTCCACAATCACCGCCCAATAAATATAAATATTACAAACAGCCATATAGACAGGGAAATTGGAAAAAGAAACAAAATTATAATTATAATCGTGGAAAATACCAGAATGACAGAAGCCAAAAATCAGATGAAGGCCCAGATGCAGCCACATGGCGACGTAAAGAGCAAGACACTACAATGATACAGCTAAGTTCGGAAACTTTAAACAAGAAAGGACTCAGTGCAAAGGCCAACACCGGGTCCATGACGGAGTAAACAAGAAAGGACTCAGTGCAAAGGTCAACACCGGGTCCACGACGGAGTAAACAAGAAAGGACTCAGTGCAAAGGCCAACACCGGGTCCATGACGGAGTAAACAAGAAAGGACTCAGTGCAAAGGCCAATACCTGGTCCATGACGGAGTAAACAAGAAAGGGCTCAGTGCAAAGGCCAATACCGGGTCCATGACGGAGTAAACAAGAAAGGACTCAGTGCAAAGGCCAATACCGGGTCCATGACGGAGTAAACAAGAAAGGACTCAGTGCAAAGGCCAACACCGGGACCATGACGGAGTAAACAAGAAAGGACTCAGTGCAAAGGCCAATACCGGGTCCATGACGGAGTAAACAAGAAAGGACTCAGTGCAAAGGCCAACACCGGGACCATGACGGAGTAAACAAGAAAGGACTCAGTGCAAAGGCCAATACCGGGTCCATGACGGAGTAAACAAGAAAGGACTCAGTGCAAAGGCCAATACCGGGTCCATGACGGAGTAAACAAGAAAGGACTCAGTGCAAAGGCCAACACCGGGTCCATCACGGAGTAAACAAGAAAGGACTCAGTGCAAAGGCCAACACCGGGACCATGACGGAGTAAACAAGAAAGGGCTCAGTGCAAAGGCCAACACCGGGACCATGACGGAGTAAACAAGAAAGGGCTCAGTGCAAAGGCCAATACCGGGACCATGACGGAGTAAACAAGAAAGGGCTCAGTGCAAAGGCCAACACCGGGTCCATGACGGAGTAAACAAGAAAGGACTCAGTGCAAAGGCCAACACCGGGTCCATGACGGAGTAAACAAGAAAGGACTCAGTGCAAAGGCCAACACCGGGTCCATGATGGAGTAAACAAGAAAGGACTCAGTGCAAAGGCCAACACCGGGTCCATGATGGAGTAAACAAGAAAGGACTCAGTGCAAAGGCCAACACCGGGTCCATGACGGAGTAAACAAGAAAGGACTCAGTGCAAAGGCCAACACCGGGTCCATGACGGAGTAAACAAGAAAGGACTCAGTGCAAAGGCCAACACCGGGTCCATGACGGAGTAAACAAGAAAGGGCTCAGTGCAAAGGCCAACACCGGGTCCATGACGGAGTAAACAAGAAAGGGCTCAGTGCAAAGGTCAACACCGGGTCCATCACGGAGTAAACAAGAAAGGGCTCAGTGCAAAGGCCAACACCGGGACCATGACGGAGTAAACAAGAAAGGGCTCAGTGCAAAGGCCAACACCGGGTCCATGACGGAGTAAACAAGAAAGGACTCAGTGCAAAGGCCAACACCGGGACCATGACGGAGTAAACAAGAAAGGACTCAGTGCAAAGGCCAATACCGGGTCCATGACGGAGTAAACAAGAAAGGGCTCAGTGCAAAGGCCAACACCGGGTCCATGACGGAGTAAACAAGAAAGGGCTCAGTGTAAAGGCCAACACCGGGACCATGACGGAGTAAACAAGAAAGGGTTCAGTGTAAAGGCCAACACCGGGACCATGACGGAGTAAACAAGAAAGGGCTCAGTGCAAAGGCCAATACCGGGACCATGACGGAGTAAACAAGAAAGGGCTCAGTGCAAAGGCCAACACCGGGTCCATGATGGAGTAAACAAGAAAGGGCTCAGTGCAAAGGCCAACACCGGGACCATGACGGAGTAAACAAGAAAGGGCTCAGTGCAAAGGCCAACACCGGGTCCATGATGGAATAAACAAGAAAGGACTCAGTGCAAAGGCCAACACCGGGACCATGACGGAGTAAACAAGAAAGGGCTCAGTGCAAAGGCCAACACCGGGTCCATGATGGAGTAAACAAGAAAGGGCTCAGTGCAAAGGCCAACACCGGGACCATGACGGAGTAAACAAGAAAGGGCTCAGTGCAAAGGCCAACACCGGGTCCATCATGGAGTAAACAAGAAAGGACTCAGTGCAAAGGCCAACACCGGGTCCATCATGGAGTAAACAAGAAAGGACTCAGTGCAAAGGCCAACACCGGGACCATGACGGAGTAAACAAGAAAGGGCTCAGTGCAAAGGCCAACACCGGGTCCATGACGGAGTAAACAAGAAAGGACTCAGTGCAAAGGCCAACACCGGGTCCATCACGGAGTAAACAAGAAAGGGCTCAGTGCAAAGGCCAACACCGGGACCATGACGGAGTAAACAAGAAAGGGCTCAGTGCAGAGGCCAATACCGGGTCCATGACGGAGTAGGCCTGCTTAATGCAGTTGAACCAGACATTATTGTACATATTGATAAAAAAAATGTAAATATGGATGACATACCAGAAATTATTGTAAGCAGGGTCACTGGTATTTCATTAATACTGCCATTGAGTGTAAATAGTATAAATACATCAGCTATTGTTGATACGGCAGCTATGATAACTCTCATGGATGAAGAGTTTTTCAGGAAATCTGGTTTGACAATTGCATCTAATTTCCAAAAAGTTAGGCTGAAGGGAATTGGAAAACAACTAGTTCTGGGGACTATTGTACCAGGAATGGCGATCAAGATTGGATCGAAAATATTTAAATGGGACATTTGTATAGCTCCAATCAATGATACCTTTATTTTGGGTTTAGATTTTCTCACTTCAAACCAATGCATTGTTAATCTTCGAAATAGCACGCTGACTATTGGTGATGAGGTGATCAATGTGTCGTTTAAAAGACCTGGAGCAGATCCTGATATAAATATATCTCGAGTAGTAGTAAGTCATGCTGTAACTCTCCCTCCAAACACAGTGACCATTGTTAATGTGAAACTGGATCAGCCCTTGAATGATGATTATGTTTTTGAGCCAGTTGGCCAAGTCAAGGGTATCCTATTATCATCTGCAATTGGAAGAGGAATGAGCACAGTAGTCAAGGCAATCAATGATACAAACCACTTCATAAAACTGAAAAGGAACAACCATGTAGGGAATGCAGAAGAAGTCTTGATAACAGATATTCAAAATTCCAATAATTTTGAATTTTCCTCCAAAGACAAGCAGCATGTTCCAAATCAGAGCTTCAGTGGTGTGAAACAGGAGGTGCATAGAACTAGCGATAATGGACTGAGAGCACAAGATATTCAAAATTGCAATAATTTTGAATTTGCTGCGCCCAGATCTATTATCAATGGTGCAGACACCAATGTTTCAAGAAAGCTAGCGAAGATCTCAGAAGAAGAGAAAAATACAATGTTTGACATTGGAGAAAGTATGGAAGCACAGAGAGTTCAAAATTTCCATAATTTTGATACAATGTGCGACAAGACAGGTGACAGTATGGAAGCACAAAGAGGCCAAAATTACTATAATTTTGAACATACTGCTTTCAAATTTGTGGTCAGTGGCACAGATGCCAACACTTTAGAGGAGCTAGCTGATATCATAAATACATTGCCTGAGGATCTTAAAGAATTATTTGAAAATTCTGTCACAGACTTAACTACATCACAGAGAATCGAACTTGGTAGGTTACTTATAAAATATTCTGACGTTTTTGCCTGCCATGATCTCGACTTAGGTTGTTTGAAAGAGATTGAACATGAAATTAACACCGGCGATGCTCCCCCCATCAAGCATAAGATTAGACGTACCCCATTAGGTTTTGAAGGACAAGAGCATGAACATCTTCAGAAGTTGCTGGCTGCAGGAGTCATCCAACCTTCAATGTCAGTCTGGGCATCAGCACCAGTGTTGGTTCGAAAGAAAGATTTAAGTGTCAGATGGTGCATCGACTTCCGATCACTTAATGCGTTGACAACAAAAGATAGTTTCCCGCTGCCATTAATTGAAGATTGTTTAGATACTTTGCAGGGCACAAAATACTTCTCCACCTTAGACATGGCATCAGGGTATTACCAAATACCACTATACGAACCTGATAGGAAAAAGACAGCCTTCGTCACAAAGTATGGCCTCTACGAGCACACAAGAATGAGTTTTGGTTTGTGCAATGCAACTTTCCATTGAGCAATGCAATTAGTTCTACGAGGACTGACGTGGAAAGAACTCCTTGTTTATTTAGACGACATAATCGTCCTAGGGTCCAACTTTGAGGAAAATCTACTCCACCTTGAAAATGTATTCCTAAGATTTCGTAAGTATAACCTCAAACTGAAGCCGAAAAAATGCCGATTGTTTAAGAGAGGGGTTGAATTACTTGGCAAACTTGTAAATAAAGATGGTATTGCTGTTGCGCCAAGTAAGATTGAGGCTGTTGCCAAATGGCCTGAACCAAGGAATCAGCAAGAATTGATGTCATTTTTGGGTTTCTTAAATTATCATCGAGACCACATCAAGAATTTTTCTGGATTGACTGCACCCTTATATGAACTTACAGCTCCAAAGAAGCTATTTACATGGTTACCAGAACACCAGAATAGTTTTGAACAGATGAAAGCTGTTATGACAACTCCTCCATTATTATCATATCCAACAAAAGATGGTGTATTTATATTGGATACAGATGCCTCTAACAAAGCCATAGGAGCAGAACTGTCTCAGGTTCAGTTGGGAGAAACAAAAGTGATTGGGTATGCCAGCCACGAGTTGCTAAAAGCACAACGTAAATATTGTACCACCAGAAAGGATCTTTTAGCAGTTGTAAAATTTTGTCGACATTACCGGCATTATTTGTTGCATCAACAGTTCATCGTCCGGACTGACCATAACAGCCTAGTGTGGATGATGCGATTCAAGAACATAGATGGTCAGATAGCTCGATGGATTGAGGAACTCTCACAATATGATATGAAGATCATTCATCGTCCTGGTAAACAACATAGTCATGCTGATAGTCTGTCTCGTATTCCTGATGCATTCCTAGGATGCAATTGTTACAATGCTGGAGCCACCCCAGAAATGTTACTTTGTGGTGGCTGTCATTTTTGTAAGAGAGCACATCAACAGTGGGAGAGATTTTCAGAAGACGTTGATGATGTGATCCCTCTAGCTGTAAAAAAGGTACCTGAAGTGACAACAGTTTTAGATGAAGTAATTTCACCACAAGTACCCATGGAAGAAACCACTGAATTGAGTGTTTCTCGTGTAACATGGCTGAATCCTGACACCAGTATGGAACTGCAAGAATTACAACGAAAAGATAGAGACCTAGGCCAAATAAGTGAGTGGTTGGAAAATAATATTACTCCTGAGAAGCATAAACTATATCTATGTAGTCCTGCTGTCAAAGCCCTCTGGTTATGCCGATCACAACTACAATTCAACAACAGAGTATTAGTCTACAGATGGGAAAATAAAATCGACAGAGAATTAGTGCTGTTAGTGCCGGAATCTTTAAAACAGGAGGTATTATTCTACTGTCACAATGCCAAACCTTCGGGACATTTGGGACAAACAAAGACGTTGCTAAGACTTAAGAAGTCTTTTAAGTGGTATAACATGACTGCAGAAAGTAAAGCCTATGTGCAGTCATGCAAAACATGCAATGTTCTAAAAACATCAAATGTTACTCCTCGGGCACATTTACAGTCTTATCATGCAGGATACCCAATGGAGAGAGTGCATCTTGATATACTTGGGCCTTTTATCCCCAGCAGCAGGGGAAATGTGTATGTTCTCCTTATGGTTGATCAATTCACAAAGTGGGTCGAAATAGCTGCCTTGCCAGATCAAACTGCCGAAAAAATTGCCAGAAAGTTTATTTTACATTTTATAGTGACTTTTGGATGCCCGCTAGTGGTACACACCGACCAGGGTCGAAACTTTGAAAGCAATTTATTCAAAGCCCTTTGTGAGCAGCTCTAAATCGCCAAATCAAGAACTACACCTTATCATCCGTCATCAAACGGACAGGTCGAGCGTTTTAACAGGACATTGTTGCAGATGATCAGATGTTACATTGAGGGACATAGTAAGGAATGGGACAGGGACCTTCCCCTGCTCGCCATGGCTTTACATTCAATGGAACACCAACAAACTGGATTTACTCCGAACCAATTGATGTTGGGCAGAGAAGTGATCCAGCCTGTGGATTTACTCTTTGGTGTTCACGAGATGAACCAAGAAGAATATGAAGCAGCAGAATGGGTAAAACACTTGAATGAAATTATGCCCAAAATACACCATTTCGCCAGAAAATTTCTTGGACAGTCTCAGCAGCGTCAAAAGAAAGATTATGATCTCCGAGCACGGGAGACACAATACCATCCAGGTGATGTAGTGTACAAACAGGACAAGTCAACTAAAGTTGGAGAGAGCCGAAAACTTAAACCTCCGTGGTGCGGACCATACTTGGTAGTTAGCAGCAAGGCTCCCCTGTACCAAGTACGAGACAGGAAAGGTAATTATACACTACATCATGAGAGACTGAAAATATGTCGAGATGCAGTATTACCTCTCTGGTTGAGGAGAATGAGACATCATTTTCTGCATGAAGAAGAGACAGTGCTGCTGCCAGACAGTCAAAGAGAACAAACTCCTCAGACACAGACTGCAACATCTCCAGAATTGACAGCTTCAGATGCTGGTGATATCCAAAATTCAGTCCTTACTGAGTTGAGGGATACAGATGCATTACCTGCAATTGATGATTGTGCTGCAGATCAGATCCAAGATTCAGTCCAAATTGAGTCGAGGAGTCCAGTTGTGGGTACAGCAGATCATGCCTTGCAACACATTGAAGAAGGGGATCTGACCAAATTGTTTACTGAACAACAAGAGACAAGAAGAGGAAGGAAGGTTAAGCCCCCCATCAAATTCAGAGATTATACAATTCAGTAAGTGATGCACGGTGCACATGTTTTACCCACACAACACTGCACCATTGTTATCACTAACTCCCGTAAATAATACAAATAATGGCCTCACTCTTAGTGTATATATCTTTTGCTTTGTAGATGGATGAATTTGACGAGGCTAATTTCGAGCCAGATTATGATGAGATGGGGCTTGACGATAATAATAATAACACTTTGGTTTCAACCCAAGAAAACGGCGAATGGGTAGTAATAGATGAGGTATCTTCTGAGAATGAATTGGAATCTTCACATGAAAATGAATTAAAATCACATCCTGAACCTCCATCTATAGTAGATAAAAGAGTCGTCGTTGAGTGGAAACCTGGAATGACACATAGATCCTGTCCACTTTGTAAAGTAAGAGACAAAAACTTGAAAAGGCACACTATTGTCTATCACCTACCATGGTTTGCGGGCGCCAGGACTGCCTGTTGGCAGTACGGAATACAAGAAGGGATCAATTGCTTTGTAAGAAGAAAACATACTGAAGCAGAAGATCACCCTGCAGGATCAGCCTTCAATGACAATGCGCTAGAACTTTGGGTTTTGCTGATGGACGGTCTGTTGCACTACTTCCGTGAGGTTCTAGGCCAAGACTCCTTACATGATCTTTTGGGATATGTTTTGTGCAATAAACTGCATCCAATAGATGTGACTAGTAATCCTTTTAATACAGAAGAAATAGCATTAATGAATCATTATTGCAAATCACAAAAACTTGAGAGTCCAACAGAATTTACTATTTGTCCACCAAATACAGTTATTTCTCTGTTTCACTGGCGTATCCTATTGCAGTTACTGTCTCGACTCGACAATACACAACAAGAAGGAGCCCGGTCAATTGAAACAACAATGTCCTTCATTGGCACAGAGGTCACCAATGAAAACATCAAGCTGGAAAGTCTAAGATTTATCGATAGCCACATGCATGTTGATCAGCTACTAAAAAAGTCAAAGGAACATTCATTACGACGAATAGAAGAAATTGTTGACAGTAAATCAATGAAGTTGATTGGGGTGGTTGCAAATTATGTTTTCCCCAAGAGCTGGAGATATTGGAGCGAAGACAGCGTTTCAGATCGACGTATTTATGTCACTTTTGGCATACATCCTCATTTAGTGGATTTTCGATCCACAAATCAACATTTGGATCAATTAGTGTCTTTATTAAGGCATCCACGCTGTGTTGGGTTGGGGGAAGTTGGCGTGGATTTGACCACCACTTGCAAATGTTGGCCCCGTTGTAAAAACGTAGATTCCTGCATTGACAACAAAATAATGGCTCGGGAAAAATTCCTACGTAGAGTACTTCCCCTTGCAGCCAAATACAACAAGACTGTGGTGATTCACTGCAGAGATAAGGGCAGTGGCGAGGCAGCATCTAAAGTTCGCAGTATTTTTAAAGAATTGGGCTTAACTGAACTTAATGTCCATAGACATTGTTTCATGGGTACATCCTCAGAACTCGCAGCTTGGCAACTTGTGTTGCCAAACTGTAAGTTTTGCTTCACCAATAGTTTATTCAGAGATTCTGATACTAAAGAAGCTATCTCTAGTTTGCCCATAGAAAAGATTCTGTTAGAATCGGACTCACCTTATCTTTCGCCAAATCGCCACTGTCCAATCAACACACCCTGGATGATCTTGCCAGTTGCAAGATACATTAGTGAGAAAAAGAATGTGCCTTTGTCTGTTTTGGTCGGGTTGGCCAATCAAAACGCTTGCCAGTTATATGGCATTGACCTGTGTTAAACATATTAAATTCAGTTGTAGCTGTGGGTGTGGGTGGGGATGAATGTACAACTATCTGTACACATCCGCATCCATATATACAGATACAGGATTTGTATATATCACTGTTAATTATGTAAATGTGTACATATATATATATTGCTAATAAAATTCATTATATGCCAGATATTCGAAAGTCCAATACTTTTGATCCCCTGGTATCTCTCGGATTTGACCTATCTTGGATTGAAAATCTCGGATTGACTTTAACACAGGTTCTCTATAAAATTTGAATAAACATACATGTTTATGCTACGACTTGTCACATCCAGGGTGCTGTTTAATATTATGTACTTTAAGGTACTTGGAATTAATAGGCAAGTCACAATACCAGAATAATGAAGTAATTATAAATGAATGGTCCTGAGTTTATTAGTGATATTCACCTCCTCTCTAGTAAATGATAAAGTTAAATTTAGTGGTCAGTTAACTTGACATTAACTACCCATGATTTGGATTATACCTGCTATATTCCAAAAGTCCTATATATGGTTTAGCTCTATGCATGGGAGATTGCTTTGGTGATGGTACTAATCACTAATATTTACCAGGTTAGGTCACCAGCCAAATGGAACGGAGAGGAGTGTGGTGAATTTATGGGCCGAACTACATGGTGCAGACCGGCTGGGAATTACTCTCCTGTCAATGGAACATCGCCAATACTACTCACAAAAGTCCGGGCTGTTGACAGTGATTGAAGTTTCCATTGATAAAGACGTTTCGTCCCCTGAGTTCCAATGTGTTCTATGTGCCAGTTGGCACATAGAACACATTGGAACTCAGGGGACGGTTTGTTGACATCTCCAGAGAGATATTGATTAACATAGATACTTGGATGGTGAGTCCATAATGATATTATGTATTATATAGATCGTATTACACCACGAGATATGTAAAACTTTTTAAAACCCTAGATAAGCAAATAATTAATCGGCGACTTTTAGATGTGTAACAATAAATCGCTGTAAAACAACATTGTCCATTTGAAAGCGTTGTCTCTCATTCCTAAACCTATAACTCTCTGTACTAGTTCGTTCTCTCAGAAGGAGGGGGAAGGGGGGGGGGGGATTGGCGTGCAGAACGCCGCCAAGCGGACAACTGGTATCAAGTGTCTCTTCTAAAAGCACAAGGTGATGACGCGGATCTCGCTCGAACCGTCGACCTTGGGTTGCATTCTCGGTGCTCTAATGAGCCACTGCGATCCCATCAGCACAGTGCCATCAACACTAAGCCCCGCCTCTCTGGGGGACTAATAAGTTGGAGATACTGACAGTTGCTCGCCGCTGCACAGGGTGCCTAAATTCTAAATTATGTGGCAATAACCCCCCCCCCCCCCAAAAAAAAAAAAAAATAACAAAAAAAACCCCAACGTTTCTATAATGCACGAAGCTTCGTAAAGTGTTCAACAACATAGAATGCCTTCTCCATCACGTTATATATACATGTACTATAACTCACAAAAAGAGCGATACATCCAAATGATCTCAGAACACACATTTTCGGCCTCCCTCCAAATGAGAAATGCTGCAGGAGTTGCCTCTCCTACTCCTCCACCCCGCCCACCCTGACAAGTGCTGCATGTTAAATATCACTGAAGTGGCTCGACCTATTAGCGAGGGGGTTTAGTTTTTAGTCTCGAGGTTGAACACTGAGGATCGACGGGTCGATTCCGACATGTGTCATCGCATTGTGACCTTGTACAAGACAGTTAATCACAATTGCTTACAGAGAGGGGGTACAGTGACGTGGTGTACTAAGACGTACTGCACTTCAGTGGCGTATGTGCCTTCAACCAGCCTTCTAGTGTTAAGTTAACGATTTTGACGGTTGGTGGGTGGTTCTCTCTGGATTCTCAAGCGCCATCCCTACCGCCCGACACAACATGACCTTAGCAGTGCTCCCATTAATATCCCCTTAAAAAGTTCACCCTCACGAAAGCACCCCCTACTCAAAGCACTGCCGTAATATTAAAGCAGAAAATATCCTCTCGTTGAAAACGCCCTTCCACCTTGTATTGTATTACTGAAATCCCCCCTTTGACTTTTTGGAGCACCCAGTGTGAACATAATAATCACTCCGGTATGTTTCGTAATCCCTCCGTTGACTTCTCGGGGCACCCTAAGTAATCCACAGAGGGTCCACCATGCGTTAACTAATAGAAGTAGCATTATATATAGAGGGGTAATCAGGGAATGTTGCCGAACTTTATCTCCATCGACACAGTTGGGTTCTTTAACGTGCACATTAGTCTGCTACTAATGACTGCACACGGGACAGCCATTTACGTCCCCATCCGATTATTTATTTATTTATTGATGTTTAAGGTCGCATATTTTCATCAACAGCAGCCATGACTAGACTTGAGAAAAATATTTTGAAAATACTCAGTGGGCTAAGAGTCAATGTTGATGAAACAACAAGTTTCATAATGTTATTTATTTATTTATCGGTGTTTAAGGTCACATATTTATGCACAATGGCTTATCATGACAATGACAGTTTTACGAGCGGAGGAAACCGGAGTACCTGGAGAGAACCACAGAGCAACGGCGAGCAACTGCTAGCTCCCCAACATACTAACTCCACACAAGCAGGGTTAGCATTGGTTGAAGACAGGTGCACCATCGACGTGCAGTAGGCCTTAGTACAAAAAGTAACCGTGCCCCCACGTGGGCAATGGGGGTGAAGTGTCTTGCCCAAGGACACAACGCGGTTGCCGCAGGTGGGATTCGAACCGAGGACCTCTCGGCTTGCAGCCTGCACCTCGACCAACTGAGCCGCCGCGTCCCCTTCCCATCCGATATGACGGACATGGCACCATACCTGAACATGGCGCTATGGCGGAGCAGTGTGGGGTTTGAATCCATGTCGTGACGCAGTTTCCCCAACCGGCGACCTCTAGACTCCGAGCGTAACGCGTTACACTCTCGACCACTACATACCACTCTCGGCCACTACATACCACAACTGCCTCGGCTATTTCCACCTCAGTTTAATTTCAACCTCGCCAAGGGCGTCTCCCATTTCAAATCCCGGTGCACCTACACTCATAATGGACAAAGATCAAAATGGAACACATACCAACAGAGCAAAGTGCAGCGTCATTGTGTGACAATTTAATTATTGATTTATTGGTGTTTAATGTCACTTTTCTGCAGCTACGGTAAACTGTAACCGTAAAAGAGTTAAAATCAAGTTTATCCAATTGTTTACACCTATGTTGCCCATTTTAGAGGAGTTCCACCCCAAGCATTGGTCACTAGGTCTTATTTTACCAGTAAAACAGAGCTCATTTACAAACACGGCTCCACTTCCCTGGATTCCAACGGCGAAGTTGCATAAAAGTGACCATAAAAAGGACTAATAAATAAATAAATAAATAAATAAATAAATAAATAAATAAATAAATAAATAAAATAAATTTACACACAGTGACGCTGCACTTTGCTTTGTTGGCATGTGTTCCATTTTGATCTTTGTTTTGAATGTTGGTGCACGAGAGCGTATTTTCTGCGTTAATTTTATGGCAGTGCTCTGGGTAGAAGGCGTATCAATAGCCAATCACAGAGTTAATATTATAAGAGGTTGAATGTGATTGGTCAAACAGTAATCTGTAAAAACAGATTAGTAAACTGTGAACACAGATTAGTAATCTGTAAAAACAGATTAGTAAACTGTAAATACAGATTATTAATCTGTGGAAATTTACAATGATGTGGCGGTTCTACGCTGCCGTAAGAATGAATTCGCGTAATAACTGTTGTAGGCTAAATTTTTTGCAACTCCTACGACCTCCACTTGTATGGGGAATCTTCAATGAAAAGAATATACAGTTTGTTTCCAAGCAGACAAAGGAAAGAGATCCATCGATTCCCCTCGTTTCATCAGCTTGTGAAACAATACTAAAATACAATTAGATACAATGGTTAAGTTAAATGAGCCTAGCTCGCATACAAATGAACACCAATAAATAACTTAAGCTACAGTGACATGTTTGTTTCCAAGCAAATGAAGGAAATAGAGCCAGAGGCTCCATCCACTTTACTTGCTTGTGAAACAGGACATAAATATAATTATCTACTAAGGCAAGCTCCTGGAGCTACATTTAGTGGCAAGCTCCCAGTGTTATAATTACGTGGTTATTTGGTAATAACTTGATTGACAGAGCTCACAGATATCTTTCAATCAAGATATAACAGAACAAATGCAGACTTTAAAATCACACAAGAGAAAGCTGGTAATCTTTGACTTAATTGAATATTCCAGTTAATTGAAAATGTGGATATTTAATTACCATGGTTCTGCTGTAGAAAGATTTATTTAGAGTTATTATTTTGTGATTTGACCTTACCTTTTTTAACAAACGTAAATGAACACTAGCGAGTTGTTTACAGACATCATGAAATAGACCCTTCATTTGTTCAACCAAACAAGGATAAACTTACTACTGTATGTATTTAGATAAATATTGGAAATTCTATAAACACACTGATTCTGGCTTACAAGCATATCTAGGGAAGGGAGCGCAGGGTCTGCTCACGAGTTTAACTTGTGCGGCCAGACAGAATACAGTTAAAACTAGAAGTCCTGTCATGAAATGCGCACAAATAGCACGTCGATCTGCGAGCTAATCTACGCCTTATGACTATAGTAAGGATATCAAATTATGTACATATGGCCTGTGCACAAGCAATGTTTCAGCCAATGGACCTCCGGGTATCCCGGAGGTCCATTGGCAGAAACATTACCCATGTTTGCTATGAGTTACCAGGAGAACCTGCCATGCTTTGGATGCTACTCGATATGGCAGTTGCGCGCAATTCCTACGCGCAATTAAGCCCAGATAAGCACACATTTCGTGACAGGACTTCTAGTTTTAACTGTAGTTCATACAGAACTGAAATAGTCCCACTCATATAGAACTATTTTGGAGACTATTCTCTGTCGAGCACATCAAGGGAAAAGACCCACAGGCTCATTCTGCTTGGCATTCTTGTGATGCAACACTGAATTTGTACATGTGAAACTAAAAGGCACTATATACACATTTACCAATGTTTTTTATGCAAATCTTGCTTCCAAGCAAACCAAGGAAATGGAGCCGCGTGTCCATTCACTTGATTTACTTCTGAAACAAGACTAATTACAGTCTACACATCATAGACAAGCACTTGGAGCTCTGTGAAAGCAAGTTTACTCTAAATATACACTGCAAAAAAATATAGGTTCTCTTTAGAACCAAAACTGGTTCTAATCTTGTCCCTGAGATGGAACCAGTTCTATTTAAATAGTATTTATTTCAAATGAAATAAATTTACCAAGATTAGCATTCAATTTTAAAAGAATATTACATGAACTGAAGTAGATTCAGCAGTAAACTTGGAGCTTAATCAACGCAGTCGCCAAACATTTTGAAACAAAGGAGATATGAACAGTTGGCATATCGAACCAGTTTTGGTTCTGTGCAGAACCAAAACTGGTTCGATATGCCAACTGTTCATATCTCCTTTGCTTAATAATGATTTGAGACAACCTCGAATAATCTCTAAACTTATGGCTGAAACCCCTCAATTTATGTTTAATTCTGTTAATATTTAATGTTAATCTTTATAAATTTATTTCATTTGAAATAAATACTGTTTAAACAGAACTGGTTCCATCTCAGGGACAAGATTAGAACCAGTTTTGCAGGCCTGGCATTCTGAAAAATGCAGGAGGGCAAAAAATCGCTCTCCTCAATCAGCTTAGGGGAGCAATTAGCTTTACACAGCATTTTAAGTATCCAGTTGAACGAACTCATTGAAACTGAAACCAACAGTCTACATCAGTGAGTTTATTAACTTTACTAAGGTAAAGCAAAATCTCTTAGACATCTAGATGTCTCACTCAACAACCAAACACACACTTGACAAGACCCGTGTGTGTACCCAGACCTGTTGTCCAAGAAAGTCATACGCCTACCACTACCACCTTCAACCCCCCAAGGGGGTTGAAGGTGGTAGTGGTAGGCGTATGACTTTCTTGGACAACAGGTCTGCTTAAATGGACATTCACATCCTGGTGCAAGTGCTTCAAGTGACAGAATAGTAGTAATGGTAGTATATTATAGTGTCAATATTCCTTGAATAATTACCCCTCAAACTGTGATGTCAGTTGTTGAACTTGAAACTGACAGAAAAAAAAATATTGCTGTGACCCATTTTGCTTCAAATGATTACAACTGTGTTTGGGTATGGTTGCAGCCATTACCTTTTACCACTAAACCACTTTCAAAATGAAATTACGTGATGTTATGTGACTTCGAAGTTAAATTACATTTTTGCTTTACAACAAAAATTTAATGTGAGCATAATACATGTAATCTCAATCATCCCAGACCAAAATATTTAGGAGGGCAATTTTTCGCTCTCCTTAATTCTTTCAGGAGGGCAGTAAGGAGAGCTAAAAAATCGCTCTCCTGAAATTGCCAAGCCTGGTTTTGGTTCTAAAGAGAACCTATATTTTTTGCAGTGTAAATTGCACTTAAATACTTTTACTCCAATCAGTGATCACATTCTAGAAAATTACTGGTTACATTAACCCTTTACCCAACGTAACGGCCAAAACCGGCCAGCGCTATTCTCAAAAATCGCCAATTAATTTTCAAAATATTTTCATTTTTTGTCTCAAAAACATAGGTTATGACCCCTCGTTGGGACGAGCTCGTCGAGCTCGTTCCAACGAGGGGTCATAACCTATGTTTTTGAGACAAAAAATGAAAAAATTTAGTTATTCAAGAATTTTTTTTGCAAGTGTCGTCTGCTTTTCATGTTAGGTAAAGGGTTAAAAAATGACAGTAAGCTTTTTTAAGCTCCTACTTTTAAATCCCCAGCTCTTAATATTTCCATTTACCGTGACTAACAGCTATTAGGTTTTGTTCTACACACAATTCACACGAATCGATCACCTAGATCATATTCCTGTAAGTTGTGAAACTCTTAAATACTGCCCCTTGGAGTTCTGACTCCAAGCTTTTCCAATAAGGAATTTTCCCATAATTTCTTCGACTCTTTTGCGTCCCAAATTAACAAACTTGTGGAAAACATAATAACAAGATTACTAAATACTACACTCTACTCAACTTGACCATTCGGTCACAAATAACACTTCAACTGCATAACCAAATACCACACTCCACTCTACCTGTCCATTCGGTCACCAATAATATTATTTTTTCTCGCGTTTCGAAGAATAGCGAGAAAAATTTGTATAGTAGTTTCGACAATGTTGGAATATTTTTGTGTAAATGGTTAACAGTAGCGAGATGATGTCCGGAAAGGGCACGGGATAATTGAGATACTTGATACGGGTTAGTGTTGACGTCACAAAGGTGCTCGTCTGGTCTGACTGCCATTCTAGCTGTCCATATCGGAGCGGTTGGACTGAAATTTAGATCTAAAATTTCCCATTTAGCGTTATTTCAATCAGTTCATCAATTGTAAAGGACGGAAGTTGGCGTCCTGTAAATATAAGTCGACTTTACATTGCTCCGACTACAGGTTTCCAGAGGATTTTGTCTTATTAGTTTTATCTCTGTTTTTTCCTGGGCGGTAGGGTTGACCCAATATATATTTACTTATGTCCAAGCACAAATGGATGTATAACAGTTGTGTTGTGTAACAAGAGATAGAATCAAATGTTTAACAAAATACTATTATTGAAATGTAATAAATGCCAGTCACGCCAACCGACTCTAGCGTGCATGCGGCTAGTTGCAGAATTTTTTCTTAAAATCTTTCCAAAATGGAGTTCATACTTAAGGAATAGTGCATGGCTTAGAGTTGACTACGCCCATATAGTGCCCAGTGAGGTGGTGTAGTTCCCGCCGCGAAGCGGAGGGAACTGCACCACCTCACTGGGCAGTATATGGGCGTAGTCAACGACAAGACATGCACTAATCCTTATATTATATCGAACACCCATCAAGAAAAACATCTGTCCGATTTGTTAATCTATTACCAAGGTAGCAGCCCTACCAACCAGCGTTATATAGAAAAAAATACCATGTAATTTTTAAAGAACATTTTCTTCTTCCAAAACACGGCTAACTTGGATTATTGATATGAGCAGAAGACAGATTTTGAATCGGTCGGCAAGGGTAAACAAAACATTTCCTCCAAACGGAACTGTGTATTCTAGAATCGCGCAACTCGCGAATGAAAACTAAAATTTTCGAAATTTGACAACGCAGTTTGATAATTTCCACACATTTGTCACACATATACATTACCGAATGGGTCAGCACGGGCTACAAACTCCGAAGATTCAATTGAATTCCATTATTTATTCGTTTACTGGCCAAAACATACAATTAAATAGCGAAATAATATGAGCAGCGAAAACAAACGATTTTTCATATCCGGACGCGTTCTCATGAAAGTTGTACCCAGGTATGGACCATTCTCTTCGAAACGAGATATGGATAATCTTCTCAAGGAATAAAATGAACGCCTCGAAAAATGTGACTTCAACAATGGAAAAGCGATACATTTTTCCACAAAGATTTCTTTCCGGGTCGTTTTGTGGATGTTGTGCCTCTGTGAATCGATATTTAAATTTAGCCTGATTAGTTTTATTCGCCCAGTATGAAAAGAAAACTGATATAGTAGTGTGCTAAAAATATAAAACGTGCAGTGCCTGGGTGTAGTGCCTGGTCAGTTCTGTGGATGCAAACTACACGAAATAGGGGTGCAGCGTTCGTCCAATCAGGAGCCCAGAAGGTCACGTGAGATATAATATTTGACATTATATTTCAACGATATTAACAAAATGCTTACTGGCTTTTCTAAAGTCAGTCCCGTAGAGTTATTTACTTTCTAGAATATCATTTGAATCCTATCAACTATTCTGCTTGCCTAGCAAACTTACGGCACATTTCTATAAAAATGCAATACCCTTTACTGTACTGCTCAAATGCGGTTGTGGGGGGGGGGGGGGGGGGGGGCTACTGTAGAACAAATTACGTCAGAATTTGAGCAACTCCTATACAAATACAACATGGCATCTTGTATAAAATATCCCTTGAAACTCGGTAAACATTTGAATTGATCATAGTTTAGTTTAACCCTTTACCCAACGAATCGGCCGCATCCGCCCGCGTAATATGTAAATTCAGCAGTTGAAAAAATATTATTTTTCAAACAATTTCAACAAAACCATATCATGTGACCCCTAGTTGGAACGAGCTCGTCGAGCTCGTTCCAACGAGGGGTCACATGATATGGTTTTGTTGAAATTTCTTGAAAAATTTGAAAAAATGATATTTAAAATAATAAATTTTGATATCGTCTGCGTTCGGTAAAGGGTTAATAGTTTAATGCATTACACCACAATGGCAGTTGCACAATACAAATAAGAAGACGTAATAAACATGATGTATAATATAAAGTACTAACGACTTTTTTTCTTTAACAATGTGATCTCACTTACAGAGGAATGACAAGATCATGTAAGAAATAATATTAATCAATATACTATCACAGTTTTTAGCTCACCTACATCTGTAAGATGTGGTGAGCTATTGTGATAACCTCGGGCGTCAGCGTCGGCGTCCGGCGTGTCCAATATTGTAAGATTTAATGTTAAGGTGAATTTCTCAAGCATCAGTGGGCTCAGGCCTTTGATATTGCATATGTAGGTTGTAGGGGACTATTAGAACAGTATTTAACCCTGAAACTACGACTTTTTTCCAAATTTCAGCTAAAATTTTCTGCCAAAAGTTGTTGTAAGAATTTGCGTTTAGGTGTTGTAAGAATTTGTGTTAAAGTCAGCTTTTGTGCAGATTGTGCTGGTTTAACTTCTCATTACTGTTGATTTTCATATTTCAATAACAACTGCAGGTATTAACCCTACTGTATGCAGAAATTTAACGAAAATTTTCTTTTTTATCACTCAAAATTTTCATGTTTTTCTCGGACTTAGTAAATTTTAAGTTGTAAAACTTTGTGTTTAAGTGAGTTGTGTTTCTGTGTGTCTTTCCAGGTGATTAATATTCTACACTTGGGTTACTGAACTCCATTGCAGTAATATTTAACCCTCATTACATGCATATTTGAGGAATTTGAGACTGATTTTCTGCCAAAACTTGTAAGAATTAGCGTTTAGGTGTTGTAAGAATTTGTGTTAAAGTCAGCTTTTGTGCAAATTGTGGTGCTTTAACTTCTCATTACTGTTGATTTTCATATTTCAATAACAACTGTAGGTATTAACCCGACTGTATGCAGAAATTTAACGGAATTTTTTTTTTTTTTCAGTCAAAATTTTCATGTTTTTCTCGGACTTAGTAAATTTTAAGTTCTAAAAGTTTGTGTTAAGGTGAGGTGTTAAGCTGAGTTCTCAAAGATCAGTGGGCTCAGGCCTGTGATATTACATATGTAGGTTGCAGGGGACTATCAGAACAGTATTTAACCCTGATACTACAACTTTTTTCCAAATTTCACCTAAAATTTTCTTCCAAAAGTTGTTGTAAGAATTTGCGTTTAGGTGTTGTAAGAATTTGTGTTAAAGTCAGCTTTTGTGCAGCTTGTGCTACTTTAATTTCTCATTACTGTTGATTTTCATATTTCATTAACAACTGTAGGTATTAACCCTACTGTATGCAGAAATTTAATGGAAATTTTCTTTTTTTTCAGTCAAAATTTTCATGTTTTTCTCGGACTTAGTAAATTTTAAGTTGTAAAACTTTGTAAACTTTGTGTTTAGGTGAGTTGTGTTTCTATGTGTCTTTCCAGGCGATTAATATTCTACACTTGGGTTACTGAACTCCATTGCAGTAATATTTAACCCTCATTACATGCATATTTGAGGAATTTGAGGCTGATTTTCTGCCAAAACTTGTTGTAAGAATTGGCGTTTAGATGTTGTAAGAATTTGTGTTTAAGTCAGCTTTTGTGCAGATTGTGGTGCCTTCATCTCTCATTACTGTTTATTTTCTCATTTCAATAACAACTGTAGGTATTAACCCTACTGTATGCAGAAATTTAACTGATTTCTTTTCTTTTTTTCAGTCACAATGTTCACGTTTTTGTCTGACTTACTCAATTTTAAGTTCTAAAAGTTTGTGTTAAGGTGAGGGGGATTTTTGGGACTTATATTCACTTTCTTTAAAAAAAATTTTTTTAACTTTTTTTTATTTAATACTTTCTCATACTTGTTACTAGTAACATTAAGGCTTATTTTAGTTGTTGATGTGATGTATTTTTGTTGGGACTTATAGTCACTTTCTTGAATGAATGTTTTTCTGCAACTCCTCTTTAACCAATGAATGTACTTACAATTTCAGTGATTTATGAAAGCCTTTCCTAATTCTTATTTATGATTTAATATCTGGCCTCACGATTCATATTCTTAATCATAAACATTTCTAAAAGAAAAAATGCTTTTATACCCAATGATTTTATGTTGAATTGATATATAATAAATGCAGAAATATAGACTTTCCAAAGCCATCACATAAACCACATTAATCATTTGATGCCTAGTTAATGATTTATATTAACTAAATATTAGGCATGTTACATTGGAACGACATTATCAAGCGCGAATGTAGGTGAGCGTTGGGATATAACATCTCTCTTGTTATATTATAGTATTTCTCCGAATCATTTAATTTTTTAAATTCTTTGTTTTTTTTATAATTTCGTCGAACCTCGCTTCCCTAATTTCGACATATGCCTCACAATGCATAAAAAATGTTTTTCGCTCTCTATTTCACCGGATCGCAGATATGGCATTTAGGGGCGTTGAGGATTGTTTATGTCTACCATTTTCTATTTCTAAATTATGGTTACTAACCATAAGTCTAGTAAACAGTTCACGGGCCTGTCGAGATCTGGTGATTTTCAGATAAGGTTCAAGCTTGTATTCATTTTTAACTAATCCTTACGTTCGTAACTTATTTCTACCTTTCATTTTGTCATCATTAAATATATCTTTTGTCAATCTTTCTCTATGCTGAGATTCTTGTACATCTTTCAAGCATTTTCCATCACTATTAGTTAACGCATTAGCTTCGGAAACTGATATTGTAAAAAAGATAACTGAGTTATCCAAGTTTTCGAAAGTTTACATTCGAGCGACTCCTTGAATGAGTTGGAGAGTATGTTATCGCCAATAATTTTGGATAGTTTATCGATATTTATGGAGATGTAAGATGGCATCGTTCACAATAGGATATCTACCCAACTCTTCTCGTGCTGCGTGATTAGATGCTTTTCTGTTCAACTTTAATATTTGTTTACAAAATTTCAAGTGGACTTGTTCACATGTTGTACTGAAGCATCGTCCGAACCGCAAAGCGGCGAGTACGTGGGCGTGCGCGAGAGGGGATATCCCCCTCTCGCCGGTGGGAAAAATTTCACCAAAATTGCACCAGAAACACGCGTTTTCCTCAACTCTCATTCGGATAGTAAATGCTGTTGTCTTCGAACCGCCATAACTCAGTGTTCTAAGCGCGGTGGCTTCAAGTTCAAATCGCTAATTACCAGGGAAGTGGCTTGAGGGTTTCAGCTGGGGGGGGGGGGGGGGGGTTGCCACCGGTGTAAATTCCAACTGTGAGTTGTTTCGATAGGTGGTTGCAATGCAGCGCTGGGTGATATCTTTTAACCCTTTACCCAAACGAATCGCCCGCATCCGGCCGCGTCATATGCAAATACAGCTGCTGAAAAAATATTATTTTTCGAAACATTTCAACAAAACCATATCATGTGACCCCTCTTTGGAACGAGCTCGTTCCAAAGAGGGGTCACATGATATGGTTTTGTTGAAATTTTTAAAAAAAAATTAAAAAAACAATTGATATTTAAAATAATGAATTTTGAAATCGTCCGAGTTGGGTAAAGGGTTATGAACCCTTCTGAAAATTTTAGTCTAGTCCTGAAACGGAAAAAAACATCATTTATAATGTGTCTGGGTCAGAAAAGTTACCGGATTGATGTCAGAGTCGAAATTTTGGGGCCATGTCAATTTTAGAGTAGGGAATTTGAAACTCAAGTGTCCAGTTGGAAATAAAAGATCAAACTTTCTCATCATTAGTTGGAATTTTAATATTTTTCATGAACAATGTTAATTTATTTAATTTCCAACTATTTGATTTTTGACCTCGGAATTTCCAACTATTGAAAAAAAATACTCTTAGCTGGGGGGGGGGGGGTGGCGAGACACCCCCCACACACCCCCTGTCGCCACATCCCTGCTAATTACACCACCGAACCGCTCTTTGACACCGCGTTTGAAACGTATGTCCACCGGCGGTTGAGCGGACATAATTGTGAAGTGTACTGTAGTTTTATAATATTTGTATAAAAATAATAAAAAATTTCTATTCTCTCTGGGCCTCTCTCACAAACGCCTGGGTAGGAAGGAGGCGTCTCGTGGATGGGTTGATTGTCGGATTTGCTTGATCAATACCTGTAGGCATCAACCTAGTGAAATAAAAATAATGTACTCTTTGCCTTACACTTTCATTCCTTCGTATTTTCCATTGTACAATAGATTTCTTTATTCTTTCTCTTTTTTTGCACATTTAAAATTACACCTATTTCTCATAACAAGAATGATTGGAACACACACCGGACCAAAATTTATTCCAAAACGTCAAATTTATTATTTCCTGTCTCTTCCGTTTGTATATCTTCACTGTATTTTGTATGTGGAAACGACATCAAATAAGCTTAAAGCGAACAGTCGGATCCACAAATAGTAGTTATGTATTAATATCTTTGTACTACAACTGGAAATAAATATTGATTAAACTAAATAAAAATAAATTTCAAAGCAATCACTGTTATTTGGTAATCACTGTTTGGAGCAAGTGAGGGTAATCGGGCCAACTTCGGCGTAGGAGGAATTGAGTCATAACTTTGCTAGTATTTTGTTCAATATACTGGATCAATGACAACATCATTTCAATGTGGCATTCAGGAAGGGTGGGGAAGATTAACATTGAAATCAAATGAAAAATATTGTATTTGCAACCGTTTTTTGGACAAGACTGTTGTATAACCATCTATATATCATTTTACAGGTATGCAATTAGAGATGAAGCAAACGAGATTATATCGACAAACCTGTGCACGGACAGAGTGATCAGACTGACATCACAGCAGGTGTGGACTTCCCATATCAGACAGTAATGCCTAGTATTACTATAGAAGACATAAAGCACAGCACAGAGAAAATTCTGTTCTACACCAGCAATGCCTGACTATAAAAATATACCCGATGCCAACAACTCGTCTCCTGAGTTCCAATGTGTTCTATGTGCCAGTAGGCACATAGAACACATTGGAACTCAGGGGACGAACTTTAACTCGTGGTCAGAGCAGATAACTCTATATTATGCGAGGGGCTAATTGACATAACTTGACAAGATGTTATGACGTGTTGTGGATTCATTATAAGGAGTTGATTGAATAATTTGTACAACGAGTTAGTCATTACAACAGGATAGAAGTCGTTATAAAATAATGAACAGTAATGTCCTTGTAACGGGTCGTTGAGTCGTTACAACGAGTTTACAAGTCGTTATAACGAGTCTCAAATGTCGTTAAAATCAATTGCCAAGTCACTGGGTTGTTCCGTCATTATAGTGAGTTAGCATGTCATTCGAAAGAGGCGTGACGTTATTGTAACAAGTTGAGAAGTCTTTATACCTAGATGACCAGTCGTTATAACGGATTTAGTTTTCACGTCAGTATAAACAGGTTCTGAGGCATTACCACCAAAACGTTACAAGGAGTTCCGAAAGCAATTAAAACCACGAGTTGGTAAGTCAGAATGAGTTGTGAAATAATTATAACAAGTTGTGAGGTTATTCTAATGAGTTATCATGTAATTATAGAGAGTTGACAAATCATTATAATGAGGCCTGTAATCGTTATAAAGAGGTTTGATGTTACAACGAGTCGACAAGTTGTTATACTAAGATGCCAATTAAATTTTATGACTTGTGAAGTCGTTATAACGAGTTGACAAGTACAGGTTATCGGACACTTAGTTCAAGGACGTGGCAGCGGCCGAGAACTAAGGTGTCCGATAACCTACTTGTTGTTCAGCGTTTCATCTTGCCGACTGTACGTGACAAATTCACCTCCCACTATAACTTGTGCCAGTGCATCTGTGCACGTATTGAGGGCCTTGCTCAAAATTCTCAGCTGTCACTGTGATGGCATAAAAGTGAAATCGACAAAGCACGAATTCAAGTTGGCAACGCGACAACTCCATCAGACACATTTCTGCGTCAGGCTATAAATCCCGGCACAACTTATAGTGGGAGGTGAATTTGTCAAGTACAGTCGGCAAGATGAAACGCTGAACAACAAGTAGGTTATCGGACACCGTAGTTCTTGGCCGCTGCCGCGGCCTCGAACTAAGTGTCCGATAACCTGTACTTCTTGTCTTTGCTTTCAATACAAATCATTTCCACCGTTCCGTAGGTACCGTTTCTCGATTTTTATTCCATATACCTCTTCCCAAATAAGCTGCACGTTCACCGAGACGGGTCAATGTCAGCTGAAGCCGTCACAGTGACAGATGAGAACTTTGAGCGAGTCCCTCGATAAGAACACACGTCTCACTGAGTTTTCATAAGGTCAATGACGACGGTGTCTCTTTGAAATTGGAGAGTACGATAACTTATTAATCGTATGCTTGGGAGGCTGCCAATTTCTTGAACTCAAAGTCTGTTGAACAACAAGTCTTATTATAACTATATGAAGTCGTTATAAATGGTTGCTAAGTCGTTATAACGAGACGCCAAGCTATAACGAGTTCCGGGAGCGCGGTGGTTCAGTGGTAGACTATTGGACTTCTATGCTAGAGCTCCCGAGTTCGATCTCTGACCGGGACGACACGCGTTGTGTCCTTGGGCAAGGCATTTATCCCGGTTGCCTACATGGGGACACGATAACGCCGTGCACTAAGGCGTACTGCACGTCGATGGTGCACATGTCGTCAACCGCTGTAACCCTGCTTGAGCGGAGCTTGAACACAGAATGTTGAGGAGCTGATAGTTGCTCGTCGATGCTCGGTGGTTGTTTCCGGGTACCCCGGTTTCCCAACCCGTAAAACTGTCACGGTCACGATTAGCCATTGTGCATAAGTATGTGACCTTAAACACCAATAAATAAATAAATAAGTAAATAAGTAAATAAATAAATAAATAAATAAATATAACGAGTTCCAAATGTCAATGTAGCGAGTAAACAAATCATAATAAGGAGTTGACAAGTTGTTATAATGGTGCCCATGCCATTATAATGACCTGCACAGTTTTGAAGTCATTATAACGACGTAGCCATTATAACGATTGCACAAACAGTTATAAAGAATTGACAAGCCGTTATAATGAGTTGGAAAGTCATTATAACAAAAGAACATGTAGCTACAACGAGGTGGCAAGTCATTTTAACGAGTTGTGAAGTCATAACGAATTGTGAAGTCGTTATAATGAGTCGAGATGTCTTGTAGTTGTAATGTGATTATAACGTTTTGAATTTCACTAATTAATGTAGACCGTCTCCCACTTCAAATTATAATATCTTTTATAATCGGATCAGTGTTAATTGGGATTATATAAGATTAGTGGACATGTTGTTTTCGTGCCAAGTTTGCATTTTTAAACAATATTGAGAAGAGAAGCGACGTCCGTGACATCTGATGAACTGGAACTCTGAACAATTTCTCTCACAAATTGTCAAAATCCGGACATCTTCCCCACTAGATTATTTGTAGAGTTGGGACATCAGCGGTATGGCACGGGTTGGAGGAGGGGGACTTGCGTCCTCCGACTTTTTTATGAAAAAAATATCAACCTTATTAGGCTTATATAAATTCATGTCCGAAATCCCTAAAACTGCTTCATGTAATCTCACCCTAATATTTTGGGCTCATTTTTTTTGTAGAGTTATGCCTTCATTTTATGGGCGCTTCAGCCTTAACCCTTTACCCAACGTAACGGCCAAAACCGGCCAGCGCTATTCTCAAAAATCGCCAATTAATTTTCATTATTTTTTTCATTATTTGTCTCAAAAACATAGATTATGACCCTCGTTGGAACGAGCTCGTTCCAACGAAGGGTCATAACCTATGTTTTTTAGACAAAAAATAAAACAAATTAGTTATTCAAGAATTCTTTTTGAAAGTGTCGTCTGCTTTTCATGGGTTAAAAAAGTACTCACGGTGCTTTAATTGGTATGAAAAGTTATTTGTTTCCAGAAGGAGTCCCCTAAACCTTCACCTATAGAAAAGACACATTCTTAGCCCAATAAGAACTGAAAAGAAATGGTGGTAACCATATTTTCTACTGACATTGGCAGCAGAAAAAAATGTTGTCCCGATCTGCTCCCTCTACATTTAGCCTGGCCACGCCCGGGGAAAACTCATGGACCTACCTGGGGAAAAACATTTTTCTTTTAGATAAAACGACTAGATTTAAGCCAGAAGGAGGCCGCAGAATCCATCTCAGGGGTTCAAAAATTAAAAGGTTTTCTTGGAGGAAGGCACCTGAGCCCCCACGATCAAGAAGGAGATAATCCCCTTCGAAATCGCCCCACCCAAAACGAGCTTTGGCCCTCGGGACATGCCTACGGTATGTCGTGCTGGGACCCCAACCCCAGTTAGAAATCTAACTGATTCTCCTCTTTGAAGACTCTCTACCCACGAAGCTGTGCAGACAATGATGCTTGTGCCCTCGTCTTTCCATTATAAAATCCAGATTGTAGGTGCTCGACCTGCCCAACGTGCATATATTAAAAAAAACAAACCCTTCTCTACCAAAGGAAGGAGACTCCCAAATCCTACAGACCACACCACACACCACACCCAGGCCTTTGGCCTTCTGAGGATGGCCGATTCAGGAGGGGGTAAACCTTGTTATCTCGACGGCAAGGCCCGATTTCCGACGACGAAGGCATGCCTTGATGATGCAGTTGGAATATTAGTCAGTTGGAATAGTATGTCTCGCATGCTTCACCTCTCATTTGCCGGACCTCGGTACCGGGCCTCGAAAATGACGTCATATCACGTGACCCCGTGTTGTGTTGTCATGGTAACCATCGTGAGCGGCCATATTGTGACGTAATTACCATACTGATACGTGTTGTCAGTGCACATGCGCAACGTGTGTTGTTAGGGTGATACGTGTTTCCGTCGTCCATTTTGCATAATAGAGGCCCATCTTGGTTTCTAAGGTAGCACGTGATTGCTGTGTGCCACAAAACCTTGTTAAAGGAAAGGAGTTGTTCGGATGGTGTGTTTGAATGTGAATAAATCTAATTATCACAAACAATCCGACAATCCCTTAAGCCTAGATTTGGCCAAAGACTGATGTCGAGACAGAATCGGGGGTAGCTAGTAAGAGCTTGTAGTGTCAGTAATGGTCGAGACACAGGACATAATGGTGATAGCCAATACGTCCCCTGAGTTCCAATGCGTTCCATGTGCCAGTAGGCTGCCAGTGGGTACATACAACACATTAGAACTCAGGGGATGAATAGTCATAGTACAGGATAGTAACGGCCAGTAGGCTGCCAGTGGGTACATACAACACATTAGAACTCAGGGGATGAATAGTCATAGTACAGGATAGTAATGGTCAGTAGGCTGCCAGTAGGTACATATAACACATTAGAACTCAGGGGACGAATAGTCATAGTACTAGATAGTAACGGCCAGTAGGCTGCCAGTAGGTACATATAACACATTAGAACTCAGGGGATGAATAGTCATAGTACAGGATAGTAACGGTCAGTAGGATGCCAGTAGGTACATATAACACATTAGAACTCAGGGGATGAATAGTCATAGTACAGGATAGTAACGGTCAGTATGATGCCAGTAGGTACATAGAACACATTAGAACTCAGGGGATGAATAGTCATAGTACAGGATAGTAACGGCCAGTAGGCTGCCAGTAGGTACATACAACACATTAGAACTCAGGGGACGAATAGTCATAGTACAGGATAGTAATGGTCAGTAGGCTGCCAGTGGGTACATATAACACATTAGAACTCAGGGGACGAATAGTCATAGTACAGGATAGTAACGGTCAGTAGGCTGCCAGTAGGTACATATAACACATTAGAACTCAGGGGACGAATAGTCATAGTACTGGATAGTAACGGTCAGTAGGCTGCCAGTAGGTACATATAACACATTAGAACTCAGGGGATGAATAGTCATAGTACAGGATAGTAACGGTCAATAGGCTGCCAGTAGGTACATATAACACATTAGAACTCAGGGGACGAATAGTCATAGTACAGGATAGTAACGGCCAGTAGGCTGCCAGTAGGTACATACAACATATTGGAACGCATGGGACGAATAGTCATAGTACAGGATAGTAACGGCCAGTAGGCTGCCAGTAGGTACATATAACACATTAGAACTCAGGGGACGAATAGTCATAGTACAGGATAGTAACGGTCAGTAGGCTGCCAGTAGGTACATATAACACATTAGAACTCAGGGGACGAATAGTCATAGTACAGGATAGTAACGGCCAGTAGGCTGCCAGTAGGTACACACAACACATTGGAACTCAGGGGACGAATAGTCATAGTACAGGATAGTAACGGTCAGTAGGCTGCCAGTAGGTACATACAACACATTGGAACTCAGGGGACGAATAGTCATAGTACAGAATAGTAACGGCCAGTAGGCTGCCAGTAGGTACATACAACACATTGGAACTCAGGGGACGAATAGTCATAGTACAGGATAGTAACGGCCAGTAGGCTGCCAGTAGGTACATATAACACATTAGAACTCAGGGGATGAATAGTTATAGTACAGGATAGTAACGGTCAGTAGGCTGCCAGTAGGTACATACAACACATTGGAACTCAGGGGACGAATAGTCATAGTACAGGATAGTAACGGTCAGTAGGCTGCCAGTAGGTACATATAACACATTGGAACTCAGGGGACCAATAGTCATAGTACAGGATAGTAACGGTCAGTAGGCTGCCAGTAGGTACATACAACACATTGGAACTCAGGGGACGAATAGTCATAGTACAGGATAGTAACGGCCAGTAGGCTGCCAGTAGGTACATACAACACATTGGAACTCAGGGGACGAATAGTCATAGTACAGGATAGTAACGGCCAGTAGGCTGCCAGTAGGTACATATAACACATTAGAACTCAGGGGATGAATAGTCATAGTACAGGATAGTAACGGTCAGTAGGCTTCCAGTAGGTACATACAACACATTAGAACTCAGGGGATGAATAGTCATAGTACAGGATAGTAACGGCCAGTAGGCTGCCAGTAGGTACATATAACACATTAGAACTCAGGGGATGAATAGTCATAGTACAGGATAGTAACGGTCAGTAGGCTGCCAGTAGGTACATATAACACATTAGAACTCAGGGGACGAATAGTCATAGTACAGGATAGTAACGGCCAGTAGGCTGCCAGTAGGTACATATAACACATTAGAACTCAGGGGACGAATAGTCATAGTACAGGATAGTAACGGCCAGTAGGCTGCCAGTAGGTACATACAACACATTGGAACTCAGGGGACGAATAGTCCTAGTACAGGATAGTAACGGCCAGTAGGCTGCCAGTAGGTACATACAACACATTGGAACTCAGGGGACGAATAGTCATAGTACAGGATAGTAACGGCACAAGACCGAAAGGGTGATGGAAGACTACATTATTGAGTGAATACAATAGATTGGATCGCACGACAGATGTCAGTGACTATGACACGCGGCAGTCTTGGAGCTATGGAAATCATCTATTTTCAAATAGATATCCTCAGATAATTATCCCCAAAGTGTATCGTTAAATGATATATTTCAATGTCATAGGTACATTTATGTGCCTATGTACTAGTGTACAATGTGTGCATTAACACACAAGCGCATATCGGCACATCCAAGATGCGTCTTTGAGCTACCTGTAATGTGTACACATTATGCACTAACACACAAACACATATAGGCAAGTCGGAATACTTTATAGGGAGATCGGTTAAGGTCATAACATAGATAGGACAGAACAAGGAATGGAGAGTATTATTTATTTATTTATTTATTTATTGGTGTTTTAAGGTCACATATTTCTGCACAATGGCTAATCATGACCGGGACAGTTTTTTGGGTGGAGGAAGCCGGAGTACCCGGAGAGAACCACCGAGCAACGGCGAGCAACTGTCAGCTCCCCAACATACTGACTCCAGACAAGCAGGGTTAGCATTGGTTGAAGACAGGTGCACCATCGACGTGCAGTACGCCTTAGTACAGAACGTCACCGTGCCCCCACGTGGGCAATGGGGGTGAAGTGTCTTGCCCAAGGACACAACGCGGTTGTCGCAGGTGGGATTCGAAACGAGGACCTCTCGGCTTGCAGCCTGCATCTCTACCAACTGAGCCACCGCGCCCCCAAAGGAGAGTATAAACTATAGTAAGAGCAGGATATATACGAAAACAAAGGATTCTGCAGGAATCCGAACAACGGGTAGAAAAATGGGAAAATTCGAACTAGTACTCTTAAACAAAGGAACGCGCATCATATCACTGCTCTTATAGGCATTATGCTATATTATTTAGGAACCATACTATATTATTTAGGCATCATGTTATATTATTTAGGCATCATGTTATATTATTTAGGCACCATACTATATTATTTAGGCATCATGTTATATTATTTAGGAACCACACTATATTATTTAGGCATCATGTTATATTATTTAGGCATCATGCTGTATTATTTAGACACCATACTATATTATTTAGGCATCATGTTATATTATTTAGGAACCATACTATATTATTGAGGCGTCATGCTATATTATTTAGGCATCATGCTATATTATTTAGGCATAATGCTTAATTATTTATGCATCATGCTTTATTCATCGGTTTATGATCCCGTTCGTACATCATTCCAATTGCGTATGTTTAGTTTAAACGGTGCCCTGAAGAAACGATACAGGAAAAATTGCAGCAGGAAAAAAGCGGTACAGGAATAAATGGTAGAGAGGAGTTGAAAAACGGTATAGGAACAAATGGTACGGAGGTGTAGGATATATGTATATATAACTTTCTTTGTTTTATAATTTGGAAAAAAATGGAGGAATTAAATTATACAAATCTTGAAAATCAACATATATAAGATGCGCAAACAAAATGCCTATGGACAAAATAAGCATAGACTAAATGCCCATCAGACAAAATGCCCATCCAGAAAATATAAAGTAGACAAAATCCCCATGAAATTTTTTTTTGTCCTCATAATTGTCTTTTTAATTAACCATTTCTTAACCCCAAATGTTGTTTTTCACAGTATTTGTTGATTTGTCGATCTCTGTTGTGATTTCTTTTGTTTTTGTGCAGTATTTATGTTGCAACTGCACTGGAAAACTATCTACAGACTCAGGCTCCCTTTGCTGGTGAATAAATAATAGGCAATGAAATGATGAAAGTAAAGAGATAAACAATTATAAATTTCAAAACTACTTCCTATAGGCAGTGGATTTGAAATTTAAAATTGCTCATCTCTTTATTTTAGCAGCTGATTGCCAATAAGTTCTTTATATAAAATGTTTGGATTGTGATTAGAGAGTTTGAGTAACATCTTTAAATTAATAATTTAATATTCGCACATCTAGAACTGACAGATTGACTACCATAAATCCTTTTCAAAACATTTTTCAACTCCAGTAATTGTTTTCTCAACGATTTCCCTAAACCGCCGGTTTATTCCCACTCAGCCAACCTTCCTAACATACCAGTTAATAGGTGTGAATTACAGAAAGGTGTTAGGTTGGCTGAACGCAACTTTTGCAGTAGAGGATTAGGCTATAGTCTGTATCGTCTTACCTACATAATCAAACAACATCATATCAAAATACATCTCAACTTTATAATAAAATCTATAAGTACCTTCACATTATTTCAATTTTAGTAATTTACTTGCTTCTGATCATTAAAAGGTTGGCCAGACGCTACTAATGAAATTAAAAAGGTTGGCTAGGTGGGACGACACCGTCTAAATGTGGTTGGACAATCATGTTATGTAATTAATTTATTAATATTATTGTGAAAGGAAAGCAGTACTTAAAAAAAGGAAAACCAGGAAAAAATTAAACAAAAGCTATGTTATTGTACCAAAATATTTTTATTTACCCATGAAATTATTTAAATTTAATATTTTTTAATTCAATGCATGAAATATATAAATACATTTATATTCCCAACACTTCTTTTACAATGATAAATTTGTACAATTTATTCCTACCCCTCCGTACCATTTATTCCTACCCCTCCGTACCATTTATTCCTACCCCTCCGTACCATTTATTCCGGGTTGCTGAAATGCTGTTCCATTTTTCCCTGTACCGTTCTTTCCTGCTACCGTTTAAACAATATTGAAGGAGTATGCTATACATGTGTATATTACATAATTGAACACCAGAAAAGTGACAGTGCAAGGTACTGCAGCTCACAGTATAACATATATTAACAGTAAACAAAAGACTCTGTTCGTACGTCATAAACAGGCCCGAAATGTTTATCATTATTTTTTGAAAGAATTAATACCGTACAAGGAAAACAATTATTTTAAACAACAATAATACACTTATCTACTCGACTGTCATATAACAAACGCTTTCATACATAAAGTACATACGAAACATTTAAGTATTTTATTTCTACCATTTCTTCCCATTTTCTCCTTATCTTTATTTTTTAGTTAACAACATTATTTAACGCCTCGGGAGATAATGGTCCCTCGGGGAGACAAGCCACATGGAATATGGAAGAGGAACCAAAGTTCCTAACTTTTAATAGGGAAAGAAGTGAATGTCGAAATACTTTTTTTATTTTTCAAAACAAACACAGGAAATCAGCTTTTCAATCGAATGTCCTTGTAGCGAATCATTTTGAATTGCACAGTTCTTTTACTGTCCTTATTTTCGAGCAGTCCCTCTATTTCAGACTGACAAAATAATATCGGCAAAACTTCCGGGAGACAGTTTGCGTGTTTACATTATTACACAACGTGGAAGTCGTTCAGGTGAGAAACCACGTTATTACGCGCGCGTTCAACAATACATTGGGTGTCTCCGCTGACGTAATCGGGAATCTTCGACAAAAGCGGGTAATAATGCAAAAAATATTGACAGGCATTATTCACCGCGGGTGGAATATTGTGAAATGTTTAATGAGATTACACGCCGGATTAGCATAATATTTGTAGCTGAAGTATAATAAATACATAATCTCTTATTTCCATCATTACCAGGGGTCAATACTATCACAAACGCCTGCACGGACACGACTGCCGAGTGGCGGGCAGTCGTAAATACGCAGGTGTAAGTTAACGACTGGAGGTTTCATAGTACTAGCGGAATAGACTGGTATTTAACATGCAAGCGTAATTGGTTACGACTGTGGCCTGACCAACGAGTCTTTCATAGTACCCGCGTAAAAGAACAATCGTGGTCATCAGAGCGTGCTCTCAGCTGACCATCCAGTTGTCCCAGTCATGAATAAACTGTGTCATTTCAGTAATGCTTTGTCACGCTCAATCCGTGGTGAACATGCATGTTGGTTATATAAACCCACGTCAACTGAACACTTGCCTTACATCCATATCGACAAACGTCCAGAATGTTGTCGGGTGAACAGAAGCTGGTTTTTCTAAGAGAGGTTTATGAGAGGCGGGAAATACTGTTCGGTAAATTTGGTCCAGCAATCACAAAGAAGCGGAAAGAGGAAGCATGGAGGGAGATTTCTGGTAGGATGGTGGCAGTTGGTTGTCCTGAACTATCTTGGACGAAATTAAGGGATCAAACATGGGGTAATTTGAAGAGATCGACGGTGGCGAAATACGAGAAATTCTCGAAGACTGGAGAAGAAGGAGGTGTTCTGGGCGAAATCGACAACCTCGTTCTCGACATAATAGGGAAGGATTCTGGAGAAGTGAGAGGAATAGACGTTCCAGATGGACCTGTGTCCTTCTCTCCACCCAGTACTTCCACTGCACCCTCTACGTCGCAACCCGCTCACAGCAACGCAGCACAGACGCCTGGGCGCGGATCGACCTCTCCGGAAATGGGACCTTCCGAGCCAAACGATCATGTTCGAAGCGAAGATGCGTCCGACGTCGAGAGCGCTGTTGAACAGTCTGCGCGAAAATCAAATGTCAACCCATCGAAGCGAGGAATCGATAGACTTCTCAGAGACGATTACATCCAACTTAAAAAAAAGAAACTGAAACTGGAAATAAAATGTCTAAAATATGAACTGAAAGAGCGGAAGTTGAGGGTCAGGAAGCTAAGGCGAGAACTCAATGAATAACATTATCTCCGTTCATTGTATGTGAGTGGGAGGGGGTTATGATTTATCTGAATGAATAAAAAATCAAAATGAATAAATAAAATAAAATAGAACATAAAATGGAAGATAGAAAAAAAATATCGATGGTCGATTTACATCAGACTGTTAGACGCACTCCGTCCTATCGGCTGTGTGCGCGCGCACGCGTGTGTGTGTGTGTGTGTGAGGGCGTGTAGGTGTGTGTGTGTGTGTGTGTGGAGGTGGGGTCTTGGATCTCCTGGGAGATATCATTTTTATCATCGATGGATATCGGGTTGGATGGTGAAAACCGCACCTTCGGGGCAAAATATTTTAGCCAGACAGAGCCTTGTGTCTGGTCAGTAATATAGCTCGCACCCTTCAACCCTCACCACCCAGAGTGAAAACCGGAAGGGGAAGTGAGGCCATACCGTGGTGCATTGTGGGTGTCACGTGGGTTTTCATGGTAGCGCGTAAGTGGCCATTTTGTAACGTCATCTCCATGGGGATACGTATTATTATTTCGCATACGCAGCGCGTGTCGTTATGGTAATACGTGTTTTCGGTGGCCATTTTGTCTATAAGTACCGCATCTTGGTTTCTATGGGGTCGCGGGGTTGGTAGGTGACCCAAACATCTGTTATAGGACAGAGATGCATTTTGGGGGTACGTTCGATTGAAAAAGGGAATTACCTAAATCAAGCAGAGAATGTCCGAAAATCACCGAAACGAACCTGTAGTCTCCTAGTAGGTGTCCCAGTGCCCACTGATAGGGTGGGGTTATATTTTGAAGGGACGTTCCATTGAATGGGAGTATGTCGCCCATATGAATAATTACCCAAATAAACCCGAAATATCCGGAAATCATCAAGATAATTTCGGGAATAACCGAAATTATCATCCCTTTAGGGTACTTTGAAACTCCTTACTTAGGACCTAGTGGAGGACTATGAAGCTTTTATCTTCAATCCCCCTCTTGTTTACATCCGGTACACCTTTAATGGTACATTGATACCCCTTACTGGAGACCTAGTAGGTCTCTTTGAAGAATAAGGAAAGTGGAAGGTAAAGGGTAGTAGTTAGTACTCCTACTTAGTGGGTGGAGATCAGTCGGGCCCCCGTGCCTGACAGGGTTTCAGAAAGGAAAGGAAGGGAAAGGGTATTAGTTAGTTCGCCTACGTAGTGGGTGGAAATGTGGCGGGTCTTGGGTCTGGCAGGGCTTAGGAAGAAGAGGAAAGGCAGAAGAGGGCAAGAAGTATAACTCGTATGGCCGTTGCATCGTACGAAAAAAGTGGTATCCTAGGCCTATCAGATACTAGAAGGGGCGCCCTAATTGGGATCCCCTTGGATTAGGTGCCCAAATATCTGGATATGAGAAAGCGGCGTTTTCTCATAGCCCCCATGGCCTCAAACTACAACAAGGGGCGCCAAAACCCAGAGAGATTCTTGAAATGGATTCCATAATTGGGATTCACTTGAACGAGGTTCCAAATACCGAGACGAGGAGGAGAGGGTACGAGGAGCGGCGTTTTCTCGTATCCCTCATGGCCCATACATCAAAAAAGGTTGCCCTAGACCTATCAGATCCTAAGAGGGGTTCAACAATTTGGAATTCTCTAAAATGGGGTCCCTCAATACCGAGATGGGGATAATGACATTTCCTTATGTCCTCTCCTGCCTTTCCTTAGAACTTCTTCCTAAGCTCTGTCCGACCCAAGGGCCTGACTGACGTCTGCCCTTTACATAGGCGTACCGCCCTTTCTCTTCTTTTCCTTCTTATTCCTAAGCCCTGTCAGACGAACGTGCATGCCGGATGTCCGTCCACTACGTAGGTGTACTAACTACTAACCTTTCCCTTCTTTTCCTTCTTCTTTCTAAGCCCAGTTTGGCCTTTGGACAGTAACTGTTGTTAGGAGATAGGACTAATAATGTTTCCACTCATCGTGATAACCGTGTGTTCGTATAATTCATCAAAACTGTTACACGAATGTAATAACTCCCAGCAGAAAAATGCAATTATCATGCAAAATAACCGATTAGTTCCTCTCGCCTTCTTTGATTTGGTGCAATGTCTGCGGGTGGGTTCTCAGCCATCGTCACTGTGGTAACGTCTCCAACCTCAAAGTCTGTTCCATCGTCACCGTAGTCTAGACACATATTATGAAGAATGAAAGCACATTTGATCAACTTAGAGACAGTTTCCAATTTTCGAACTCGCACTCCTGTCTTCAAAGCATAGAAACGTTGTTTGACAATGCCGAAGCACCGCTCAACAGGATTCCGCCCTTTCTTGTGTGCGGTGTTGAATCTCGCCCTAGCCCCCGTCAAGTCACTGTCGATGGGAGGAATCAGCCACTCCCGACATGGATACGCACTATCCGCAAGAATCACGGCACCCGGGAAAGGACGTCGACCATCAATCTCAAACGCCTGCCACAGCTCCGAGGCACGAAGTACCCGCGAGTCGTGCCATCTACCCACAGCTTTCGTTGAGCAGAAATAAATTCTGTAGTCCGCCCACAAGCAACCATAACGTTCAGACTGTGGAAGTGGTGCCGATTTATGAAACTGGCTTCATCCGAAGAAGGCGGTATTACTCTAATGTGCGACCCATCCAAAGCAGCACATACATTTGACATACCGCAAATATCGAAAAACTTCATCGCGGCTTCAATAGCGTCGTCGGGCCATCTGATGAATTCTGCTTCAAGTCCACATATCATAGGGATTATCTTGTGAACAATCCGTTTCACCGTATCTCGGCCAACACCGTGACATGCCTGTATCACATGATAGAAACTATTCGTTCCCAGAAAGTGCAGGAAAACGAGAATCTGCTGTTTCGGTGTCAGTGGCTGGCTTCTGTTACAGCGAGGTTCCAATTGTGGTCCGATCTTGTCGATAAGAGAGTCCACAACTGCTTCTGGCACGCGATAGCGTTCCCTGAATTCTCTCTCAGAGGGAGCATCAAAACGCCTCTCTTCAAATATCCGTGGCCTTCTTCTTGGCCTGCTAAATTCATCATAAATGCTCAGCTCGATATCGTCATCAGACGAATACGCCATTTTCTTCTCAAGGAGGGACAACTCCAATTTCTTCGTGATCCAGTGACTCTACGAGCGCAGGCTTACATTTACGAACGAATAGACGATCGTAGCGGACACAGTCGTAAACGTGGTTATTTTACGAGGACTCGGCAGTTGTGTCAGTTGATAGTACAGCCGTTGCTCACGCCGCACAGTATTCACGACCGCGTCGTTACGACTGCCGGTTCCACTCGCGACTCGTTGTTTCTTAGTACCCGTTCACTCGTATTTTCCGCGCTCGTAGCGATAGACTGGTAAATGAGTCTGCCGAGCCTTTGATAGTATTGGCCCCAGATCTCTATTAAATCATAACTATAACTTGAAAGTGTAATGAATAATTCATCATTATAGGGTTTGGACGGTTATCTTGATTGTATGTGTACCTGTCTTCTCGACTGTATTATGTTCAAGTGTTCTACTGGTGGAAACAACCTTGTATAAGCTTACAGCTTACTGATGGATCCACACTTACTATAACTGATATAATTGTATATATTTGAGAACTGGAAATAAATATTGTTTAAACTAAGTTAAAATGCTGTATACCAAATATCAAAAGATTCTGACTGGTGGAATGGAGGTGGTTCAGCAGCATGCAGTTATTAATATCCATTTAACCAAAAACTCTTGTCTACCCTTTCTTCCCATTTTCTTCTTATCTTCATTATTTAGTATTTATTTATTTATTGATGTTTTAAGGTCACATTTTTCTGCACAATGGCTAATCATGACCATGGCAGTTTTACGGGTGAAGGAAGCCGGAGTACCCGGAGAGAACCACCGAGCAACGGCGAGCAACTGTAAACTCCCCAACATACTAACTCCACACACGCAGGGTTAGCATTGGTTGAAGACAGGTGCACCGGCGACGTGCAGTACGCCCTAGTACACAGCGTCACCGTGCCCCCACGTGGGCAATGGGGGGGGGGGGGGGGTGAAGTGTCTTGCCCAAGGACACAATGCGGTTGCCGCAGGTGGGATTCGAACCGAGGACATCTCGGTTTGCAGCCTGAACCTCTACAAACGGAGCCACCGCTCCCCCTCCCCCCATTATTTAGTAAACAACATATATAATTATCTCTTATTTCCCTCTATACCAAACAACCTTGTATAAGCTTACAGCTAACTGTTGGATCCACACTTACTATAACTGATATAATTGTATATATTTGAGGGGGCGCGGTGGCGTTGCGGTTACCGTTTGCGATCGAATCCGACTCCCGCGTTGAGTCCTTGAGCAAGGCACTTAACCTCGATTGTCCACGTGTGGGCAAGATGACGCCGTGTTCTAAGGCGTATTGCACGTCGATGGCGCGCATGTCTTCAACCAATCTAACCATGCCTATGCTGCAGTGCGGATTTGGGGAGCTGGCAGCTGCTTGTCGTTGCTCGATGGTTCTCTCCGGGTACTCCGGCTTCCTCCACCCTTAAAAACTGTCATCGGCACGATATGACCTTGGCTGTTAAAGTGTCGTTAAACGGTTTAACTTAAACCCAAATAAATATAGTATTTATTTGAGAACTGGAAATAAATATTGTTTAAGCTAAAAGTAATTTTTCATTATAAAACTTGTTGTTTCATCAACATTAACTCTTAACCCGCTGAGTATTTTCGAAATACTTTTCTCAAATCTAGTCATGGCTGCTGTAAAGCAGCCATGACTAAATTTGATAAAAAAAATTTATCAATGTTGAACTCAAGAATTTTTCGTCAAAAAGTCCATTCAGTTAACAGAAGAAAATTGGATTATTGTTCACATATTATACTTATTTCAGTGATAAGAGAAATCTTGTCCTGGTACAAATATAATGCAAAACATCTTTCTTTTCTTCAAATCAGCAGCTTTCAGGCAAAATGTGGGTGTTCAGACGACAAACAATTTTCCGACAAACCACAACAATTGTACGACAGAAAGGGTGATAGGGACGAACCCCCCACCTCCCAGCTTCGGGTCTGGATAAAATGACAGTCAGGAAACATAACAGTTTTGCAAAACACGCTGGTGGAGTATGCGTGCTGTCAGGATATTTTAGAATGAGGTGCCTAAACAGTTTTTTTTTTGTTATGGGGATGTGGGGGTGTACGTACGTCACAGTCTTAGAGATTAAAAATTCATTGTCCACTGTAGTAAAATAGATTAAAGGGCGTCGATGATTAAAAGAAGAATAAAAATACATAACTTACCTTAAATATAATTTCTGTTTATGAAGATTTCGTATTCTTCAAAGATTGGATGATTTCAGCTGTTGTAATTCTTAATATACCGGTCGTTTTAGGAGTTGAAAAAATCCGTTGTTCAGTCTGAAATGGCCTTTGAGTGAGAAGCAATGATCCATAATTCCAAAATGATATTAGGAAACCATTTTTCAATTTAATATTATGTGTCATTGTAATTATGTAAGAGAGAGAAGAATACGAAGAAAATCTTTTATCTGTAAGAGAACACGATGACATATTGGTTGGAGTAGTGGACTCCAGGTAGAACGTAAACATGCTTTTAGGGAACGTGGTAACCCATTGGCTGAAGCACTAGACACCAGACAGAACGTACACATACTGTAATAGAACGCGGTAACCCATTGGCTGAAGCACTGGACACCAGACAGAACGTACACATACTGTAAGAGAACGTGATGACCCATTGGTTGGAGCACTGGACTCCAGATAGAACGTAAACATACTGTTAGAGAACACGATGACCCACTGGTTGGAGCACTGGACTCTATATCGAAGGTTCGATCATGACTCGCGTCATCTGCGTTATGTCTTCAAGCAAGAAATTTGATCCAAACTGACCATTTGGGATCACAGGGGCTCACTATGGTAAGGCGTGGTGCACGTCAATGTGCACACATCTAACCCATTCTGTGCATGATTACAACATTTGAGACTAACTCGCCGTGGCTTGGTGGTTCTTCCTGGATGTCCCGGCCTCCTACACCCATAAAATGGTCCGAAATAACAATACTGTAACAATAAGGTGTCCGTCACTCCCTCCAACTAAAAATACAAATAAACCCCAAAACAAAACATAAATGAATAAGTAAATAAATAAATAATAAAGGAAAGAATAGAAAAATAATAAAATAAACAAATTTTTTTTTTTTTTTTTTTAGTGATGTTTAAGGTCACATATTTATGCACAATGGCTAATCATGACCGTGACAGCTTTACGGGTGGAGGAAGCCGGAGTACCCGGAGAGAACCACCGAGCAACGACGAGCAGCTGCCAGCTCCCCAACATCGTAACTCCGCACTGCAGCACAGACAGGGTTAGATTGGTTGAAGACATGCGTACCATCGACGTGCAGTACGCCTTAGTACACGGCGTCATCGTGCCCCCACATGGGCAATGGGGGTGAAGTGTCTTGCCCAAGGACACAACGCGGTTGCCGCAGGTGGGATTCGAACCGAGGACCTCTCGGCTTGCAGCCTGCACCTCTACCTACTGAGACACCGCGCCCCCTAAATAAACAAATAAACAAACGAATAAATAAATAAATAAATAAATAAATAAATAAATAAATAAATAAATAAATAAATACATTGTAATTTTGTCTGTTCTGACTGTTTAGATAGTATTTTGGTATATTTAAGTCAGTTCAACTGTTTACGTAGTATTTTGGTACATTTATGTCTGGATTGGTACATTTATGTTTGTTTAACTGTTTGGGTAGTATTTTGGTATATTTATGTCTGTTTAACTGTTTAGGTAGTATTTTGGTATATTTATGTCTGTTTAACTGTTTAGATAGTATTTTGGTATATTTATGTCCGTTTAAATTGTTAACTGTTCGGGTAGTATTTTGGTATATTTATGTCTGTTTAACTGTTTAGGTAGCATTTTGGTATATTTATGTTTGTTTAACTGTTTAGGTAGGTAGTATTTAGGTATATTTATGTCTGTTTGACTTTTTAGGTAGTATTTTGGTATATTTATGTCTGTTTAGGTAGTATTTTGGTATATTTATGTCTGTTTAACTGTTTAGGTAGTATTTTGGTATATTTATGTCTGTTTAACTGTTTAGGTAGTATTTTGGTATATTTATGTCTGTTTAACTGTTTAGGTAGTATTTTGGTATATTTATGTCTGTTTAGGTAGTATTTTGGTATATTTATGTCTGTTCAACTGTTTAGGTAGTATTTTGGTATATTTATGTCTGTTTAACTGTTTAGGTGGTATTTTGGTATATTTATGTCTGTTTAACTGTTTAGGTAGTTGTTTGGTATATTTATGTCTGTTTAACTGTTTAGGTAGTATTTTGGTATATTTATGTCTGTTTAACTGTTTAGGTAGCATTTTGGTATATTTATGTCTGTTTAACTGTTTAGGTAGCATTTTGGTATATTTATGTCTGTTTAACTGTTTAGATAGTATTTTGGTATATTTATGTCTGTTTAACTGTTTAGGTAGCATTTTGGTATATTTATGTCTGTTTAACTGTTTAGGTAGCATTTTGGTATATTTATGTCTGTTTAACTGTTTAGATAGTATTTTGGTATATTTATGTCTGTTTAACTGTTTAGATAGTATTTTGGTATATTTATGTTCGTTTAACTGGTTAACTGTTCGGGTAGTATTTTGGTGTATTTATGTCTGTTTAACTGTTTAGGTAGATGTTTGGTATATTTATGTCTGTTTAACTGTTTAGGTAGTATTTTGGTATATTTATGTTTGTTTAACTGTTTAGGTAGCATTTTGGTATATTTATGTCTGTTTAACTGTTTAGATAGTATTTTGGTATATTTATGTTCGTTTAACTGGTTAACTGTTCGGGTAGTATTTTGGTATATTTATGTCTGTTTAACTGTTTAGGTAGATGTTTGGTATATTTATGTCTGTTTAACTGTTTAGGTAGCATTTTGGTATATTTATGTTTGTTTAATTGTTTAGGTAGCATTTTGGTATATTTATGTCTGTTTAACTGTTTAGATAGTATTTTGGTATATTTATGTCCGTTTAACTGTTTAGGTAGTATTTTGGTATATTTATGTCTGTTTAACTGTTTAGGTAGTATTTAGGTATATTTATGTCTGTTTAACTTTTTAGGTAGTATTTTGGTATATTTATGTCTGTTTAGGTAGTATTTTGGTATATTTATGTCTGTTTAACTGTTTAGGTAGTATTTTGGTATATTTATGTTTGTTTAGGTAGTATTTTGGTATATTTATGTTTGTTCAACTGTTTGGGTAGTATTTTGGTATATTTATGTTTGTTTAACTGTTTAGGTAGCATTTTGGTATATTTATGTCTGTTTAACTGTTTAGATAGTATTTTGGTATATTTATGTCCGTTTAACTGGTTAACTGTTCGGGTAGTATTTTGGTATATTTATGTCTGTTTAACTGTTTAGGTAGCATTTTGGTATATTTATGTTTGTTTAACTGTTTAGATAGTATTTTGGTATATTTATGTCTGTTTAACTGTTTAGGTAGCATTTTGGTATATTTATGTCTGTTTAACTGTTTAGGTAGCATTTTGGTATATTTATGTCTGTTTAACTGTTTAGATAGTATTTTGGTATATTTATGTCTGTTTAACTGTTTAGATAGTATTTTGGTATATTTATGTTCGTTTAACTGGTTAACTGTTCGGGTAGTATTTTGGTGTATTTATGTCTGTTTAACTGTTTAGGTAGATGTTTGGTATATTTATGTCTGTTTAACTGTTTAGGTAGTATTTTGGTATATTTATGTTTGTTTAACTGTTTAGGTAGCATTTTGGTATATTTATGTCTGTTTAACTGTTTAGATAGTATTTTGGTATATTTATGTTCGTTTAGCTGGTTAACTGTTCGGGTAGTATTTTGGTATATTTATGTCTGTTTAACTGTTTAGGTAGATGTTTGGTATATTTATGTCTGTTTAACTGTTTAGGTAGCATTTTGGTATATTTATGTTTGTTTAACTGTTTAGGTAGCATTTTGGTATATTTATGTCTGTTTAACTGTTTAGATAGTATTTTGGTATATTTATGTCCGTTTAACTGTTTAGGTAGTATTTTGGTATATTTATGTCTGTTTAACTGTTTAGGTAGTATTTAGGTATATTTATGTCTGTTTAACTTTTTAGGTAGTATTTTGGTATATTTATGTCTGTTTAGGTAGTATTTTGGTATATTTATGTCTGTTTAACTGTTTAGGTAGTATTTTGGTATATTTATGTTTGTTTAGGTAGTATTTTGGTATATTTATGTTTGTTCAACTGTTTGGGTAGTATTTTGGTATATTTATGTTTGTTTAACTGTTTAGGTAGCATTTTGGTATATTTATGTCTGTTTAACTGTTTAGATAGTATTTTGGTATATTTATGTCCGTTTAACTGGTTAACTGTTCGGGTAGTATTTTGGTATATTTATGTCTGTTTAACTGTTTAGGTAGCATTTTGGTATATTTATGTTTGTTTAACTGTTTAGGTAGTATTTAGGTATATTTATGTCTGTTTAACTTTTTAGGTAGTATTTTGGTATATTTATGTCTGTTTAGGTAGTATTTTGGTATATTTATGTCTGTTTAACTGTTTAGGTAGTATTTTGGTATATTTATGTCTGTTTAACTGTTTAGGTAGTTGTTTGGTATATTTATGTCTGTTTAACTGTTTAGGTAGTATTTTGGTATATTTATGTCTGTTTAACTGTTTAGGTAGTTGTTTGGTATATTTATGTCTGTTTAACTGTTTAGGTAGTTGTTTGGTATATTTATGTCTGTTTAACTGTTTAGGTAGTATTTTGGTATATTTATGTCTGTTTAACTGTTTAGGTAGTATTTTGGTATATTTATGTCTGTTTAACTGTTTAGGTAGTTGTTTGGTATATTTATGTCTGTTTAACTGTTTAGGTAGTATTTTGGTATATTTATGTCTGTTTAACTGTTTAGGTAGTTGTTTGGTATATTTATGTCTGTTTAACTGTTTAGGTAGTATTTTGGTATATTTATGTCTGTTTAATAATTTTTAGTCAGGTTGGTGACTTCAGGCGACTTGCCGGTCGGGTTTTGACTACCGATTTGTATTATACTAGCCAATTATTAGTCGGGATGCTGACTCCAGACGACTTGAAGCCACGTGTTGGTTACCAGATCTCATTGTACCATCCAAAATGTTATACTTAGACATGCGCCTATGGTTCTAGTTAGTAGGTCCTACTCAACAATCTCAATACAAATACCGGATTGCTCGTACGATCATTGATCACATAGGGCCTACACAAAAGTATCTCACCGTCCATCTTCTTACCGGTGGCCGTTGTTACTAGAATTTTTCATTGATCAACAAAAATAAAAATTCTCGAAGGGTTTCAATTTTCAGGCGCCTTATCATAACCATTCGCTCTGTAAAGAATACAGTTTGATGCCTGGGAAAAACACATATCGTCGCCTGAGTGCTAGAATGTTCTATGTCCCATAGGGGACATAGAACATTCTAGCACTCAGCCGACGATATGTTGCTTTCCCAGCAATACAAATTGAATATTTACAATATATTGCAGTTATTATTGGCAAAAACACAAGCTCCGAGAATGGAAAGTTAATACCGTGAGACCAGTTTTTGTGCTTGACTTTCGTTTGTTAATTGATTATGTGAAAGCTGTTACGCTGTGACTACAGTCACAACGTAACAACACTCATGTCATCGATATAAGGAGTTACAGCATTGATTGTCTTGACGTCATCTTCAGGCGGAGAGATTGAGTCGTGGCGTTTTTCGCTTACGTCCCGGCACTCCAATTGTATAGATATGGGTGGTTCTTGTATGCCAGTAAAACAGAACTAGTCTAACAGAGCAAACAAGCATTGCTCTTCTTCTCGTGGTTATTATTGCCAGTTTCTCTTTCCAGTTTGCCACTCATTTCAGGCGTGTAATCAGGATTCAAAAGTAGGAGGACCCTAATCATTTGTTTCGGTGTCCATGTATTAAATAAGAAAGGTTATTAAGGAAGAGCGGGGCATCCCCTTAGAAAATGTTGCCAAACCTAGTGCTCTGTGAGCGAATCTGAGGCCTTGTATCGAGTGTACACCTATATATTGGAGACCAGTTTGGAACCCTCTGTTATGTGAAACTTGAGTGGGCCGGGGTAACAACATGAGTGTTGTTTTTTTTTTTGTGGGGGGGGGGGGGGGGGGGGCTGGCTACGCCACTGACTCATTTCAACGATACTGTACTCTCCACAATCAGTTCGTTTGGTGGAACATGATTTTTAACCCAACTGATTTTAGAGTGTACGTTTCTTTGACAGAAGGGATTCATCAATGGCATGTTTTCGGTTGTCAAACCTGATCGCGTAATTAATCCATATTTAATGATATATGTCAACAGAAGTTACGTGTTATGTCAAAATAATTTCTCATCTCAAAATAAAGATCGCGAAGGATATTTGATATCTGATGTTTTTTATTACGTAACACAATAAATTTGTCGAAATTACAGGTAGAAAACTCATACTATCAAGATGTCCAGCATACTCAATACTCAGGCGATTTTGTTTAAAAAAAGATCAAGGTCACATTGAGGTTATATGACTATTATTAAAGGAGTAGAGGGTGGGGTGGGGGGGGGGGGGCTGAAGTCGTGTCATTATTTATTATTTGTTCTTGTCAGATGATCTAACTACCCAAATTTCCAGTAGTGCCAAAAAGCGTGTTTTTCCAGTAGTACCAAATTCCCAGTAGTACCAAAAAGAGGGTTTTTCCAGTAGTGGGAAAAAGCGTTTTTTCTCCAGTAGTGCCAAAAAGCGGTGTTTTTTTCCAGTAGTACCAAAAATAGTTTTTTTTCGAAGACCTAGAAATCTCTATTTTCTAGTTTCCACTTTCCAGGATGGGCGACGAACCCCTGCATTCAAACTCAGGTTGTGTCAATATTATATATTTAGCTGAGGGCTGACGTGTGGATGGGGTGTGGGGATTCTTTGGGTTTTCCTTAGTTTGCTTTAAAATGAGTTTAAAAGGATTTGGAGTAATTTTGTGCACCCCCCCCCACCCCTCCCCCCTCCGAAAAAAGATTTTTTTCTTTCGTAAGTATTTTAAGAACTACCTGACGAATCAAACCACACATCATCATGTGGGTTTAAGGAAGCGGGGGGGGGGGGGGGAGGGAGTGGCCCCCATTGACCGCTTTTGTAGAAGTGTTGATTTTCTTCATCTACATACACATCTGACTAAATCTGATTACAATCAGCCCCCCACACACACACAACATCCAGGTGCAAATTTCTTTACCCCTTTACCCAACGAATCGCCCGCATCCGCCCGCGAAATATGCAGATTCTTCAGCTAAAAAATAGTATTTTTCGAAAAATTTCAGCAAAACCATATCATGTGACCCCTCTTTGGAACGAGCTCGTCGAGCAGCGACCTCATCTGGAGGTATCCCAGCCTCGTGCATACCAATAGCACGCAGCCTCTGATTTTCGGTTAACCTTGGCATTTTTTAAAATGTCGGAAGACAAAAACAAGCGTGTTTTCTCAATAACCCAGGCTCTCTTGCACAACATCACACAAAGAAAATAAATCGCCGGTCACCCATTCAATCTGACATTCTCGGGTTGTCCGTGCTCTTTGGAAATCCGTATTGTATTGTATACGGTTGGGTGGTCAACAACAACATGTCATTAAACTCTTTGCACAACTTCTAGTCCACAAACATGCAACATTAGAACTATTATATTTCATCCTTTATGCTGTTTTTTCACATTTCTTTCTGTTATACTTTCTTTTTTGACTCAGTATAAATGTTGTTCCATGCGCCCAATAAAATATATGATACCATGTGCATTCATAACCAAGAAATTGGGTAGCGAGGAATTCAAATACAGAAAATTTCTTTGTCTGCAGTTCAATTGATTTATTTATTGTTGTTTAAGGTCACATACTTATACACAATGGCTAATCGTGACCGTGACAGTTTTACGGGCGGAGTAACCGGAGAGGGTTACGAGGCGTTTCGTCTCAAAGCCAGTTCGATCCGGGACGATTCATCTGGGACGTTTCGTCCCAAAATTACAACCGGGGCGATTCGTACCAAATATCAGGACGATTCGTACTAATATTTTTTTTAACGTATAGAGACGATTCCCTCTTTTGACACTGAATCATGGTAAAATACATAATTTGCCAAAAACCCTTCAAATTCACCTTTTTGCATGATCTTTTTCACATGTCGAACACCTGTGGTAAACATAGGGGCAAAATAACACAATAGGAGCAGATCGTTCTGTATACGCTATGCGTATTTTGTATGGAATATTTTCTGTTCATCGTGTATATTTTGTCGATGTATGCAAACGCATATTTTATGTACTTTGCGAAAAAATGGAATAAATTTATTTGTCATTGTCACTAATCTTTCTTTGTTTATTGATTCGATCAAAATACCTCAGAGTCAGTGATATTTTAAGGCTAATTTTAACTGGAACAGCAGCACGGGATGAAAAACGAATTTTACTGAACCTAACTCTTTCATCGTATTTCATGTCACAATTAATTCGGTCAAACTAAATAGCGAAGGATACCCAGGTGAAGGAAAATAGGGGTAGGAATGGGGTTAAACATTCTGAAAAGGGTATGGAGTTGTGTATTATCAGTATATAAAGGAGATTTAAGCAGTCTGTGCATGGTTTTAATGCCATATTCAGGGGGGGGGGGGGGGGGCACTAAAAATTTGAAAGACGTGACGTCCTATTTTTGATTCGGCTCCTTTTTACACCCACCCACCCACATTTTCTATTACCGTTCTCAGACACCCCCCCCCCCACTCTCCCATTAAAATACAAAATAAACTTACCCCAATTGCCCACGTGGCGACACGATGACGCAGTGTGCTGAGACGTACTGCACGCCGAGGTGCACATGTCTTCAGCCAATCTAACCCTGTCTGTGCTGTGTAATATGCAGTACCGCTGTGCAGTGTGTAGTGCAGTCGTGGGTTATGATGTTGAAGAGCTGACAGCTGCTCGTCGTTGCTCGGTGGTTCTCTCCGGGTACTCTGGCTTCCTCCACCCGTAAACTTGTCACCGACACGATATGACCCTGGTTGTTAAAGTGTCGTTAAACACCAATAAATATTTAAATAAATAAATTTATAAATAAATAACTTGGGTTGAATTTAGTGCATTAGAGAGAATTTTCCCAAAATATTGTCTGCACATTTTCTACATTTCGAACAAGACACCCACCCCCAAATAACGTGTGACATTTTCCCAGCTTAAGCTCAATATTCTCACATATAAAGCCTCCTGATGTTGTATTTATGTTAAGAGTGTGATGTACAACATCATTTTTAAGGTTTGAAACACAAATGATGGTATATATTAGCTGATATATTGATATATTTTTAAAAAATTAAAAAAATTGCACAAGTTGGAAATGCACATTTTTGGCGCACTCAAGAGACCCACCCACCACCACGTCACGTCTTGCAAATTTTTGGTGCCCCCCCCCCCCCCTGCCATATTTGAGAATTGTGGGCGTTAATGTAACAGCGCTGGCAGAAAAATCATCACCTCGGTATTTAGTAGCTAGCTTGGTAATTATTATTTACAGCGGTGAGCGACAGTGTGAACTGTTAATCACAATGAGACTTGTTAATTAGTTCTCTTTGTCGGCAATTGCAATCAAAGCCTGCTTCCCAAACTCAACACATATTATGTGCCGGGCATATGAATGGTGAATGCACTCCAAAATATCCATAAGATATATAAAAAAAGAAACTGTAAGTAACATGATCAGCATTATTTACAATCCAGATACAGCCTTCTGACGACTGAGGACCATGTTGTATACGAAGAAATTTCAACTGACATATTGACAATTTACGGCGACTGCAAATATCTGGCATCAACATTTTTACCTAAACTAAAATGCAAAGTATTCAAACCAAGACAGACACATACTGACATACCAAAATTATGGACAAATAACAAATGTGAGAGTATGTTAAACGTTATAAAAACTGGAAAATGAATTGAGAATTTTCAAATTGCCAGATTTGACTTGGCAGACTTGAAGACATTGTTATGGACCAAGATCATTACATTAGGAATTTTCGGAAGTGATTTTTCATTTGCCAACGATACAAAAACAAAAAAAAAACTTGCCGTAAGACAAGAGATGTGGTCAGCACTCACGGCTGACCAACGGAATTGACAAATTAATAACTGTCTATACCTAAAACGGCGGCAATTGCCAAAAAAAAAAAAAAAAAAAAAAATGGCCAGGTAAAGAGGGTGAATACCTCGAGAAAAAGTGTTAACAAAGAAAACAAGGTTGAATTAAAGCCATTGACACAGATAAAATAGCTAAAAAAAATATACTGTATATACACATATACTGTATATACACATATACTAAATACAAGCTGCAGCTTTGAGTGTATTGGGCATAGCCAAACGATACTTATCACAGTACGCCACAAAACCCTAATAACGGCATAAAGCCAAGAGTGGCAATTACCAAAAGTTCTGCCTACCCAAAACCGAGATAAAAGTTGATGGGAGTTTTACTTTTATCAAATATTACAGTGATGTTGTGATACCCAATTAGCACTTATGCAATTCATCCAGACACCGAGATGGCCTATTAATTACAAAGCTACCTACTAAATACCGAGGGACAGTTTTCGGCGACAATTCGGTTTGTTTATCTTGCATTTACTAGGTGGAAAAAATCAATGGTCACATCACATATTTTGCTTCAATGAACTAAATTATATGCCTGCACATATATTTAAACCTTTTAAACAACACGTACTTACTTATTTTTCTTCACCTCAGTATCCCTCGGTATTTAGTAGGACCCCAATTAATTCTCATCTCGTCTAACTCAGTACATATATACGATAATACCATAGTGTGTTTTGATATGTTTGATATCTCAACGAGTTGAAAGTGAGTTTTTTTCGCGAGGCTTGCCGAGCGAAAAAAAACTCACTTTCAACTCGTTGAGATATCAAACATATCAAAACACACTATGGTATTGTTGTATTTATCTTATACCGACCATTTTTGTTCTTTTCTGCATTTTTAAAAGGGTTTTGGGGATGATTTCGTGTCAAAATGTCGACTCATCTGGAGTGGAGTCGACTGCTTTCTCTTGTTGGGCATGAATACATGTCATGTGCCCGGAAAAGCTGTTGGTGCGTAACAAGGCTACAAATTCAAGTGAATGATAGAGTATAGTTCCCCTTAGAAAGTGGCCCTGTAACTGGGAAAACAATTACAGAAAATATACTTACGCCTCAATTCTTATGATTTATGACAAAAATATGTTTGATAATCAATTTCACCAGATTTGACACGATTTATAAACAATTTTGCGAATGTCATCATTATATTATAATATAGAAAAAGACTATAGTCCGTTCTCCAATCTATATGACATAGGGGTATGTGTTATAGATAATCTATAACACATGGGCTATATCTTCAACAGGTATAAGATAAATAGAGATTATTACCATTATGTGGATGTACAAAATATGTATCCAAGTCGAGCTCCGGGTTCTAAGGGCAGATCACGACAAGTCGAAGATGCGCAGTGATCTACCCTTAGAACCCGGAGCTTTACTCGGATACATATTTTGTACATCCACATATTGGTAATAATCATTTTATCTTACAATATATTGGTGATAAGTCAAGAATGTGGATAAATATATAACAAACTATTTATTCGTACGGATGAACAAAAAGAAAAAAAATGGAACTGACGTGAAAGGAACGTGCTTGTATCCGACAATGACACAAACATCTGTATCAGGGGGTCGGATACACAACAGTTGTGGAGTTAATACAGACAAAATACATGTTGATTGTAAGATAAAATATGATATCACTGTAAAGTATAAACACGGCTATTGTAATACATGAAAAAGCAGCTCTCACAGGCTCGTCTTTTGCTTCCCAAACACAGCTTATGACCCCTCACTGGTGCAGGTTCAAAAAGCTGGTTCGGATGAGGGGTCATGGGCTGGATTTGGGAGGACAATTGAAAATTTACAAGCACATTCAATACAGGGTTTATCGTATCACTTAATTAGACGGTGATAAGGATCTCACAGTGAGGTCCTCGGGAAGTGAAGCTGTGTTTTTCTACTATGGTAGACCAGCCCCGTTTTACTAGTAAAATAGGCTCAGATAACAATACCTGGGGTAAAGGTCACTAAAATGGGCAACATGGGTATGAACGATTGTCTGGAATTAACTTTTTATTAATGTTTTAGTGACGCTCTGTCATTGCATAGAAATATGTGACCTTAAGCATTAATAAACAAATGAAAGTGTCAATGACACTGTAGCTCAACTTGACAAACTTAAACTTGGTAAGTTATAAATGAAATGGCAAAATTGAAGATCATTGGTACCAATGTTATTTGATGAAATTTCAACATAACAGCATTGTGTGTGTACAACATCAGAGTAATCCATGCATTTTTAAATGTAAACTGTAAGACTGGCTAAAGGAAGAATGTTGATACACAAATGCAGTATGTTCAGAGGTTATTGTAAATGGCAACTTTTTTCACAGAAATGAATGCTAATCAATAGCTCTTATTTAACTGGTTGAGTGCTGGAAGCCCATATTTGGGCTTTACTCCTAAGTGTAGACTCTAACACTCCAAGGCTCTAAATTCTGCAGATGTCCTTCATATTGCCTTTGAATCCAAATTATTTAGTCTGTATGGATTTTTCTTGCTACAATTTATGGGAGAGTGCCTTCAGGCACTCTCCCATAAAATGTAACAAGGCAAAGACTTGTGAATAAATTTTGATGACAAAAAAAAAAAAATTCAGCACTCTACCAGTTAAAGGTCTTGCCTAATGAGCACACCAAGTTCAAAAACAATCCTATCATAAATGTGGACTGTAGGCCATGTCAAAGAATGTTGATGCACAAATGCAATAAATTCAAAGATTGTTGCTAACAGCGACAGTTTTTGATGGAAATGAAAAGAAAATCAATAGCTCCTATCTTTGTCACCCTGCATAAGCATACAAAGTTTCAAAACAACCTGATAATGTGCCCTATGAGGCATGCCAAAGGAAGATGTTAATGCACAAATGCACTAAGTAGAAGGTCATTGCTTGTGGCAATGCTTTTTAAAATTTTTTTTATGGAAATTCATAAATATACCCTGCAGAGAGTGCAAAAGGGATAAGTTGATGCACAAATACAGTAAGTTCAAAGGCTGGTGATAACGACAATAATTTTTTATGGAATGAAAAAAAAGCAATAGCACACATCTAGAGGTCACCCCGAACACACATACCAAGTTTCAAAGTGATCCGATCATAAATGTGCCCTGAAGGGTGTGTTAAAGGGAAATATTGAGGTCTGACTAAACTAAGTTCAAAGGTCAGCGGCAACATTGTTTGACAGGAATGGAAGAAAATCGACAGCTCCCATATAGATGTCACCCCAGACAAGCACACCAAGTTTGCAAGTGATCCAATCATAAATGTGCCCTGCAGGGTGTGTCAAAGGGAAATATTGATGCTTAACTGCACTAAGGTTTTACTAAGTTCATAGAAGGTCATTGCCAGTGGCAACATTTTTTGACGGAAATGGAAGAAAATCGATAGCTCCCATCTAGAGGTAACCCCAAACAAGCATACGAAGTTTCAAACCGATCTGTCCATAAATGTGCCCTGTAGGGCATGCCAAAGGATTATATGGATGCCTGACTAAACTAAGTTCAAAGATTGTTGCCAGTGGCAACATTTTTTGAAGGACGGAAATGGAAAAAAATCGATAGCTCCCATCTAGAGGTCACCCCAAACAAGCATGCCAGGTTTCAAAGCAATCCGATCATAAATGTGCTCTGTATGGTGTGCCAAAGGGAAATATTGAGGTCTGACTAAACTAAGTTCTAAGAATGTTGCCCGCGGCAACATTTTTTGACGGAAATGGAAGAAAATCGATAGCTCCCATCCAGAGGTCACCCCAAACAAGCGTGCCAGGTTTCAAAGCAACCCGATCATAAATGTGCCAAATGGAAATATTGAGGTCTGACTAAACTAAGTTGTAAGAACGTTGGGCACGGCACCATTTTTTGATGGAAATGACAGAAAATCGATAGCTTCCAGCTAGAGGTCTCCCCAAACAAGCATGCCAGGTTTCAAAGCAATCCGATCATAAATGTGCCCTGTAGGGTGTGCCAAAGGGAAATACGGAGGTCTGACTAAACTAAGTTCTAAGAACGTTGGCAGTGGCAACATTTTTTGACGGAAATGGAAGAAAATCGATAGCTCCCATCTAAAGATCAACCCAAACAAGCATGCCAGGTTTCAAAGCAATCCGATCATAAATGTGCCCCGTAGGGTGTGCCAAATGGAAATATTGAGGTCTGACTAAACTAAGTTCTAAGAATGTTGGCCGCGGCAACATGTTTTGACGGAAATGGCAGAAAATTGATAGCTCCCATCTAGAGGTCACCCCAAACAAGCATGCCAGGTTTCAATGCAATCCAATCATAAATGTGTCCTGTTGGGTGTGCCAAAGGGAAATATTGAGGTCTGACTAAACTAAGATCTAAGAACGTTGGCCGCGGCAACATTTTTTGATGGAAATTGAAGAAAATCGATAGCTTCTATCTAGAGGTCACCCCAAACAAGCATACCAAGTTTCAAGAGCGATCTGATTATAAATGCGACCTGTGAGGTGTGCCAAAGGAAATTGTGGATGAACATACGTATGTACAGTTAAAACTAGAAGTCCTGTCCTGAAATGCGCACAACTAGCACATCGATTTGCGCGTTAATCTGTGCATTATGACGATGGTAAGGTTATCAAATTCTGCACATACGGCCTGTGCACAAGCAAAGTGTCAGCCAATGGACCTCCGGGTAACTCGGAGGTCCATTGGCAGGAACATTGCTTGTGTTTGCTGTGGGTAACAAGGAGAACCTGCCATGCTTTGGGTGACATTCGATATGGCAATTGCGTGCAATTCCTACGCGTAATTAAGCCCAGATAAGCGCACAATTCGTGACAGGACTTCTAGTTTTAACTGTACATAATAAACTACGTATGTACTAACGTACATACGTACGCAGGCGGACGAGAAGTGATGGCAATAGCTCAGCCTGACTTTGTCAAGTTGAGCTAATAAAAATGATAAGGATAATTTGTGCCGACTGAGGCAAAATCAACACTGGATTCAAATAAGAAGAAGGTGAATTGAGACAAAACCGATAAGACAAACTTGAGAAGGACAATTTGAGAACTTACTATCTTCTGACACACAATCATTGCACTACACAATTGTAATGATGGTGGAGTCAGCAGGAAGATGGCCTACATGTATCTGGCCATGCTGTCTTCCCACCAGAATGTCATCATTTGCATCTATTCTTATTTTCATGCTAATGTGAGTATTCTGATATGCTTGTAAACGTTACAGTAGAACCTGTCTTGAGAGACCGCCCTTTGGGCCACACAAAAGTGGTCTCTCATGACAGGTGGTCTCTCATAACAGGTTTCAGGTTTTCTCAAGTCAGTGAATAACCAACCATAAAATTCAGAAATCGAGAAGAATGGATTTTTGTAATTACTTTGTAGTTGTTCTTTTTTATGAAGTTTTTGTAACAAATTGAAATGGACTGTTATAAAAATTATAAAAACAAATTAGTGTTGAAAATCTTCATTGAAGATTTTCAACACTAATTTATTTTTATAATTTTTATAACAGTCCATTTCAATTTGTTACCAAAAGATTTTCAACACAAGTTTATTTTTATTCCTATCGGTCACATTTAAGGTATGTATGAAATTGTTTATTCAGCAATAATCCTAATCTTTTCACAGGGGTCTTATAAAAACATCTCAATCTTTAATGAGTTAGCAATTGAAACCCAATTAATACTTTTAATTTTGTTTGTATAACCACAATGGATTTTCCAATTCCAAAACAGGTAAAAAAAGTTTTTGTCATGGTTTCAGTCTTCAAAGGGGCGGTCTCTCAAGACAGGTCCATTATGGCATAAAAATACAAGTTGGTACCAGGTCACAGTGGTCGGACATGATGCAGTCTCAAAAATTAACGGAATATATTATACAGTTAACGAGGGTCGAAAGGGTTTACTCCAAATCGTCCCAGCGCGCCTTCAGCGTGCTAAAACTATTCTTTTGGCTTTGGCTAGGTCACAGTGGTCTATCAAGACAGATGGTCTCCCATAGCAGGTCCATTATAGAGTAAAACCAATCGGTGCCTGGTAGATGTGGTCTCTCAAGACAGTGGTCTCTCAAGACAGGTTTTACTGTATATTATTACCTCTAAATCTATAAGTTACTAGTAGATTAACATGATTTTGGAGGGCTGTTAAAACTCCATAATTTCAGGGACGTCATTCGTATAAATAGCCATTAGCAGCCCGCGGCCCGGCTATTTTTAGATTCCATGGTCAAATGAATTACTCCCATTTGGACGAAGTCCCTTTGTATTTCCGAACGGAAGTCGAACGCGCGATCGAAACAGAAATATCGAACCGACTTACTGATTATTTTTTCCAGCAATTCCCTTGTGCGGTTAGCTGTAACAGGGAGTGGTAATAATAGTAATAACATAATTGTTGTCAGGCATCATGATTCATTAGCGGCCCTGCAGCAATGATGAACAGCCCTTGGGCTTATTAACGGCCCTCGACTTCGTCTCGGGGCATTAATAAACCCTCGGGCTGTTCATCATTGCTGCAGGGCTGCAAATGAACCATAATGCCCTCCAAAATCATGTTATTGTTATATTCTATTGAATAAATTTACTTACTAATTACTTACTTACATACTTTAAAACTCATCAATATTTAATCAGTAATGAAGAAATAACATCAAAATCCAACCAACAAAATATTCATCCATAACGCATTTGAAATATTTACCACAGAAAAAAACTTTTGTTTCTTTTTTCTGCGAGTATAGTTTCTATTGGTATTAAAAACGGTAATTTCTGGGTGTCAAGTACATGCAAACAGACGCACGAGTTGATGGGGCTGAGTCAAGTTTTCAAGAAAGATCCCTTTCACTTGTCAGTACATGTTTAATGAAGCCTGGTTGTTTTGTCCTACACCCTGCCTGCCCCGAGATTGAGTTGTTACATACGCCCAGAGTTATCAATTTGTAGGTCAAATTCTCTAACTTTTTCAATCAGCTGATAAAACTTTTCGTAATTCCGACTTGAATCTGTGTGACCGGTCCGTTTTTTTGAATTCTTCATCCCATTCTCTTACAATGACCAGGCTACTATTAAATAAACTGATAGCTATTCACCCACTGTCAGTAAGATGGAAGGAGTAGGTATTGGCAGAACAGCTGTTACTCTTTAGTCCTTTCTTAGCCTGGACAGTGCAAGGGAAAACTCATGGACCCACCTGGGGAAATGCATTTTTCTTGTTGATAAAAAAATAGATTTAAGCCAGAGGAAGTCACCAGAATGCATCTCAGAGGTTCAAAAATTAAAAATTTTCCCTGCAGTAAACCACCCACCCCCCTCCCAACCACCACCACCACCATCAAGAGGGAGATACCTTCACTCAAACCCTCCACCTTTATGGGCCTGCAACTCCCGGGACATGCCTATGGCATGTTGTGCTGGAACCCCTACCCCAGTTAGAAATTTAACTGATCAGCCTCCTCCCAACTGAAGACCCTCTAGCTATGTCCCTGACTGGTTACCACGTCCTTTTTTACCTGTTAAGCCTAAAGCTCCACCCACATTTACTTAATTAACCAAAATATACCCCTGTAAGTAATTTTACTCAAAGAGTCATGTGAACAGATTTAACAGCTTACATGAGTATAAATACTCCAAGATTAAATTGACATAAATAAAAGTAGATTTGCTACACCTCAAGGGGTGAGGTTTATTTGCTTATGAGTAAAAATATTCCTGGAGTATTTTAATTCATGCGAACATATCCGTTAATATTTGCTTAAAATGAAAATAAGGTGCATGAAAACCTTACTTAAATCTAAATGTAGCCAGGGCCATGGTGACAGGAGGGGGGTTGGGGTGGTCATGCCCCCTGCCCCCCCCCCCCCCCCAACCTGGCCAAAATTTCCTATAGTTGGAAATTCGGAGGGCAAGTCATAAATAGTTGGAAATTCTATGTTTCTGAATTTTAGAGCTTCTTTGGCGATGCTGATGTCTCCTTTACTTCCCAAAATTCCAACTCGGTTTCAAATCGGCAAAAATTCTAACTGTTACTATTTACAACTACAGAGTACGCAATATCAAGCTTCATAAGTATGCCTGATCTCAATCGGTAGGCTACGATAAAAACAAATCCTCAAAATGCACTTCAAGAAAATCACACCATGTAAAATCGTTATCCTGAGTTAATTCCATCATTCACAGTTACAAAATGATGAAACATCGAAAATTGATCATTCCTGTATAAGATCTGATTTAATGTTAGGACAGTGTGAATTGCTCAAAGTTCTCTGGTTGAGCATTTGTTTAGCACATATTCAGTTCCCAGAATAATACCAAATAATAATAACCTGATAATTCTATCACAAATGTGTTGGCATTTCAGTTACTAGAATCAATTTTATGCCTTAAACACCAATAAATAATATTGTCCCTATATCCCGATAAATTCTGTCTTTTGATTGGTCAGAATGCCTTGGACAAATAGCCATAACAAAGGGTGCACCCAACATCCAAGGTAAATGAGAGCGTGCAACATCCAGGGTATAAGCGCACACGAAACATCAGGGGTATATGGTTTAAATGAAAGCTTTCCGGTTTTGCTTGCCTCAAAATAAAAATCAAACCCAAAAACCCGAAAATAGTCACAAATATCATCAGATTTCCGACAATTCAATCATAAAAATAAAATAAGAGCAAATAATTCATCCCCCAAGTACCAATGTGTTCTATGTGCCAGTAGGCACATAGAACACATTGGAACTCAACGGATGATATTTCAACAAAATATTGTTTACTCGTTTCCTTAATGATCCAAGGGATGTAACTCTGACTGTTGTCTTCTGTGATTATAAAAACAAAATAATTATCACAAATTTGGTCCAAGTGATTGTGGATCTGAGAAATGTGTCCACAAATTTATTTCCACTCTGTTTGTATTGTGTTTCAAACGGGACAAAAACGTTATCTCCGCCAACATGTATTGTATATGGAGATTTAATACCTGGATGTCTCATTTAAACACCTCGTTTGTGGCTCGGAGTTTAAAAACCGACATCCAGGTATTAAATCTCCATGTACCATACATGTTGGCAGAGACAACTTACAATAATTCAACAGTGATGAGGGAGGTGTCTGAGAAACAAATTTTTTTTTAACCCTTTACCTAACGAAACAGTCACATCCATCTATGTAAACTACAAAGTGAGCAGATGAAAAAAACACAATATTTTTAAAAAAAATTTCAACAAACCATATCAAGTGACCCCTCATTGGAATGAGCTTCTTCCAATGAGGGTTCACATGATCTGCTTTTATTGAATTTTCTTGACCCCCCCCCCCAAAAAAAAACCCCAATAATTAAAATAATAAATTTTGATACTTGTATTGTAGGAAAAGGCTTAATAGCCCAATGTATCCTATTTTGTATAAACTGACATTCTACTTAGCCTCAGAATGTCCTGAGATAACACCATTTGGAGCAGTGTGGAGTATATTTTTGGAAAAATGATTAACAGAGGTCCCACTGATCCACCAAAAGAGTTTCACATTTTGTTCTTTGCGATTTGACTGACCCCAAATACACATTTTGGGTTAGTTGCCGCCTTGGAGTTTGTTAGTTTCTACACATATACAAACAACTACCATTAGTTATGACTGAACAATTCATTCTGTATGGGTTTTGTCCTAAAGGTGTTTTATCCTATGGACTTTTACACATTTCAGATTTTATCAGAAGGGTTTTAGCCAACCAATCTGATCAACAATGGGCATACCCCTTAATACACAGTGCCACTGTGACTCACAATGGGCATACCCCTTAATACACAGTGCCACTGTGACCTGCAATGGGCATACCCATTAATACAACGTGCCACAGTGACCCACAATGAGCATACCCCTTAAAACACCATGCCAGTGTGACCTGCAATGGGCATACCCCTTAATACACAGTGCCACTGCGACCTGTAATGGGTGTACCCCTTAATACACAGTGCCACTGTGACCCACAATGGGCATACCACTTAATACACAGTGCCACTTTGACCCACAATGGGTGTACCCCTTAATGCACAGTGCCACTGTGACCCACAATGGGCATACCCCTTAATACACTGTGCCACTGTGACCTACAATGGGCACACCCCTTAATACACAGTGCCACTCTGACATACAATGGGCATACCCCTCAATACAATGTGCCACTGTGACCCACAATGGGCATACCACTTAATATACCATGCCACTGTGACCCACAATGGGCATACCCCTTAATACACAGTGCCACTGTGACCCACAATGGGCATACCCCTTAATACACCATGCCACTGTGACCCACAATGGGCATACCCCTTAATACACAGTTCCACTGTGACCCACAATGGGCTTACCCCTTAATACACAGTGCCACTGTGACCCATAATGGGCGTACTCCTTAATACACCATGCAACTGTGACCCACAATGGGCATACCCCTTAATACACAGTGCTACTGTGACCCACAATGGGCACATCCCTTAAAACAGTGCCACTGTGACCCACAATGGGCATACCCCTTAATACACAGTGCCACTGTGACCCACAATGAGTGTACCCCTTAATACGCAGTGCCACTTTGACCCACAATGGGCATACCCCTTAATAAACCATGCCCCACAATGGGCATACCCCTTATTACACCGTGCAACTGTGACCCACAATGGCCATACCCCTTAATACACAGTGCCACTGTGACCCACAATGGGAACATCCCTTAAAACAGTGCCACTGTGACCCACAATGGGCATACCCCTTAATACACCATGCCACTGTGATCCACAATGAGTGTACCCCTTAATACACAGTGCACTTTGACCCACAATGGGCATACCCCTTAATACACTGTGCCCCACAATGGGTGTACCTCTTAATACACAGTGCCTCTGTGACCCACAATGAGCATACCCCTTAATACACAGTGCCACTGTGACCCACAATGAGCGTACCCCTTAATACACAGTGCCACTGTGACATGCAATGGGCAATGAGGATTAAGCGTTTCACCCATGTAAAACACAGTGCCACTGTGACCCACAATGAGCATACCCCTTAATACACAGTGCCACTGTGACCCACAATGGGCATACCCCTTAATACACTGTGCCCCACATGGGTGTACCCCTTAATACACAGTGCCAATGTGACCCACAATGAGAATACCCCTTAATACAGTGCCACAGTGACCCAAATGAGTGTACCCCTTAATACACAGTGCCACTGTAACCCACAATGGGCATACCTCTTAAAACACAGTTCCAGTGTGGCCCACAATGGGCATACCCCTTAATAGACAGTGCCACTGTAACCCACAATGGGCATACCCCTTAATACACAGTGCCACTGTAACCCACAATGGGCGTACCCCTTAATACACAGTGCCACTGTAACCCACAATGGGCATACCCTTTAATACACAGTGCCCCACAATGGGTGTACCCCTTAATACACAATGCCACTGTGATCTGCAATGGGCTTACCCCTTAATACACTGTGCCACTGTGACCAACAATGAGCATACCCCTTAATACACAGTGCCACTGTGACCCACAATGGGCAAACCACTTAATACACAGTGCCTCTGTGACCCTCAATGGGCATACCCCTTAATACACAGTGCCTCTGTGACCCACAATGGGCATACCCCTTAATACACTGTGCCACTGTGACCCACAATGGGTGTACCCCTTAATACACAGTGCCACTGTGACCCACAATGGGCATACCCCTTAATACACTGTGCCACTGTGACCCACAATGGGCATACCCCTTAATACAGTGCCACTGTGACCCACAATGGGCATACCCCTTAATACACAGTGCCACTGTGACCCACAATGGCAATACCCCTTAATACACAGTCCCACTGTGACCCACAATGGGTGTACCCCTTAATACACAGTGCACTTTGACCCACAATGGGCATACCCCTTAATACACTGTGCCCCACAATGGGTGTACCTCTTAATACACAGTGCCTCTGTGACCCACAATGAGCATACCCCTTAATACACAGTGCCACTGTGACCCACAATGAGCGTACCCCTTAATACACAGTGCCACTGTGACATGCAATGGGCAATAAGGATTAAGCGTTTCACCTATGTAATACACAGTGCCACTGTGACCCACAATGAGCATACCCCTTAATACACAGTGCCACTGTGACCCACAATGGGCATACCCCTTAATACACTGTGCCCCACATGGGTGTACCCCTTAATACACAGTGCCACTGTGACCCACAATGAGAATACCCCTTAATACAGTGCCACTGTGACCCAAATGAGTGTACCCCTTAATACACAGTGCCACTGTAACCCACAATGGGCATACCTCTTAAAACACAGTTCCACTGTGGCCCACAATGGGCATACCCCTTAATAGACAGTGCCACTGTAACCCACAATGGGCATACCCCTTAATACACAGTGCCACTGTAACCCACAATGGGCGTACCCCTTAATACACAGTGCCACTGTAACCCACAATGGGCATACCCTTTAATACACAGTGCCCCACAATGGGTGTACCCCTGAATACACAGTGCTACTGTGATCAGCAATGGGCATACCCCTTAATACACTGTGCCACTGTGACCCACAATGAGCATACCCCTTAATACACAGTGCCACTGTGACCCACAATGGGCAAACCACCTAATACACAGTGCCTCTGTGACCCTCAATGGGCATACCCCTTAATACACAGTGCCTCTGTGACCCACAATGGGCATACCCCTTAATACACTGTGCCACTGTGACACACAATGGGTGTACCCCTTAATACACAGTGCCACTGTGACCCACAATGGGCATACCCCTTAATACACTGTGCCACTGTGACCCACAATGGGCGTACCCCTTAATACACAGTGCCACTGTGACCCACAATGGGCATACCCATTAATACACAGTGCCACTGTGACCCACAATGGCAATACCCCTTAATACACAGTCCCACTGTGACCCACAATGGGTGTACCCCTTAATACACAGTGCCACTGTGACCCACAATGGGCATACCCCTTAATACACAGTTCCAATGTGACCCACAATGGTCGTACCCCTTTATACGCTGTACCACTGTGACCCACAATGGGTGTACCCCTTAATACACAGTGCCACTGTAACCCACAATGGGCATACCTCTTAATACACAGTTCCAATGTGACCCACAATGGTCATACCCCTTAATACACGGTGCCACTGTGACCCACAATGGGCGTACCCCACCACTGTGACCCACAATCAGCGTTCTCCTCAATACACAGTGCCACTGTGACCTGCAATGGGCAATCAGGATTAAGTGTCTTGCCCATGTACACAGCACAACTACAGCTGGTCAGAATCGAACTGACAATGCATTATATTACAGCATATGATCAACGTATTGAAAGAAAATCATGAAAAACACTGCAGTATTCTGGGATTCCTATGGTAGAGCCGCCATGAACTGGTCACTTTCCACGGGTGGGCAGTATTTCCACAGACACAATAATATTCCAAACACTAATTACAGGAATATTCATCAAAACTTTAATCAATGAAGCACCAGGTACAACCCAGTGACTCATTAACCCTTTAAACACTGGTGGTATCTTCCATGTCAGTTCAATGGCAGCAGTTGGAAGATTCCACATTCTTTATTTGGGGGTAGACCAATTAATATTTTTAATTGGTCTACCCCACACATTCACTCAGCAGCCATCCTACTTAACCCTTTACCTAACATGAAAAGCAGATGACACTTGCAAACAAAATTCTTGACTATTATTTTTCATTTTTTGTCTCAAAAACATAGGTTATGACCCCTCATTGGAACGAGCTCGAGGAGCTCGTTCCAACGAGGGGTCATAACCTATGTTTTTGAGACAAAAAATGAAAAAATAATGAAAATTAATTGGCGATTTTTGAGAATAGCGCTGGTTGGTTTTGGCCATTACGTTGGGTAAAGGGTTAATGAAATTATGACGTATAATGCTTCTGGGCCAGAAAAAGGGGCACTGGTGTTCAAAGTGTTTAATTAAAATTTTGCTGTGATAGATTTTTATTACATGGTAAACACATTCATAGACATCACTGCCCATACATGGATTTCAACCAGTCCATGGTGACTGTACTATACCTTAATTCAGAACCAACCCCCAAATAAAGCAGCCAAAAAGTCTTCAAAGACCTCTAGGAATTTTGCTACTGGATGAGTGGTGGCCAAGTAGATAAAGGCACAAGAGTATCTCATTCCAAAGGTTTGTGGATCAATCACTGATTGGAAAACGTCTACTTTTGTCTGAATAGTGGAGTTGATGCTTTGACAGTGTATCACTCTCTAGGCTGAAGCTGTAAAATGGCTCTTTCCTGTATGGTGCAAGCCATCCTCAAAGCTAAAGATCACTACAGAGTATTCAAGAAGAGAAGACGACAAAGTTGCCAATACAGAGTTATCCCACTTATCTTGCGCCATAGTGCCAAGGATGGATACTTTTCCTATGCTACATTAACTGGTAGAGTGCTAAATTATTTTTGGTCATCCAAATTTGTCCATGTCTCTTTGCCTTGTTACATTTTATGGGAGAGTGCCTAGTGGCACTCTCCCATAAATTGTAACAAGGCAAATCCTCACAGACTATATCATTTCAATTCAAAAATTATATGACACACATCCATAGAATATGAAGCCATTAAGTTGCAGCACCTGCACTTCAGAATAAAGCCCAAATATGGGCTTCCAGCACTCTACCAGTTAATGACCTCTCAGATGTGGTCATCTCTAACGCATGCCTCTTTGCTGGTGACTGTCACCTATACATGGAAATAAAAAACTTCAGTGACAAAGCAAACCTGCAGTCAGATCTTAACAACATCGAAAAGTGGGCAAAAAACTGGGAATGAGATTCTATTCATTGAACAATCAGACTGTGAAAGAAGTTCAGTCAAAACAATACCTGGGTCTGCAGAATTCCAACGATCTAAAATGGAACACCCACATTGACAACATATCTAAATACCTATCTCCACCCTTGTCTTCATCCAATGGAACCTAAAGTACTGCCACAAAGACTGTAAAATACAATACAATTACTGACTTTCCTTGAGGCTGATACAAGGAATTATCAACCCTTGAAAAGTAATATTCACTGAGGCCTGTGTCAAACAAGGTGTAACTGGTTAAATTTTTGGTTGAAGAAGTGTAAAATAGTACAGTAGAATCCTCTTAATTGAATATCCATTTTGCCAGTGAAAATTATTCAATTAACAGGAGTATACAATTAACAGAGATTTCGTCAGTTTCCTGTGTTCTGGAGGTAAACTGAGCATTTATTCTATTATATCTTGTTTGACAGAGCTCATAGAGCTCTGTCAAACAAGACATAATAGAATAAATGCTTGTATTGGATGTAATGAGGCCAAAAAGGTTGATAAATAAGGGGAATGTGGTGCGTGTCACAGTAATTTTTTCGACATATTACAAAAAATTATATACAATTAACAGGAGTTTACTCTACAACCCATATGCAATTAACAGATCAAATTTGTACTGAGGGTATGGTAAATGGTTTTGTGTTTGAAAATTGCATTCAATTAACAGGGATATACAATTAAGAGATATCCAATTAAGTGGGCTCCACTGAAAAATGAAAAAATATTTTCTTTATGATGCAGATATTCAATGATGAGAGAGCTGCCTCAGGAGAAAAATTATTTTTTTAGTTGTGATAAGCAGCAATGTCCATCGGTCTGTGATGAACAAGTTTTTAAACTCAATAACTTTTAACCCTTTACCTAACATGAAAAGCAGCGGACACTTGCAAACAAAATTCTTGAATAACTAATTTTTTTCATTCTTTGTCATAAAAACATAGGTTATGACCCCTCACTGGAATGAGCTCAACGAGCTCGTTCCAAAAAGGGCTCATAACCTATGTTTTTGAGACAAAAAATGAAAATATAATGAAAATTAATTGGCGATTTTTGAGAATAGCGCTGGCCAGTTTTGTCCGTTAATTTGGATAAAGTGTTAAAATACTGAAATGACATCATATTTGGTATGCATGTGTATCTTAACGATGTCTAGCCACATGTTTAATGCTAATGTTTTTGGAGAAGTTTTCCAGAGTTATTGCCCTTGATGGACTTGGTATTTGTTTTAAACTCAAATAACTTTTAAAATACTGGGTGTATGGACATCAACTTTGGTATGTAAGTGTCCACTAATGATGTCTAGCCCAATAATCAATGCAAGTGTTTATCAGAAAGTTTTGCCAGAGTTATTGCCCCTGATGGACTGTTTCATTTTTACCATTCATCACAGCTTAGTTGCAAACTCATGTTTAATAGTCTTATGATAAATGTTTTTACATCAATCTGGGCTGACTCTTCTAATGAAAAAAACGCTACCAAGCGAATACACTGTCAACTTTGTTGATGACTGCTTCAACCTTTTTTTGATACAGTACTGTATCATAGATACCTTTCTGTATCTTAGCATGATTTTCTTCAATTACACTTGTTAGTTTGTTACTGTCCATGTTAGCTTTCAGTTTAACTTCCTCATTAGAACTATCACTAATTGGATTTTCACTGATTATGCTCAATGACTCTTCGGATTTATGCAAAGAAATTTTATACATTTTGAAACTACTCTTAATCTTCATGCAAACAAGGAGCACCTGAAAAAAAGAAGAAATACTATTGGAATCCGAGTTGGAATAAAACATTTCCAAAATGGTTGAGGGCAGACTAGTAAATTTCCAAACTATGTGTGGGCAGTTCAGTATTTTTGAATATATTGACAATGAAGCTAATTGAGTTGTTAATGCAAAATTTATTAAAATAATCAACTGTTCATCTTGTTGTTTAGGAAATGTGTAGTGTTCAAACGACTTTGGAATTCTGAAATTCTGAAATTGACTGTAGATTGCATGATTTAGAATGCTGCTGAGGAGACAGCTTGTATTAGAATTTTTGGCAGTGATGGTTACTTCCAATGTGTCTGTCAGATGTCCAAAGAGGGAAGATTGTTTTTGCAAACTTCTTGACGGGGAACCTAGCATGTTAACAAGAAGGGATGGAGACGCATGGCGATGGCTTGTTAAAAATTGACATTTGGATACCAATCACATGTTCTCATGACAGGGGATACCAGGGATGATCTTCAATGTATTTGTCTGAAACAATCATTAATTTGTCAATAAATAAATTAGCTTTCATGTGGTATATTTCTTTTCATTATTGATTCATTTTATCAACATTTACACCTAAATGTGTGAGATGGCTAAAAAAGCAGCACACCAAATTTAATTAAAATCCAATACTGTAGAGGGGGAGGGAGGGAGGGGGGGGGGGGAGGTCACACAGTACAGCCGCTGAGGACTGGTCATAATCCACGTGTGGGCAGTGATGTCCATACATGCATTTACCAAGTAATAAAAATCAACAGCAAAATTTTAATTAAAGAAGCTCCGGGTTGTACCGGGGCGGGTTGTACCGGGGCGGGTTGTACCCGGTGCTTCATTAATTAAATTTTTGATGATTATTCCTATAATTTGTGTTTGGAATCTGACGTAATTGTGTCCATGAAAATATCACCCACCCATAGAAAGTGGCCAGTCCACAGTGGCTATACTGTAACCACTGTTCAAGTTATCACATAAACAAACTTTAGATGAACAAAAGAGCAGGCAGGCAGGCAGGCAGGCAGGCAGGCAGGCAGGCAAGGCAGGCAGGCAGGCAGGCAGGCAGGCAGGCAGGCAGGCAGGCAGGCAGGCAGACAGAACTAAACCATAATGAAGATGCCTTTATGATTAGCTTTACCTCATTATTAAAGCATTCAACAGAACATTCCATTTTTCTAAACTCATCAGTTTTTGTCTCATCTTCAGTTGTAAATTCCAGAATTTTGTCTCCACCTTTAATGTACTGAAAAAAAATGTTTCAAATCATTTTAGTTCCCAACAGTGCTGAAAGGGTTAGTAAATTTTGTAACCGGTTAACCCTTTACCTAACGTGAAAAGCAGACGACACTTGCAAAAAAAATTCTTGAATAACTAATTTTTTTCATTTTTTGTCTCAAAAACATAGGTTATGACCCCTCGTTGGAACGAGCTCGACGAGCTCGTTCCAACGAGGGGTCATAACCTATGTTTTTGAGACAAAAAATGAAAATAATAGTGAAAATTAATTGGCGATTTTTGAGAATAGCGCTGGCCGGTTTTGGCCGTTACGTTGGGTAAAGGGTTAATCGTTCAGCTGTAATCGTTCTGTTACCAGTTAAGCATACACTGATGCATGGAAAGACATGGAGATGAAAGATAAAAAAAAAATACCTGGAATAATCCTGGATTGTGCCGTAACTGTCAGCGCACTTTGCATTGGTCATAAGTCAAATATTTCCTTGCGTTTCACTCTTGAAATATTTTAATTCACACCAGATAGGTGGTCATTTTAATTCACACCAGATAGGTGGTCATTTTAATTCACACCAGATAGGTGGTCATAGTTCATAGCTAATAAAGTGATCATTCAGTCATAATTTTGTAAGAACAAAAGCCCCGCCATTATTACGTTGACTGTTTTATGTCAACTTCCGAGGGATTCCCCCAAAGTACTTTCTGCTTCATTTTTTGACCAATGAAAAAAATCTATTTGTGTAATGATGTCAGACATGAATGAAATGATGCTATTTTCAGTAAGATAGGCTATGAGAGATGTACTTCAAGTACGAAGTTACAAACAAAATCCAAAATATTTCAGGTCGCTGGAGAATGAGGAGATGGTTTTATTTATTTACTAGCCCTAGCTAGGAAGCTTTCGCGGTAAGTCCCACAGCAGACACCTGAGTAGATTTATCCACGGTCTCTGTGGAGACAGAGATGCTACCAACAGAATTTTGCATTGAGATTGCTTTATCTTTAGTAATATCTGCTGAATCAACGGCGCTGGAGGATACGCATATCCTATTATTCTGTCCCACGAGATCGATAGAGCATCTACTGCATATGCTCGGGGATCCGGACATGGAGACACATACGTCTGCAACTGATTGCTGAGTTGTGTCGCAAATAAATCTATCATTGGCCGCTCCCATTGGTAGCAAATCTGATTGAATACCTGTTTGTTGAGAGTCCATTCTGACGGCAACAAGCGACCCTTCCGTGAATGGGAGTCTGCTAATACATTCAGACGACCCGGAATATGACGGACCGACAGTAGAACTTGGTGTTCTAGCACAAACAGAAGGATTCTTTCCGTTAAATTGAATAACGGAACGGAATGAGTGCCTCCCTGGTTCCGAATATACGCTACTACTGTCGTATTGTCGGACAGGATTTGGATATGTGCTTTCTGAATAATGTTCATCCAATGACGTAATGTGCCAAATTGACATCATTTCCTTGATGTTTATGTGCTTGCCTAGAAACTGCGGATCCCAAAGACCCTGGCACTTCGAAACCGTTGGGATCAATGTTGCACCCCAACCTGTTTGACTGGCATCCGTCATAATCATAAAACTCGGATCCGGCAACTGCAGTGGGACATCCCTGAGTCAACCACTGAATGTTTGCCCAAGTCTGAATCTCTTGTTTCACTTGATTTGACAAGAGAACGTCTATATCGAGCAAATGAATCTTTACACTCCAATTCTGAGTCAAGAAAATTTGGAGAGGACGAGTGCGTAACCGTCCCATCGGAATGAGCTCCGCACAGACCTATCAGTCTCATGAACTCTCTCACTGTGACTTTGTCTGAGTGAAGACAATAGCGAGCATAACAACTGATTAATTTCGCTCTGGTTAACGGCAGACGAACGAGATTGTTGTGCGTCTCGAAGCTCATTCCCAGATGAGTGAATGACTTGGACGGCACCAGATCCGACTTCTCCTCATTTATTATAAAACCGAGACGTCGGAGTAATAGAAGCAGATTCTGCACATCGTTCTGAAGCGTTAACTCATTGCCGTACCTCTGAAGAATGTCGTCCAGGTAGGCCGACGTTACCGTAGACGAATGAGCTCGGAAATATATCATTACCGAGTTCATTATTCGAGTGAAAGCCCAGGGCGCTAGGTTCAAACCGAAGCACATCGCTCGGAACTGATATACAACTCCTAGGACTGCGAAGCGTAGATACTTTCTGAATGTCGGATGTACCATGACGTGAAAGTACGCATCTTTGAGATCTATGCTTGTAGCATAGTCATTCACCCGAATACTCGCTCTGACTGATCGAATTGTCACCATGTAGAACTTCGGAGCGACGATCAGCTTGTTTATCCAGCTCAGATCTATGACTGGACGGAACGAGCCGTCTGGTTTTGGAACCAGAAACAGATGGCTGTAGAAACCCGGTGATTCCTGGTCTTCTACGACCTCTACCGTCTTCTTCTTCAGAAGAGACTGTACTTCTGATAAAAGAGCGTCTCTTTTCTGCGGATTTGACAGAAGCTGAGTCCATTTTTGGACTTCGAGTTAATGGAGGCTTTCGTTTGAAGGATATTCTTAGTCCTTCCGAAATTACCCCTTGAACCCAGGGGTCGTCCGTAATTGACGCCCACTCGTTTATAAAACTCGATAATCTTCCGCCTACCGGAAGACGATAGAGGTTCAAACCATCACCTCCTGGACCTGCGAGGCTTGCGGAAGGAGAAACTACGTCCTCCGCGACCCACACCTCGCCCTGTCGACCTAGGGACGCCTGACCGGTAATCTCGGTCAGAAGAACGTCCCCCACGAGAGTCGCTGCCTTGACGGTCTCTAGAATAAGACCTAGAGGACGCATAGGAACCTCTATAGGAACTTCTTTTGGGAGTACTTGTCCCAGAAGTGCCTGACTTACTCCTTTCTGCTGTATCCGACTTTTTGGAAGCGGATTTGAAAAGCAGAGAATCCGAAGCTTTCTTAGTTATCTTATCATAGCTTGCTGAAAGCTTGCCGTCGAAGAGAAGCTCTCCGGAGACCGAAGCGACTCTGAGAGAGTTCTTCACCTTACCATCCACGTGCGTGGATGTAGCTAGGGCTGCGTCAAGTCTAACCAACTTCAGGTTTGCCACTGAAAGGGCGGAGTTATACGTGGAATAAGCTACTGCCCTTGAAAGAAGTCTTAATGAGCATTGTATATCCTGGAATTCTTTCCCTTGAAGACGTAATGATAACGCCTTAGTAAGGTGATCTACGTATGATAAAGCATCTAAGTTAACTCTGTTAGACATTATTGTCGTTTCCAACGTCGTGGTTAGAATTGACATAGACGACGGTATAGACAATTCCAAGTCTTCAGCTTTGTCGTCTAGACGCAGAGGAACTCTCGGTATGCCCTGTCCTGCCGTTTCGAATTTATTCCTTGAATTGATGAAAGGCAGATTTAGAGCATTTGCGGATAAGAAGCCAGACTTGCCCGTTTTGGTAGCAAGCTTATAAATAGCGTCGTTCAATAATTCGAATGTTCTTGTGACATTATTGGACTGTCGGAAACTCAGGGACGATGTCCCTGAACCGATCAAAAAATTCTGTGTCCAATGACGCTATCAGTCTCTTATCCGGCATCGCAGCATTCTGGTCCGACGGAACAACCTCTGGAAGATAATGCCGGATAAAATCTACGGCAGCTTTATGTTGTTCCGAAAGGGAAAGCTCCAAATCCTCCGAATCCCTTTCGCCATCCTGTCGGACCGTATGAAGATCTCGGTCGTCCGTACCCGATGCTTCGGCGGAGCGTACAGACCCAGCGTCGTCGGATAATTCCTGATCCGACAGAGATTCTGTCATTTGCTGGGATGCTGCGATAAGTTGTGCTATTTGGGATAGCACGTCCGTCACTGAGGCCTGTGGAGTAGTGGTCTTACGTTGCTTTGCCGCTGGAAGCTCCGTGTACGTTGACTCCTGCATACTTCTTTTATGCGAACGTCCGGAGTCTACAGGCCTCGTGTCCCTGGCTACCGGATGGCATGACCTGGTCGCCATGGAATCCCTGATCGGCGAAGCTGGCTGGATATCCGTGGTCACATAGCCAAGGTGCGGTCATGTGCACTGCCGTGAGGATGAGGAAGCCTTATCGACAGTCTCTCCGGACTGTCTATATAACGGAGCGTCCCGAGCGGCGGACGTATGCTCCGGATGCAAAACGTTTTGTACCACAACATCTGGTCCCAGATGTTCTTGTACTAGAGAGGGACCTCTCTCGCTCGCAGCCCGGATGGACCTGGACGAGCTCGGAACCGGACTATTAGGCTTCCTCCGTTCTCTCCTCTGATCCGTCGTCACTGGGTGTGCACTTTGTCTTATTACAGTGCTCGCATCACCCAAATCTCCTTCCTGGACCGCAACGGACGAACCCGGCTGCCAAGCCATTCGATGAATGGTCGCTACACCGGGCGAGCTAGCGGACGCCAATGCCGTCGATCCTACTAGGGACCTCTTAGGCAATTGACGTATTTCCATGAGCACTTTTGCCACTAGCTCTTCATTTAACTGTGACGACGGAGGCACACTTTTGGAAGACATCACAGAAACATCACCCTGTTCTTGTTCCTCTGAAATAGAGATTGATAAACTAGAGTGACCCTGCAGAGAAAGGACCGGCATGACCTTTTCCCCGCTAACAACATACCATGACACACGTTTCCAATGTTTGTCATCCCAATTGACACATAATGAACAGGAGTTAGTGCGAGTACACTGACTACAATTAATACAATGATTATGAAAGTCAGAGGAAGATTTCCTCTTATTACAATGTGAACAATATCCTTTCATTGTGAAAAGAACACAAAAAGTCCTAGTACTCACACTAACCCCTGAAAACAACGATACATAATAACATGATCCATTAACATAGAAAAAATAATTGAAATCAAAAAAATTTTTTGAAAAAATATTTTTTCAGAAAAGCCTAAGTTTCTGAAAGTAACGTTTTGCCCCAATGGATCCCAAAAAGCCTAAGTGTGGACAAAATTTTTTAAAATATTATAAAAAAATTAATGCAACACTTACGTATAATAATAATGCATCTTGTTATGATTAAGCTAATACAAAGACAAGAAAATCCCTCTCACTAGAAACCGTTGTCAATGTGAACAAGAAGTGTATAAACACCAGAAACATGACTCCAGGCACTAATAAACATGGCCCGAAATCAGTTACCAATAACACACTATCTGATGCAAAACAGAGACTTCCAGGGAAGAAACTGCAGAACATCAGATGGTAGATGCAGAACACTACGCCTAAACACCCATGGGTGAGGACGTAAACATTGGGGAAAAGAACAGAATTCATTCTGTTACCCAGCTAAAACTCCCAAGAAATTTTAGTAATTAATATTACAAAAAATATGCCAAAAGCATGGGAGAATAGCAAGTGGGGACTTAAAGGAAAAGGAGAGAGGAAACACTGAACAAGCAGTGTAACTTAATAGCAAGAATGACAACAACAGGCCCATGCCTCGAAATTAGGCAACATAACATAATTTCGTAAAAAAATTTTAAGTTACAGCCCTGATTATTTCCTGCCACTCATTTTTCCTCTCCTCCTTCTATTTCCTCTTCAGATCCACCATTTCTCTAATATTTATGTGTCTGGCATCATTTAAACTGAGATTTACAAGCACAAATATCAGTCAGATGTGAACTGATGAAGGGCCAAACAAAGAATGATAATTGGCGCCAATTTCGAGACCTCCTTGACACTGCGCATGCGCAGTGGAGGGAAAGTATGGAGGACCATTTAGGACATGATTTCTTTGGTTTTAGATGCAAATTTTGGGGATTGGGGGGCAAAATTTGTGTTTGGCCCTAGATTTTTGAGAATTAGCACCAGCTATGCCTGGGTCATTGGTACAGTATAAAAATATGATCTGTAGACTGTGCTAATGGTTTTGGGGTTTTGGGCTCAGGCAGCCATACCAGTTGACCGAACACGACCAAAAGGGGACGTTCTCATGTAGACATGACCTAAAACTGGCATATGAAATTTTGTGACAATCAGACAAGAACTACCGGGTATAGCCTGCACTTGAAGGTTGAATAAAAAACTTTAACCAAACCTCCAAATGTCAAATAAACAGGAAAAGAAAAAAAAAAACCCACTTGAACCTTCAGTAAAAAACATTAACCACAAACTTTAACCAAAACTCTAAATGTTAACAGACGGACGGACGGACAGAAGTCATTACTATAGCCCTCACTGTAAACAGTCGGGCTAATAATAATGAATTCAATTACAGTACAGCCTACAATAAAGTAGAAACCTGGCCGTGCTAATAATGTGCTTTTTGGGCGATATTTGTGTCACATTCGTATCTGAATATCACAATATTTTTATAGGAATAACACATCATTTGGTCATTATTTGGCCAGATGGACGCGCTAAGATGACGAAGCCTCAAAGAACAAGTTACAAACAGTACAATGGTACATATTTAAAAACAAAACATGATTAATTATTAACAGTAATCATTTCAGTTAAAGAAAGCACAAAGAATTAGTGAAGTCATATCAATGCTAAACAGTAAACAAACATAAACACTCAAATAATTCTTAACAATGCTCATTTCAAAACAATTTATTTATTTATTGATTGGTATTTAAGGTCACATATTTATGCACAATGGCTAATCATGACCGTGACAGTTTTATGGGTGGATGAAGGCGGAGTAGCTGGAGAGAACCACCGAGCAGCTGCCAGCTCCCCAACATCATAACTCCGCACTGCAGCACAGGCATGGTTAGATTGGTTGAAGACATGCGCACAAACAGTACGCCTTAGTACACGGCGTCATCGTACCCCCATGTGGACAATTTGGGTTAAGTGCCTTGCCCAAGGACACAACCCGGGAGTCCGAATCTATCGCTCACATTTTCAATGCAATTACAAAACAAACAAGTACACAAAGACATGTTTTAATAAGCACTAAGCTAAAAAACAATCCTGAAATGGAACACAGTATTTTTCAGTCAGTTCATCAGTTCTTACTGCTGGATGGACGTATTTTTGCTTATGTGTAGAAAATTCTGGATAATTTTTGAATCTTAGGAAGGATTATGAAGGATATTTTTCATTGTTGAATTTAATTCAAACAAACGTGTAAGTACTTCATTTTTTGTTAAAATTTATGATAGATATTTTAAAATGTGTCCAAAATATATCACACACATATTAATAATACAACTAAACTAATTGTACTTTCACAAATATTTCTATTTTGTTTTACATCACCCCCATTCCTGCTTGATATTGCCTACGTCAGTTCGTTTAACAAAAAAAACTTTTCATGACTCAAATCATCCATATTATTTTAAGTATTTGCTCCTCTTCTTTCATCTGAAAAATTATGAACGAAAGTTATGAAAACATCGCGCCGCGTGCGTGCGTGTTTGTCTTGCGATATTCGCCACAACATGTTGAAAATATCGCGTTATTGCTATAGGAATATCACCAAAATAAGGCGCTAATATGACGTCATTAACAAAAGAATATTGCCTAACAGTATACTCTGTTACAGGCTGTACTGTAAACCTAGTATTTATATCTTAACCATTTACCTAACATGAATGGCAGACGACACTTGCAAACAAAATTCTTAAATGACTAATTTTTTCATTTTTTGTCTCAAAAATATAGGTTATGACCCCTCTCTGAAATGATCTCGACAAGCTCTTTCCAAAGAGGGGTCATAACCTATGTTTTTGAGACAAAAATGAAAAAAATAATGAAAATTAATTGGCGATTTTTGTGAATAGTGCTGGCCAGTTTTGACCGTTACGTTTGGTAAAGGGAAAGGGAAGACTGCACAATAATAATCCATTCAGACATTTATTACTAACACAAACATACCACTGACCATATCTATCAACACTTAAAATACAATATATCATAAGAAGTACCAAACAATGGAGAGGAAAATGTAGGGTGCGAAGTGCACACTCTCCATAAACAGCTGTATTAATTAATATTCATGAAGAAAGGAAAAATAAACACTACAGTGACGAATTGTGGGATATATTTTTCGGACAAAAAAGTCATGACACTTAATTGCTTTCTCTCATGTCTGAGCTGTATCTGTGATGTGATTTTAAATCAAAATAAAATACTGCTGTGCATGTTTGTAAAAAATACTTCATCAAATATACATGTATTGGTTTCAGCTGAACATAAGGTAGCGAGTACAGTAAATTTTATTCATTTATCAATTGCCCAAAATATAACTGTGTTGTCAACTGTTTAAATCTCAGCTGCTCACAACATTGCCCAAGTTTTTCATCCCCAAATTGGACAGTCTATCCTATTAATGTATAAGATGTACCCTTAATATGAGGATATTTCTTTTAGGGACAAAGTGCAACTTCTGCACTGGCTGGATAAAGCTGACTTTATACATGTATTGTGGTCATGAAATAGCCATAACACAGAAAGTAACGAGTGTCCCACAATCAAAAACTGTATTTTTTTTATGCGAATCTACTAAGATTTGCATACTTGGAAGTTTGTGCAAATTTTTAGGTGAATCGATTTGCATCAAAATTTTGCCGCTGTAATATTTGTTAATTAGTTCAGCAATCTGAATGTAATTATTAGTTTCAGTGACTATCAGTCACAGGTACTGATAACTTCATTTAGAGTCTGAACTAGTCTACGATATACAGATATATTGCGGTATTTTTTCAATACTCACACCGGTATTTAACCCTTTATCTAACATGAAAAGCAGACGACACTTGCAAAAAAAATTCTTGAATAACTTATTTTTTTCATTTTTTGTCTCAAAACCATAGGTTATGACCCCTCATTGGAACGAGCTCGACGAGCTCGTTCCAATGAGGGGTCATAACCTATGTTTTTGAGACAAAAAATGAAAAAAATAATGAAAATTAATTGCGATTTTTGAGAATAGCGCTGGCCGGTTTTGGCCGGTAAAGGGTTAAATGTGAATACCGTGCAGCCCTAACTACAGGCCGGGTTACCTGTGATTCCACTATTAATTGTACACATATTGTATATATTCTAAGAAGATTTTCAGGCTTTTTCAGGCAATTTTTCCTCAATTTCATTATGAGGCAGGGAAGAATTTTTTTTTTATGTTAATCCACATGTGTAGCAGAAATTATAACATGCAGGTTTCTATTTACATCCAATCACTTCAGGCAAATTTGTTTATATCTTTGCAGTGTCATATATTAGTCCTATAAGAAAAAAAATTCTTGTTTCTCAGGTAATTTTTCCAAAATTTTTTGATGTGATGATGGAGGGAGGCTTTTTTTTGTTTTTTCAAAATACAGTTCTGAAAATAGTTGAAATCAGAAATTTAACTACTTACACTATTATGTGGCAAACTGATGAGTTCACCAGGGAAATTTCCCATAATGTAGTTGAAAATTTAACCAACTATATCTTGTTTGACAGAGCTCTGTGATTTATTTATCCAACAAGTACAAAATAGTCTCATAGAAGAGATTTCCAGGTAGAAAAAATAGGCCGATGAAATCGTCAGATGTGTACCCATACACGCAACTAGTAGAAAGCTGTATGACGGTGGGCCACCACGAATGCCGACATTATGTACACCATACAAGGTATGGGTACATATAGAAATGGAGTGTCTAATTTGATGGATAAAGGGTTAATATCTCCGGATCAAATTATCAGATTTACATAAAAAACTATACAGCATAGCACATCCATAACCTGAATAAATATATAAAGTAACATGACAATCGGATTGATATTTTTTGAGTTATCTCATGCCAAAGGGATTGGAGGAATTTTCAGTTTGAAGGATAAAGGGTTAATATCTCCGGATCAAATTATCAGATTAACACCAAAAAGTTAAAAAATTTATAGTAATTTATATATTTTTTATACTTACCAATGACCCAGACTTAGCTGGTGCTAACTCTAACAAAACCAGGGCCAAACACAAATTTTGCCCCCCAATCCCCAAAATTTGCATCCAAAACAAAAAGAAATCATGTCCTAAAGGACCTCCATACTACGCCTCTACTGCGCATGCGCAGTGACGCAGACGTCCCGAAATTGGCGCCAATTATCATTCTTACTGGCAGTGCCTGGTCAGCGCTATGTACTGAGCGGGGAGGCAAGAGTTCCCAACTCCAGGGAGGGCCATCCCCGTCTGGGTCATTGGTAAGTATAAAAAATATATAAATTACTATAAATTTTTTAACATTTTTATACTATACCAATGACCCAGACTTAGCTGAATAGTAAACAGGCTGGAGGGCCTAGGACATAGAGGAAAATCCAATAAGCTCAACTATATAGTAAAGAGGTAACCCCTTAAGGAGAAAAGGAGTATTAGGCTTTACATGTATCTTTCTTATTTAATATTAAATTAGAAAGATACACTACCCTTAATAATTGAGCACAATAACATTCATGTTCTCTATTAACATCCAGTATATCCCTTATACTAATTATTTTTAAAGCAAGCCAATAAATAAAGTAGTCCAGAGAATTGAGACTCTTTATAGTCATTTAAAAGTGTCCGAGTATTGTATATTAAAGCCCGTTTGACACTTGACATATACAAATGCTTCACACCGAGCTACACTTTAAAAATAAGACATAAATGAATTTTAACATTAATATTACACTTTAAAACCATCCCGGAAGCGACTCAGAAATACTGACTTGGAGGAGGCATTCCCTTGCTTTTCACTATAAAGCAGGTGACCTAAGGGAACACCCGCCCCCCCCCTTCCCCTTGACTGGGTCAAATAGCCCAGAGCAAAGAGGGCAGCCGGACGGAGTCACTGCCGGAACAGAAAGCCTGCATAACTATAGTTGCAACTGTTTAGTGGACGACATTCTGAGCAACAGATAACGGACCTAAACAATGCAGATCTCCAGAAATGGACTCAATATTTCTGAGATAAAAATTCGTAAATGTGGATGGCTGAGACCAATAAGCAGCCTTCATTAAATCTGTAATAGCAACACTATTAGCATAAGCCCAGGAAGTAGAAAGAGCTCTTACTTCATGAGCAGAAATCTTAAGCACAGACTGCTGAGAAGAAGATAAATCTTCATAAGCAGTACGGATAGTTAATTGAATCCATCTAGCAATAGAATGGACTGAAATGTCCTTTCTATTAGGCATCAAAGACAGAAAGAAACGTTTCCGTCCCTTTCTGATAAACTGAGATCTCTGTTTATAGATACGTAACACTCTAACAGGACAGAGTAAAGGCCTACGCCCGTCTGAAGACGGAAGAGCCTTAATAACAATAGGTTCCAGATGTTTATTAGGAGCCTGATTCTTAGCTAAAAAACCCACATTAGTAGTGAAGGTGATAGTGTTCCCAACACTACGATAGTGAGAATCATCCACCGACAGTGCATGAAGCTCACTGACTCTTCTAGCAGAAGAGAAAGCTAAGAGAAAAGCTGTCTTATAAGATAAGAATTTGAAATCTACTGTCCCAAGAGGTTCAAATGGCTTTTCCTTCAATTTAAGAAGAACCCAAGCTAAATTCCACTTAGGAATTAATCTAAGAGTTCTGGGTCTATTTATCGAAAAGTTTCTAACCAACTTAGATAAAGAGACATTAGATCCAATTTGTAAACTATCATGATGTGCATAGGTATCAGATAACATAGATCTATAACCCTTTATAGTAACAGGCTGCAGTTTGATTTCGTCAAACAAGTATACTAGAAAGTTTGCAATGTCTGGTATAGAGGGATCGAATATATCTACAGAATGATCCCTACACCAACGACGAAAAACCTTCCACTTAGCCGCATAGTTCAGCGAAGAGGAGGTCCTCCTACAGTTAGAAATCGCGTCCACTGCTCGTCCTGTAAAGTGTTTGCCATGCAAGAAGGACCGCACAACAGAAAAACGTGAAGGTTGAGACCTTGCGGGTTGTGATGGAGTTGGCGCGATTTCCCCTGTGAAAGAAGATCCTCCCGCGGAGGAAGCTTTCGCGGTAGGTCCCACAACAGACACCTGAGTAGATTTATCCACGGTCTCTGTGGCGACAGAGATGCTACCAACAGAATCTTGCATTGAGATTGTTTTGTCTTTAGCAATACTTGTTGAATTAACGGCGCTGGAGGATACGCATATCCTATCATTCCGTCCCAAGGGATCGACAGAGCGTCTACTGCAAATGCTCTTGGATCCGGACACGGAGACACATACGTCTGCAACTGATTGTTGAGATGTGTCGCAAATAAGTCTATCATTGGCCGTTCCCATTGGTAGCAAATCTGATTGAATACTTGTTTGTTGAGAGTCCACTCCGATGGCAACAAGCGACCCTTTCGTGAAAGGGAGTCTGCTAGCACATTCAGACGACCCGGTATGTGACGGAGCGAAAGAAGAACGTGATGTTCTAGCGCAAACAGAAGGATTCTTTCCGTTAGATTGAACAACGGAACTGAATGAGTGCCTCCCTGATTCCGTATATACGCCACTACTGTCGTATTGTCGGATAGGATTTGGACATGAGCATTGTGAATAATGTCCATCCAGTGACGTAACGCAAGCCAAATTGACATCATTTCCTTGATGTTTATGTGCTTGCACAGGAATTGCGGATCCCAAAGACCCTGGCATCTCGAATCCGTTGGGATCAATGATGCACCCCAACCTGTTTGACTGGCATCCGTCATAATGGTAAAACTTGGATCCGGCAACTGCAGCGGAACTCCCTGAGTTAACCACTGAATGTTTGCCCAAGTCTGAATCTCTTGTTTCACTTGATCTGACAAGGGAACGTCTACATCGAGCGAATGAATTTTCACACTCCAATTCTGAGTCAAGAAAATTTGAAGAGGACGTGTGCGTAACCGCCCCATCGGAATGAGATCCGCGGCGGCTCCGCACAGACCTATCAGTCTCATAAATTCTCTCGCCGTGACTTTGTCTGCGTGCAGACAATAGCGAGCGTAACAACTGACTAATTTCGCTCTGGTTAACGGCAGACGAACGAGATTGTTGTGCGTCTCGAAGCTCATTCCCAGATGAGTGAATGACTTGGACGGCACCAGATCCGACTTCTCCTCGTTTACTATAAAACCGAGACGTCGGAGCAATAGAAGAAGATTCTGAACATCGTTCTGAAGCGTTAACTCGTTGCCGTACCTCTGAAGAATGTCGTCCAGGTAGGCCGACGTTACCGCAGACGAATGAGCTCGGAAATACATCATTACCGAGTTCATTACCCGAGTGAAAGCCCAGGGAGCTAGATTCAATCCGAAGCACATCGCCCGGAATTGATACACCACTCCTAGGACTGCGAAGCGTAGGTACTTTCGGAATGTCGGATGTACCATGACGTGAAAGTACGCATCTTTGAGATCTATGCTCGTTGCATAATCGTTCACCCGAATACTCGCTCTGACCGATCGAATCGTCTCCATATAAAACTTCGGAGCGACGATCAGCTTGTTTATCCAGCTCAAATCTATGACTGGATGGAACGAGCCGTCTGGTTTCGGAACCAGAAACAGATGGCTGTAGAATCCCGGAGATTCCTGGTTTTCTACGACCTCTACCGCGTTCTTCATTAAAAGAGACTGCACCTCTGATAACAGAGCGTCTCTTTTCTGCGAATTTGACGGAAGATGAGTCCACTTTGGACTTCGAGTTAATGGAGGCTTTCGTTTGAAGGATATCTTTAGACCTTCCGAAGTCACTCCTCTCACCCAAGGGTCGTCCGTAATCGACGCCCATTCTTGTGAAAAGCTCGACAACCTTCCGCCAACCGGTACGCGATAGAGGTTTAAGCCATCACCTCCTGGACCTGCGAGGCCTGCGGTAGGAGAAACCACGTCCTCCACGGCCCGCACCTCGCCCCGTCGACCTCGGGGCGTCCGACCGATTGTCCCGGCCTGAGGGACGTCCCGAACGAGAGTCGCTACCCAGACGGTCTCTCGAATAAGACCAAGAGGACGCACCGGAACCTCTATAGGAACCTCTCTTGGGCGCATTAGACCCAGAAGTGCCTGTCTTATTCGTGTCTGCTGTATCCGACTTCTTAGGAGCAGATTTGAACAACAGAGAATCCTTAGCTTTCTTTGTAATTTTATCATAAATAGCAGAAAGCTTGCCGTCAAAGAGAAGTTCTCCTGAGACCGAAGCGACTCTAAGAGAGTTCTTCACCTTAGTATCCACTAGTGTGGATGTAGCTAGGGCTGCGTCACGTCTAACCAACTCCAGATTTGCCACTGAAAGGGCGGAGTTACACGTGGAATAAGCTACTGCCCTTGAAAGAAGTCTTAAAGAGGATTGTATATCCTGAAACTCTTTCCCCTGAAGGCGCAGTGATAACGCCTTAGTAAGGTGATCTGCGTAAGATAAGGCATCTAAATTGGCTCTGTTAGACGCAATAACTGTTTCCAACACCGTGGTTGGAATAGAAGCCGACGACGGTAATGATAGCTGTAAGTCTTCCGCCTCGTCGTCCTTACGCAGAGGAACTCTCGGTATACCCTGTCCTGCCGTATCGAATTTATTCCTTGCATTAATGAAAGGCAGGTTGAGAGTATTAGCGGACAAGAAACCTGCTTTCCCCGTCCTGGAAGCAAGTTTAAATATAGCGTCGTTCAATAATTCAAATGTTCTTGCAACATTATTGGACTGCGACGGAAACTCGGGAGCGATGTCCCTGAACCGCTCAAAAAAATTCAGAGTCCAATGACGCTATAATTCTCTTGTCCGGAACCGCAGCAGTCTGGCCCGACGGAACAACTTGAGGGAGAAAGTGCCGGATGAAGTCCACGGCAGCTTTATGTTGTTCCGAAAGGGATAGCTCCAAGTCATCCGTATCCCTTTCACCATCCGGTCGGACCTCATGATGTTCCCGGTCGTCCACCCCCGATGCTTCGGCGGAGCGTACCGACCCAGCGCCGTCGGATAATTCTCGATCCGACACCGTTTCTGTCGGCTGCTGGGATGCTGCGATAAGCTGTGCTATCTGCACAAGAATGTCCGGCGTCGAGACCTGCGGAGGCGCAGTCTTTCGCTGCTTCGCCGAGGGCAGCTCCGCATCAGATGGCTCCCGCATACTTTTCCTATGCGAACGTCCGGAGTCCATCGGTCTCGAATCCCTGGCTGCCGGATGGTGTGACCTGGTCGCCGAAGAATCCTTGATCGGCGAAGCTGGTAATATATCGGCGGTCACGCAGCCAAGGTGCGGTCGTGTGCGCTGACGAGAAGAGCAAGCCTTAACAGTCTCCGCGGACTGCTTATACAACGGAGCGTCCCGAGCGACGGACGTATGCTCCGCTAAAGACACATTTTGTACCACAACATCTGGTCCCAGATGTTGTACGAGAGAGGGGCCTCTCTCGCTCGCGGCCCGACTGGACCTGGACGAGCTAGGAACCGGACTCAAAGGCTTCCTCCGTTCTCGCTCACTATCCGCCGTCACTGGGTGTGCATCTATTATGTTTATAGTGCTCGCATCACCCAAAATTTCCTCCTGGACCGCATCGGACGTACCCGGCTGCCGAACCATTCGGTGAATGGACGCTACACCGGGCGAGCTAGCGGACGACATTTGTCTAATCTCCATGAGCACTTTTGCCGCTAGCTCTGAATTCATTTGTGACGACGGACGCACACTTGTAGAAGATAACATGGAAACATCACCCTGTTCTGGTTCCTCTGAAATAGAAACTGAGAGAGTAGAGTGACCTTGCGGAGAAAGAGCCGGCATAGCCCTTTCTCCAGAAACAACATATCGTGACACACGTTTCCAATGTTTCTCATCCCAATATTCACATATAGGACAGGGATTAATGCGAGAACACTGACTACAATTAATACAATGATCATGAAAGTCAGAGGAAGATTTCTTCCTATTACAATTTGAACAATGTCCCTTCATTGTGAAAGAACAACAATAAGTCCTAGTTACTCGCAAAAACCCCTGACACAAAGATACATAATAACATGATCCATTAATAAATGAAAAAACAATTGCAAATCAAAATAATTTTGAAAAAATATTTTTTCAGCGAAGCCCAAGTTGCTGAAAAGTAACGTTGAGCCCCGATGGATCCGATGGCAAAGTGTGGTCAAAAATTTTAAATTTATATTAAATAATTAATGAGACACTTACGGATAATATAAATGTATCTTATAGTGAGATAAACTACAGCAAAGGCAAACAGCCCCCCTCAAAAAAGGCTGTTGCCAATGTAAACAAACAGTGTAAAAACACCAGAAAACATGACTCCAGGCACTGAAAAAACTGGCCCGGAATCAGTCATCAAATTACACTCTATCTGATGCAAAACAGAGACTCCCAAGGGAGAATCTGCAGAACATCAGATGGAAGATGCAGAACACAAACGTTATACACCCATGGGTGAAAACGTAACTATGGGGAAAATAACAGAAAACATTCTGTAACCAAGCAACTCTCCCAGGAAATTTTAGAAATGAAATCTCTCAAAAATATGCCAAAAGCATGGGAGAATTGCAAGGGGGGACTTTAGAAGGCTAGGGGAGAGGAAACACTGAATAAGCAGTGCAACATTTAGCAAGAATGACAAGAGGCCCATGCCTCGAAAATAGGCAACTTAACATAATTTCATCAGAAAATTTTAAGTACAGCCCTGATTATTTTTTGACACTTCTTTTTCCTCTCCCTTTCTATCCTCCTTAGAATCACATTTTCTCCAAAAATTACGTGTCTGGCATCCTTTAAACTGAGATTTACAAGCACAAAGATCAGTGAGATGTTGACTGATGAAGGGCCAAACAGAGAATGATAATTGGCGCCAATTTCGGGACGTCTGCGTCACTGTGCATGCGCAGTAGAGGCGTAGTATGGAGGTCCTTTAGGACATGATTTCTTTTTGTTTTGGATGCAAATTTTGGGGATTGGGGGGCAAAATTTGTGTTTGGCCCTGGTTTTGTTAGAGTTAGCACCAGCTAAGTCTGGGTCATTGGTACAGTATAAAAATCTATACAGCTCAGCACATCAGTAACTTGAACACAATTATAAAGTAACTTGACAATCCAAGCAATATTTTTCAAGTTATCAAATAGCAAAGGGATTGGAGGAATTTTCAATTTGAAGGATAAAGGGTCAATATCTCAGGATTAAAATAACAGATTTACACCAAAAACTATACAGCTCGGTACATCAGTAACCTGAACACAAATATAACATAACTTGACAATCCAAGCGATATTTTTCAAGTTATCGAATGCCAAAGGGATTGGAGGAATTTTCAATTTGAAGGATAAAGGGTTAATATCTCAGGATTCAATTATCAGATTTACACCAAAAACTATACAGCTCGGCACATCAGTAACCTGAACACAAATATAAAGTAACTTGACAATCCAAGCAATATTTTTCAAGTTATCGAATGCCAAAGGGATTGGAGAAATTTTCAATTTGAAGGATAAAGGGTTAATATCTCAGGATCAAAATAACAGATTTACACCAGAAACTATACAGCTCGGCACATCAGTAACCTGAACACAAATATAAAGTAACTTGACAATCCAAGCAATATTTTTCAAGTAATCGAATGCCAAAGGGATTGGAGAAATTTTCAATTTGAAGAATAAAGGATTAATATCTCGGGATCAAATCATCAGATTTACACCAAAAACTATACAGCTCGGCACATCAGTAACCTGAACACAAATATAAAGTAACTTGACAATCCAAGCAATATTTTTCAAGTTATCGAATGACAAAGAAATGGATACGGACGCCGGACGGACAGATGGACGGACAAAGGATGGACGAATGACGGATGGTCACCCCGGATGCCCGCATTATGTGTACCATACATAGTATGGGTACACATAAAAAAGGTGATGGGTCAGTTTTTCTATGATGAGGGAGGTGCCTGAGAAACAACATTTTTTAAGAGCCTTACGCAAATTCGTTTGCATGAAAGTTTTTTAATCACATATATAAGTAATTTCTTGTTGATCTGATGCCTAACACTCTTCATACAGCATTCTTTCACATACAAGCAAAATCTGAATTAACAGTGTTTCATATTAGTGGCTTATTGTTCCTTTAACCCTTAGGGCTCTGGACACGTGCCCTAATTCCCACGTGCCCTAATTCCCACCAGCCTCTATATGCCCTGTGGCTTAGCAGTGACTTCTAGTTAAGTCTTATGGCTCTGGACACGTGCCCTAATTCCCACCAGACCACCAGCCTCTATATGCCCTGTGGCTTAGCAGTGACTTCTAGTAAAGTCTTATGGCTCTGGACACGTGCCCTAATTCCCACCAGACTCTATATGCCCTGTGGCTTAGCAGTGACTTCTAGTTAAGTCTTGGTTGCCTTAATAGGCAGCCAAGACTTGACTAGAAACCACTGCCTACCTAATTTGTTGTCAATGGGACCTCCTCATGTTAACCCTTTACCCAACGTAGACGATATCAAAATTTATTATTTTAAATACAATTTTTTGAAATTTTTCACAAAATTTCAACAAAACCATATCATGTGACCCTTTGTTGGAACGAGCTCAATGAGCTCATTCCAACGAGGGGTCACATGATATGGTTTCGTTGAAATGTTTTTGATAAATAATATTTTTTTAACTACTGAATTTGCATATTACGTGGGCGGATGCGGGCGATTCGTTGGGTAAAGGGTTAAGGGAACCTTTTCTGAGGTCGTAACAGTTGGAAATAGGTCTCCAAGGTTAAACTTAATATTTTTTTCCCCAAAGGGATGTCCAAAAACACAGTTGAAGAAAATATATACAGTACAAAGGTACCTGAATGTTATTTCCATACTCCGATTGGTTCCTCAGACCTTCAATACACTCCTCAATACTACAGTTATTATGTAGTTTGCACACCTTGGAACAAAGCTTCCTGAATTTTGTTAATGTTAATTCATAACACTGTATAAATATTTGGATATTCTTTAACACTTTATTCACTTCCTCATACACTTGATCTACCTATAAACAGAGATATAGTATGGTGATCTTATTAACATTTTCACACTATGGGGACAGTGAAAAATTTTAATTCTCACTTTACCCTCCGTCAAAATATCAAAGTTTCAAGTTGAAAGTCTTCAACTTGTTGCATCCAGCAATGCTTCCAGATCACTATCCCAACAAGTCTCAGAATGAAAGCATGTAGATTCAAGCACTCTATGTCACAGACAGAAAGAAAAAAACTTCTAGATCATTTTCCCAACAGGTCTCAGAATAAAAACAAAGACATACAAGAAACTTGGTTACAGAGAGAAAGAAAAAAAACCTTCTTCATCACTATCCCAACACTATACAACACTCTCTATGTCAAAAATACAGAGAAAAACTTCTAGATCACTATCCCAACAAGTCTAGGTACAAAAGCAAGTACATGCAGGACACATTACGTCACAAATACAGAGAAAAAAACTTCAACATCTCTATCCCAACAAGTCTAGGAATAAAAGCAAGCACATACAACACTCTTTATGTCACAAATACAGAGAAAAAACTTCTACATCACTATCCAGCAAGTCTAGGAATAAAAGTAAACACATGCAAGACGCATTATGTCACAAATACAGAAAAAAAACCTTCTACATCTCTATCCAACAAGTCTAGGTATAAAAGTAAACACATGCAAGATGCATTGCATCACATATACAGAAAAGAAACTTCTACATCTCTATCCCAAAAAGTCTAGGTATAAAATTAAGCACATTCAACACTCTCTATTTCACAAATTTAGAGAAAAAAGATTCTATATCGCAATCCCAACAAAGCTTTGGAATAGAAGCAAGCACATACAACACACTCTATGTCATAAATACAAAGAAAAAACTTCTACAACACTACCCCAACAAAGTCTAGAAATAAAAGCAAGCACATACCATGCTAGCATCAGTTAGAGGAACATGGATGATAATCGATGTACGACAGTTGACACAAAATGGATGCCAATAATTGTAATACAGTAGAACCTGATTTTCCATCAACTGATCAGCTAAAAACTGTGAAATGTATTGAAGAATTACTCGGATAACCATTGAATTCCCATTAATGGACATAGTCAGTCTCAGTATATGTTGGAGCTCCATGAGCTCAGTCAAACAAGATATAATAATATAAAAAATGGTCAAATTTATTGAGAGAAACAAAAAAATGACAACATTCCTGTTAATTCCTTGCATGCTGCTGGTAGGGCTAAAACGGTCGGCTAATTTTCATAACCGACTGACCGAGAGCTATAACCAGGTAATATCTGGTTATCCATGGACATTATTTCACCGAATATGGCATCAAAACTATAGGACTTGGAAAGCAGTATTCTCAAGCTATTCCGTAGTGTGTATACAAGCAAACGTTGTTGAGTACTCGACAACGTTCATTTGTATACACACAACGGAATAGTTTCTGCGATTACTCATTACTCATGGAAACTGCCGATCATTAACGAAGTCTCGAACACCAAAGTTGATTATTTCTCAATATATACAATGTGGCATCGAGGTGTAATCTATCACAAGGGAGAAGCAGCAGATTTACTATGTTTTAAACGTGGAATGATGATCACTATCGATATTTCAGATAACCAGTTGATGGTTTTGCTAATCGGTAAGATAGTTAACTGGTTTCAAACCAATTATACGGTTAAACATTTCAGTACTAGCTGCTGGTAAACATTCCTGTCCAAGACATGAAATCTCTTGCAACAAAAATAAGCATAAATTGGGCACATTTAATAAAATTTACCCCCCCCCCCCCCCCCCCCCCCCCCCCCACCGTAAGCTGAATGGACTTTTTGACCAATGATTTCTGATTTAAATTTAGATGAATTTTTCATCAAATCGAGTCATGGCTGCTTCTAAGCAGCCATGACTAGATTTGATGAAAAATATTTTGAAAATACTCAATGGGTTAACAGTTACTCGTGTTAACTCAATATTTTCTCACTGGCAAAGTGGCTGTTTGTTTGTTTCTTTATTGGGGTTTAATGACACTTTCAACAGGCAGACATTGTGTCAGACAGTTTTACATGTGGAGGAAGTCAAAGTACCCAGAGAAAACCACTTGCAGAAGTAAGCAACTGCCAGACTCTCCAACTTACTAACTTTGCATAAGCAGAGTTAGCAGCAGTTGAAGGCAAGTGTATTATCAAAGTTAAATATGACACAGTACACAGTGACACTGAGCCACCATACAGGAAATCTTGATTAACCCCTAAGGGCCAATTTCTCTCTTTGATAACTTTTTAACCCTTTACCTAACACGAAAGACTGACAACACTTGCAAATAAAATTCTTGAATAACTAACTATTTTCATTCTTTGCATCAAAATCATAGCTTAAGACCCCTCACTGGAACAAGCTCAATGAGCTTGTTCCAATGAGCGGACATAAGCTATGTTTCTGAGACAAAAAAAGAAAAAAATAATGAAAATTGAAAGGTGATTAGCGTGACTTTTTTTGATCGTTACGTTGTTTAAAAGGGTTAATGCAAAGGAACAGGTTCTCCAAGTTGCATTGTTTGGGTAAACTCAAAACTTGTTTGTTAAGTGCCTTGACAGCTGTTCTAGGAAAGTCTTGGCTGCCTCTATAGGCAGCCAACACTTGACTAGAAATAACTGCAAAGCCACAGGTAAACTTTAACATACAGGAAAAATGTTAAAAAATCTGCAGATCCTTATTAAGAGTTTTGCCCAAGGACACAATGAAGTTACCTCTGGTCAGAATCGAACAATTGACCTTCCTGACCTACCACACTCCAAAAGTGGCAGTTTTATTAAAATGGTGCCCTGAAATCATAAACAAGAAAAAATAAGCTTGAAGTGTTTCATCTATATTGGGTTCCCAAAATATGTTTTATAAACACACACCTGTATAAATCTGCTTGAAAAAGTCTTAAATGCAAATCTGAATCCTCAAAATTCTGATAAAAGGAAAAATAAAAAAAATAAAAAAGCACAACTGGACAGAAGGAAGCTTAATAAATTTAACCCTTTACCCAACGAATCGCCCGCATCCACCCGCGTAATATGCAAATTCAGCAGCTGAAAAAATATTATTTTTCGAAAAATGAAAACAAAACCATATCATGTGACCCCCCTCTTTGGAACGAGCTCATTGATATGGTTTTGTTGACATTTTTTGAAAAAAAATAAAAAAATAAATTTAAAATAATAAATTTTGATATCGTCTGCATTGGGTACAAGGTTAAAGTCTTAACCTATATCAGTTTCCAAGAAATGATTGTTAAAATGAACAACAGAGTATATTTGAATGAAAGACGTCCCAAATGTAAATTTTAACCCACAAAATTCTAAGAAAAGGAAAATCGAGAACTAAGACATAATTAAAAATAAGAATACCAAGTATGGAGTTTATACCTGTAATAGTCTTAAACGTATGCTCCTACACATATTACTCACCTCTAGAATTCCAGTTTTCTGTAAATAAAATTCATTATTATTGTGATGTTTGTTGCTGAATCCTTTATTTTCCTTCAGTTTCCATTTCTGTGGCATGTACTTATTTTCAAGAAGATGTCTAATCAATGATTGGATAGCAGTATGAACTGATCCATCATTATTTCTTGCTGACACAGGAAAACTAAAAGAGAAGATAATGTTAACAATATAGGGAGTATATTATCATCGAATGAAGAAAGACAGAATGTGATGTGTGTTTGAAACGGTGGGTGTTTTATATAAGGCTAAAAAAAAAAATAAGGTTTTGATTCTCAAGCCCTCCCTCGTTGGATTTGAACCTCTTCATTAGACATTTTTATTACGTCATGTTTTTTTAAGAATTTGTGAAAACTTGGAATGGTCAATTTTTCACATTTCTCGAAATATAATTATTTAGCTGTGTTTGCAGTAAATTGGTTTTTCTTGTTGCAGTTTATGGGAGAGTGCCCAGAGGCACTCTCCCATAAACTGTAACAAGGCAAATTCTGATATACTGGATCATGATTTAATTATTTATTTATTTGCTGGTGTTTAAGGTCATATATTTCTGCACAATGGCTAATAATGGCCGCAACACAGATATAAACTCACTTAAGTTTAACTAATCATTTAGAGCTATGTTTCCCATTATAAAGGACTCCTACCCCAAGCATTGGTTACTGAGGCCTATTCTAATGGATCATGTTTGACAGATCTATACCATTAAAAAGAACAATAAAATACAAATCCTTTTAGCTGTTGTTATGGCAGTCAATTATAAAAGGTATACTATAATTACACTAAAATAAACCTTTCCTCTTTTTCAAGTGGAAAGACAGCAAAAAGAATTACTGAGTATACTCAACCCTTTACACGAAAAAAACAAAAATGAAAAAAAAAAAAATATAAAAATAAAATCCTCCCTCCCTCACTGATTTGAAAAAAAAATTGCCTGAGAATCAATTCATTTTTTTAATTTGGCCTAACTTGTTGGAATGGCGTAGTCTACAGCTCTCATGAAATATGACTACAACATTCCAGCTCATTATGTAAAACACCCACTGATTCAAACAAACATTGCATTCTGTGTTTATTACACATCCCATGCAATAAATATTTAAATAAACAAATTTGAATTCTGATCTTTAAACCCAAATGTGAAGAGTCTGTTTGTTTTGTTTGAAGTTGTACTGATCAAATGGATTGATAAAAAATCAAAACAACCTTTTGGGAACCAGTCTAAATTACATTCGTTAACTTTTCTATTGGGCATGTTTGTTGAAATTCGTATTGCTGTTTCTCTTCGGCTGGTGTCCATTTTCACACTACGCGACAGATGATCGATAATTGTATAACAAAATTTGGAAACTTTTCAAAGCGTAACTAATGACTCGATTGGAAAGGAACTAATATAAACGGTGCTGGGAAAAAAAGTTCTGGCTTGTACATCACCAGTTGAATACAGAAACATTTATGTCATAGCAGCGATTCCGTTAAATACAAGGGTTTAAAGTTTAATGGATGTGTAATAAAAACAATCTTCAAGTGGTTTAGGGGGTGGGATGGGAAAATCTCCCCTCATGAGGGGGTAAGATATTTGGCCTAGACACAAGGCTTGCTAAGACTTGTTGGGTCAAATATTTTTCCATGAGGGTGAGGTTTTCCCATCCCACCTCCACATCACTTGAGGATGGTTTTTCTCCACCACACCCCACATTATTTATTTATTTATTTATTTATTTATTTATTTATTTATTTATTTATTTATTTATTTATTTATTTATTTGTTGGTGTCCAGCCAACTGATTATATCCATGTTCCCCATTTTAGAGGACTTCCACCCCAGGCATTGGTTACCAGTCCGATGTTACCAGTAAAACAGAGCTTGTTTACCACAGTAAACAAGCACTGCTTCCCTTTCCAGGGTTCTCAATGGGGGAACTGAAACCCAGTAGGTCTATTTATGTAGGGAATTTAGAGATTGATCAAGTAATTCTTTGACAGATTTCAATATATTCTTAATTCTGTTAACAAAAGTTTACACTGCAGTAACCTACATGCAATTAACAGGTGAAATCTGGAGTGAAGGTATGGTACATGTTTTGGTGTCTTGGAAGTTGCATACACTTAACTAGATTATTAAATTAAACATGTGGCCCAAAGGGGCCTTATCTGCTCAGCTGAGAGTTATTAAAAAAGGATTTATGGTCACATTCAGCATCTACATGTTTGGTAAGTTGCTACCGGTAGTTAAACCTTTACCCAACGCAGACAATAGGCCTATCAAAATATGTTATTTTAACGAGCTCGTTCCAAAGAGGGGACACATGATATGGTTTTGTGGAAGTTGTTTGAAAAATAATATTTTTTCAACTGCTGGATTTGTATACATGTATTATGTGGGCGGATGTGGCCAATTCGTTGGGTAAAGGTTTAAAACTGCAGAGAAATGAAGTCATGTAATTATTTATAACACTACTGTACATGTTAGTGAATTTAAATCCCTGAATTTCCAATAAACATGGCTGCTTTTCCAGGACCTGGAGTTCTAAATCTATATTTTCCAGTTTCCAAAGTAAGTGATGAATCCTGTGATCAAACTCCAGTTGTGTCAGCACCATATTTGTAAGCGGGAGTTTGGGGTGACAAAGCGGCATAACATTGGTAAAATGGGTGAGGAGAGCTTAACTCTTAACCTGCTGAGTATTTTCAAGATATTTTTCATCAAATCTAGTCATGGCTGCTTTACAGCAGCCATGACTAGATTTGATAAAAAATTAAGTTAAATGTAGCACAAGAAGTCATTGGTGAAAAATTCCACTCAATTTACAGGTTGAAAATATGATTACATGTGCCCCAATTATACTTAATTCAGGGACAAGCGAATCCCAGTGCTGGGCAGGAATATCCGCCAGCAGCATGTAAAGAGTTAAATTCATTTCCAACCTGGTCTTCCATATGTTAATGCAATGAACCAAATGTAAAAACTCTAGGTTAAATAATATGCTAAACTTATTACATATAAACCAACAAACGGCCCAATTTTATACAAACAAAGAGTCATAACTATGGCCAGAAAAGTGGGTGGAGCTTAAATTCAACACCAATGTGTATTCCCATAAGTTTATGCAATAAACCAAATTTGAAAACTCTATGTCAAATCATACTAAAGTTATTGAACGAAAACCAAGAAACGGATCAATTTTGTGTCTCCTGCGGTTTTTCTTGGGAGGAGGAGGATGAGTTGGAGAGATTGTTGCTGGTGGCGTTGTCGGATCGGGAGGAAGAGTAGGGCCTTCTTTGGTGGCATACAGCCTGATCCTTGCTGCTGTTTCTTGGGATCTTTTGTGGTTAATGAGAGCAAGTTCTAGCGCAGTCCTGGTAATATAGGTTGAGAACTCTGCTTCAATGTATTGGTGGTACCTGTCCTGGAGTGAAGCTCGGAAAGTGTCATCCTGGATCTCCTCCCCGAGAAATGCCTCAACGGACTCCGGGAAGCTCTCCTCCTGGTCGGACTCCTGGTCCGAAGAAGCTGGAGAAGCAAGAACTGGAGGGGTGGAAGGTGCGTCATCTGGGACAGCTTCCTGTACCATAGACAAATCTTCCTCCTCCATCTCCTCTTCGGATGAAGAGTCAGATGGGTTAGAGATAGATCTGTCGCCTGACTATCCACAGTCCTCCGGACCCTCCTCCTGGGAGAGGGTGCCGAGCTGGACAAGGGTTGGTCAGGGGTTACAGGTGTAGACCCTTTGACGCCCTCACTTGCCTCCTTCTCTTCCTTTTCCTTCTTCTTCTTCTCCAGGAACTCGTCGTCTGGCAGAGGGTCCCTTGTTTCTCATCCTCTTCTTCTTGGTGGTGGCTGTAGTACTCCGGCGGCCTTCATCCAGCTTGTCCGTGTCACTAGGAGAAAGCAAGACCACTGTGACCTGGTACAAACTTGTACACCCCTTTGAAGACTGAACGAATGAAATGGTTTTGCGCGCCGAAGGCATGCAGGGACGGTATGGAAGCAAGCCCCTTTTGACCCTCTTTAACTGTAGATGATTTGGGTTGTCTGGGCGTGGCAAAGATGAAAAATGGAAATGGTACTCAGCGCCGTCTATGTTTCCTCCTGTTCTTTTTTAGAGGAGGAGGCTGTGATGGTGATACCTCTTTTGGTGGTGTTGAAGGAGGGGTGCTGGAGGGCTGACTAGGTTGGTATGGTCTAGCCCTTGCAGCTGCCGGTGATGGAGAGCTCTCTGGAGTAGTGTGCAGATAGTGGTTACTGACACTCTGTAATGCTCCTCTAATCGTGCTTTCCAAGAGTCTGCGGTTATCCAGGGTATTCAGCGTTTGTTGGAGAATTGCTAGATGTTTGTCATTCCTGACCTTTTCCACAAGGATGCTTTCAACGGACTCCGTGGTGTGAGCTTCCTGGATGGTATCGTGGTCGGAAAAGGCTGGAAGAGCAAGAGCGGGTGTAGCTACATGTGTGCTGTCCGGCTCAACTTCCTGCACCATAAACAAACCTCCCTCCTCCATCTCCTCTCCAAGGAAGAGTGTAATGGGCTAGAGATTGGGGTGTTGCCTGGCGAACCAACGTCCTCTGGACCCTCCACAGGAGTGGCAGGCCCGTCGGAACCGGGGGGGCTGCAGCCCCCCCAATAATTTGCTCATATTTCATCGTTAGGTTATCCATGATGGGAGCAACTGATGTAATCTGAATATAACTGGACATTACATTATTTAACTCATATTAGAACAGTGGCGTAGGAACCGGGGGGGGGGGGGGGGGGGGGGGGGTGGGGCTGGATTGGAGGTTTCTTCACACGGGATGCCCACTGGTTACCATATTCCGACATTGCTGTTAATGATTACTGGATTGAGTGGGTTCCATGTGGGCTTTCTTCCACGAATAAGACTGACAGTCGTGTTTTCGCCTAATTGTGGAAAGCGATGTTAAACCCCAACCAACCACAGGGTAATTCATTGCATGTTCACTATTCCTGTCATTCTGCTCGGAAATCACGCTGAATTGATGAGAGAGCTGACGTATTTCCTTATTGACGACGTATTTGCTCAGAATCACTCAGAATGCATATTTGTACATCTTAAATTAAAAAAATTCCCCGACCCCCACAACGAGACGGGGAGGTACCCCCTCTCGTTCTCACTCCCACTCGCCTCATCGCGGTTTCGGATGACGCTTCGCGTCATAGGAATATACGATTTATTTGCTCAGAATCAACCAGAATGCATGTTTTTAAATTTTAAATTCGAAAATTTTCCTGGGGGAGGCCCCCGAACCCCCCACCAACGAGACGGAGGATACCCCCTTCTCGTGTTCACCCCCACTCGCTGCTCGGATGATGCGTCGCGTCATGGGAATATAGGTCCTACCCCCCCCCTCCCCCCTCAAATAAAATTAGCTTACTATGCCCCTGGATTAGAATTATGAACGTATCACTGAATGTATAACATGCACCTGCATATGTTGATGTGCAAACGTTTTGAGCAATTCAAAAGCTACCAGAATGCTTCCTTTGATTGCCCTTTTCAAAAAATTTTCTTGGGAGTAACCACCCTCCCCCCCCCCCCCCCCCCCCCTCAAAAAGCTTGTGCCTTCAGCACTCGTGCCAGATACCTTCAGCATCTGGATACCCCATACCCATTTAGTATCAGCCAGTTCACCCAAATTAGCAATATCAGCCCCCCAATATAAATTTCGTTCCGACGGGCCTGAGTGGGGGGAACTGGCGTGGACGTGGAACGGCCAGGAGTAGCAGGCATTGAGCTTTCAACGCCATGGTTAGCCTCCCTCTCTTCCTTTTCCATCCTTATCTTCTCCATGAACACCGTCAGTCGGCGGGCATCGCATCGTCTAGCGGAAGGTCCCTTCTTTCTTCTCCTTTTCTTCTCTCCTTTGGCTGCTTCCGTATTCTTGGCATCATCCTGCGAATCCATATCACTTGGAGGGTGACCAGTGCAGGGGGGAAGGGGGGGAAATCCCCTAGCGAAAGGTGCTACACCTCTCCAGGGACGGCGGTTCGGTTTCCTTCTCAAAATCCACTGTCAGGTGAATTTTACCCTTGAGCACCTGGATGCTCCAGGTGGTAGTTAGGGTAGCCTTCACTCTGACCAGTGTCTCTTGGATAACAATTGGGAGCTCCATTGTGTAGTTGTTGACACCTCGGAATCCAAGGTGTGAGTCCGAGATGATGTGATGAGAAGGGGTCTTCCCGTTTCGCCGATGTGATTCTAATGGGGTAGGTGTCAGTAATCCGCAGATCAAAGAAGTGCCGCGATAATTTGTTAATTTGGATGTTGGGAGATAATTTTTATCAATTTAACCCATGTACCACAGGGAAACTCACAAGTAACGACGAATTGATTGAATGTAATGTAATTTTTTTATTGATTTATCAACGCAATAAACGAGCAAGTATAATATAATAATATGAACATTTAAAGACATAAAGCACATTTTTTAAAAACCCGAATTTCGACTGAATGTAATGTAATTTTTTTATTGATTTATCAACGCAATAAACGAGCAAGTATAATATAATAATATGAACATTTAAAGACATAAAGCACATTTTTTAAAAACCCGAATTTCGACTGAATGTAATGTAATTTTTTTATTGATTTATCAACGCAATAAACGAGCAAGTATAATATAATAATATGAACATTTAAAGACATAAAGCACATTTTTTAAAAACCCGAATTTCGACTGAATGTAATGTAATTTTTTTATTGATTTATCAACGCAATAAACGAGCAAGTATAATATAATAATATGAACATTTAAAGGCATAAAGCATATTTTTTAAAAACCCGAATTTCGACTGACTCTGTCTAAAAATAACAATAAACGAGCAAGTATAATATAATAATATGAACATTTAAAGGCATAAAGCACATTTTTTAAAAACCCGAATTTCGACTGACTCTGTCTAAAAATAACAATAAACGAGCAAGTATAATATAATAATATGAACATTTAAAGGCATAAAGCACATTTTTTAAAAACCCGAATTTCGACTGACTCTGTCTAAAAATGACAGTGCGTCAATCTGACCTTCCCTAAAAAGTCTTTTATAATAAGATAAAGCATTGTCGATGGCACGATACTTTTTTCTTCGTGGGGCCACCTTCCCACCATGTCTCAACTGCAGAATTGTTGATTCTGTGAATGCCTGTTCTTTCTTAATGAAATCAACTAAGAAGAACAAGTTAGGATGGGTTCCGGCAATTGCCTTCTTCAACTTGCTGTGCCATCCTTCTACATGATTTGTGGTGCGAGGGCCGACAGTCTCGTGATGGTTCCACACATTGAGGTTGCTACTCTTAACCCAGTTCGTCGTGACGTAGTCTGTGAACTTGGTAACTCTTGGGTCGACGTCTCTCTCCTCCAACGCTTCTTCCCATGCCTCTAATACAAGAAGCCATACGTCGCTGACCATATGTGGTGGTACAAATGGAAGGCCGATAGCACGTCGAACGACCGCATGAATGTTGTCATCTTGCTTGTAATCGTCTCTGAGGCTGCACTTTTCTGTTGCATACTTGTACACTGCTTGGGCGTAGTGGAAGTGACAGCCTTTGATGGTCGCAGAAGAGAAAACTTGTCGTAAAGCATTTTGTGCAGCAGTTTCGAAATCAGTAAAAAGATTGTTGCTGGTTGTAGGTGAATGTCTAAAGATGAAGCCTTCTGGCGTATGGTGCTGAAGAATTTTATATAAGTTGACTTGGTTTTATTAGGCAGCAAGCCATAGACTAATGGCAACATCTTATTGTCGACGGAAGCATGGATGGTATACAGCTGATAAAAGAGTTTCGGTGATTTCTCAAATGTCCCATCACAGAAAAACGAAGTCGCTTCGTCGAGGAGGTGTAAGTTTGACGCTGTGCTGAAAATGACGCAGTTGACGTCGCTTGGATCTGACAGTAAAAACTGATCTCCTGCAGTTGTTTCCATGTAACTATCAGGTAAGCTGATTGCTGAGCGAGTTTTCGGAAGAGCCGGTATGGTTTTCGCACGAGACCTGTATAATGCTGATTTGATGCTATAGAATGTAGGAACTTTAGCAATGATGAGTGGGTCGGTATCCGATCTGAGAGAACCAAGCTCCTCTTGGTAAAGTGCGCTCACTGATTTGCTGTCGTGTCGAACGGTTTTCTTTAAATCTGCTAGGAAAGCATCGGCTACAATCTGCTCCATATCTGGTGGATGATTATGCTGCCCCATCGGCGAACTGATAAAATCGTTTTTCGTGTTGATAGTTGACCGACATCCTAAAGAATCTTTTTTAACGCAGTTCCAATGTATATTTGGTTGATTCTGAGACTTCACACGAAATTTATAACCACCATAAACTAAGTGTCTACCACCTCTCTTATTAGGGATGAAAGAAACATTTACTTGTTCACTTGCCATGATGAATTGAAGGAAATGTTGTTGATGTACAGCATGAAGGGTCATATTATATACTATTGAGATGTTTGAAGTTGTTTAGTTGTTTACAGTTGATCAATGTTAACTGATTGTTAATCACTTTGGGACCATGAACTCAGCCGGTGAAGAAGAGTTAATATCAATCAGTGGGATTAACAACTTGTTCACACCTCCACCGGCGATTAGTTTTGGTTTGTTTATTTAACCTCATCGGCGAAACGGGAATAAACCGATGAGAAGACTGAAACCATGACAAAAACTTTTTACGTGTTCTGGAATTGGAAAATCCATTGTGGTTATACTAACATATTAAAGGTATTAAAAGCTCTTAATTGGGTTTCAATTGTTAACTCATTAAAGATTGAGATGTTTTTATAAGACCCCTGTGAAAAGATTAGGATTATTGCTGAATAAACAATTTCATACAAACCTGAAATGTGACAGATAGGAATAAAAATAAATTTGTGTTGAAAATCTTTTTGTAACAAATTGAGATGGAATGTTATAAAAATTATAAAAATAAATTAGTGTTGAAAATATTCAATGAAGATTTTCAACACTAATTTATTTTTATAATTTTTATAACAGTCCATTTCAATTTGTTACAAAAACTTCATAGAAAAGAACAACTACAAAACAATTACAAAAATCCACTCTTCTCCATTTCTGAATTTTGTGGTTGGTTATTCACTGACTTGAGAAAACCTGAAACCTGTTATGAGAGACCACCTGTCTTGAGAGACCACTTTTGTGTGGCCCAAAGGGCGGTCTCTCAAGACAGGTTCTACTGTATGTTAAAATTTGGGCTTTCAGAGGGAGCCCCAAGATGAACCCAGAGACTTGATTTGAACAAACAGAAATCTGACCCCTCTAAGGATGTTGTACACCAAATAACAAAAAATTCAGATTGGTGGTTTTAAAGAAGATTTTAAAAATGTTTATACAAATTTTGTGGGTACTAAAAGAGTTATGTCCCTTGTGGTGCCCCCTGTAAATGAGACAACTTCATTTGGACATATGATAAGGAGCATGCATGGTTTAATTTCGTACAGTAGTACAGGAGAAGTCAAAAATTTAAAGTTCATGATGGACAAGTGAAAAGTGGTCAGTAAAGTTCCCCTTGATCTTCGCTCAGGTTCCGCTCCACACTCTTTTGGACATTTCCAAAAATTACATGCCATATAATCTCTTCAAATGCAAATATTGTCTAACTTTGTTATCTAACATACACATGTATTACATTTTCTAACTCCACTAAACTCAGACAACACCATCAGGCAAAGTATAAACAAACAACCTTTATGTGGGAGGAATAATCCACTGTCAAATGAAAAGCTGGAGCCTTAAAAATTGCATAAAAAAATGAAAACCAGCCATTTTTAGTCACCGAGAAGCCTCAAAAGCAGAATTCCGCCCACACCTGGAGCAAATCATCCCTTGTTTTGAAAATGTTAAAAAAAGAAACGATAGGTTTCCATCTCCTTTTTTTAGCTAAATGCCTCGGAACTCCGTGTAAAAATAATATCTAAAATAGCAAATTTTGTAAGGTCATGTCATTGTTTCTTATTATTGCTATGGTAATATTTACTCCTGTCCATCAGGCACCATTAGTGACCAAAATTTTAAATTCGGTCACCCAACAAAAACCTAATGCTATCAGAAATCTGATATTAAAAATACATCTTCAAATTACATGACGTTGGTTTCAACACATGCTGGCAGTTCAGAATTTTATCCCTGTGCAAAAGTACGGAATTGTGGAGCGGAACCTATGTTGAGCAAAAAATACTCAACTCAAATGGGCTCTACTACGTATGAGAATTTATTCTATCATATCTTGTTTTGAAAGAGCTTTTAAACATTGAAATATATACTAAAATACATTAACAAAATATCAGGGCAATGACTAAATTCTGTTTAACTGAATATCTTTTTTCCATTTTATATTTTACAAAGTTACATATAGAATAGATAGGTACTAGGGCCGGTAATCAGATTTAAACCACGAGTAGGATAAGGGTTTAACCACTCGGCTTGCGAGTGGTTAAAACCCTTATTCTATGAGTGGTTTAAATCTGATTAATGTCCCTAGTACGTATTTGTTTTATTTATACTATGGTCTTAATAAATAATCAACTTCGTCACTTAAAATGTAGAAAAAACAATACTTTCTATCGCAAACACACAGGTTTGTTCTGTTTACATCTGCACTGGTAGACAGTACGACCGGCTGCATGTGAATGCTTGATTGACAGCTAGTCACATCGTCAAAGTTGGTTGAATTTACCTTGCTTTTTGAGTCCAATTATTATTAAATATTCTTAAATTTTATTTTAAATATTTAATTGTAGGTATTTTAAAATTAATAAGTCATCACACATAGTAGATAGTACTGCAAAATATTGTATGTTTGAATGAAACATCGCGAAGCGTGAATGTATTGAAGTGAGCAAACTGTGTCATTTCAAAGGTCAAGTTGGATGAACTTCCTTCTATCGGTGTAATTTTTTCTTAAACGCAGTAGATGCTTTAAACTGGTAGTGGGGTTAAAAGCCAAAATTTAACATACTGGCTAATCACAGGTAGTAAAATAGACGAGCATGGTATAAAATTCAATTAATCCTCTATACACTGAGGTGAAAATATTGAAATTTCAAGCCATAACCTTTTCGTAGAATGCAACCAAGAATCTAAGAAATTCAGTCTTTTTTTGACAGAGTTCATCGAGCATTGTCAAACAGGACTGAAATGGTAAAATTACTAGTTGCATTTTGGGAAACATTTGTTTCTTGAAATTTGATATTTTGACATCTGTGTAACAAGGGTTAACAGAGATTTTTTAACTGGTAGATTGCTGAATTATTTTTAGTCATCAAAATTTGTTCAAACTCTTTGCCATGTTGCAATTTATGGGAGAGTGCCTATAGGCACTCTCCCATAAATTGTAACAAGGAAAATCCATATGGACTAAATAATTTAGATTCAAAGATAATATGAAGAACATTCATTTAATTTGAAGCCTTTGAGTTGCAGTACCTACACTCTGGAGTAAAGCCCAAATATGGGCTTCCAGCATTCTACCAGTTAATTTTCATTTGTTTTTTCTTTCCCCCAATCAAATCGTATTTCCACTCCCACTTGTCAAAACTGGTATTCCACTCCCAGCATTGTATTGTACTCTCAGCGATGACAGACTATTTTTTTTTTTATTATTATTTACAAATCATTTGAGTTGAATCAATTATAAACGGTTGTTTTGGAAAAACAAATAAGGATAAAATAAAATAAATACAAAAGTTAAAAAATTTATAGTAATTTATATATTTTTTATACTTACCAATGACCCAGACATAGCTGGTGCTAACTCTTAAAATATAGGGCCAAACACAAATTTTGCCCCCCAATCCCCAAAATTTGCATCTAAAACTAAAGAAAACATGTCCAGAGAGGCCCTCCACACCTCGCCCCCACTGCGCATGCGCAGTGTCAAGGACGTTCCGAAATTGGCGCCATTTATCATTCTAATAACCAGTGCCTGGTAAGCGCTATGTACTCAGCGGGGAGGCAAGAGTTCCCAACTCCTGGGAGGGCCATCCCCGTCTGGGTCATTGGTAAGTATAAAAAATATATAAATTACTATAAATTTTTTAACATTTTTATACTGTACCAATGACCCAGACATAGCTGAATAGTAAAAAGGCTGGAGGGCCAAGGACATAGAGCAAAATGGAATACGCTCAATAAAATAAAATAGAGTCATCCCCTGTAGGGAAAAGAAGTAATAGGCCTTACATGTATCTTTCTTATTTATGATAAATTAGAAAGATACAACACCTTCCAAAAATTGAGCTTCATACATCCATGTACTCTATTAATATCCAATAATCCTTATACTAATAATTTTTAAAGTAAGCCAATAATAAAGTAAGTCTAGAGAATAGAGACTCTTATACTCCTAAAAGTGTGTGAGAATTGCATAATCATGTCCGTTGACATATGCAATATTCAAAAGCTATACTTTAAAAACTAAGACTTGAATGAATTTTATAAACTTAAACTTCTCACTAAACAACCATCCTAAAAACAGCTCAGAATTACTAACTCCGGAGGAGGTATCCCCTTGTTTTCATAGTAAAAACAGGTGACCCAAGGGAACACCCTCCCCCCCCCCTTTTTCTTGCCCTGGGTCAAATAGCCCAGAGCGAAGAGGGCAGCCGAACGGAGACACTGCCGAAACAGACAGCCTACCTAGCTATAGTAGCAACTGTTAAGTGAATGACATTCTGAGCAGTAGATAATAGACCTAACAATAGAGGCCTCCAGAAATGGACTCGATATTTCTGAGATAAAATTCATGAATGGATGGCTGAGCGCAATGAGCAGCCTTCAAAAATCTATAATAGAACACTATTAATGTAAGCCCAAGAAGTAGAAGAACTCTTACTTCATGAGCCGAAATCTTAAGCACAACTGCTAAGCCAATGATATACCATAAGCAGTACGCTAGTTAATAGAATCCATTAACAATAAAATGGAGCGTAACGTCCTTCTACTAGACATCAAAGACAGAAGAAGCTTACGCCCTTGTAATAAACAGATATCTGTTTATAAATACATAAACTGTACCCGGAAAGAGTAAAGGCCTATGCCCATACGAAGACGGAAGGACCTTAAAATAATAGGTTCCGGATAATAGGAGCCTAACTCTTATGCAACAATCCAACCTAAATAGTAACGGAAGTATTGATTCCGAAACTATGAAAGTGAAAATCATCCATCGATAGTGCATGAAACTCACTGACTCTACAGTAAAAGAGAAACCAACAGAATTACTGTCTAAAAGGTCAGAATTTGAAAACTACTGTTTCCAGAGGCTCAAATGATTACTTAGCTAAATAAGAACCTGAAGTTAAAATCCGTATAGGAATTTAATCTAAAGATTCTAAGTCTATTTATCAAAAAGTTACTAACTGACTTAGATAAAGAGACAAAAGACTCAATTGTAAACTATCGTAGAGTGCATAGGTATGAGGTAACATAAACCTATAACCTAAATAACAACAGGCTGCAGTAGATCTTGTGAAACAAGTATACTAAAAAATAGCAATGAGTAGTATGGAGGGATCAACCATATGAACATAATGATCCCTACACCACGACGGAAGAGCCTCCACTTTAGTCGCATAGAATAGCGAAGAAGAGGATCTCCTATAGTAAGAAATCGCGTCCGAAGCTCGTCCAGTACAGTGCTTACAATGCAATATGGACCACACAACGGAAAACATGAAGGTTGCGACCTTGCTGGTTGTGATAAAAATGACACGATTTACCCAGTGAAAAAAGATCCTCACATAGAGGAAGATTTCACGTTAAGATCCACAGTAGACAAGAGAGTAAATTACTCATGATCTCTGTGAAGATAGAGATGCTATCAACAGAAATATATTGTGGTTGTTTATCTTAGCAATACCTGCTAAAAACAACAGCGCCGGAGGATACGCGTATCCTATCATTCTGTCCTATAGATCAATAGAGCGTTAACAGTATTAGCTCAGAGATCTGGACAAGCCAACACATACGTCTGCAATTGATTAGCCAACTGTGTCATAAATAAAACATCATTGGGCGCTCCCATAGATAGCAAATCTGATTGAATACTTGTTTGTTGAGAGTCCATTCTGACAGCAACAAGCGACCCGTAAGAGAACGGGAGTGCGATAAAACAATCAGACGACCCAGAATATGACGGACCAAAACTGAACTTGGTGTACTATAACCAACAGACGGATTCTTTCCATTAAATTGAATAACGGAAACGAAAGAGTGCCTCCCTGGTTCCGGAGATACGCCACTACTGTCGAATTAAAGGACAGGAATTTGGGCATGCGTTTCTGAATAATGTTCATGCAATGACATAAAGCAAGCCTAAAAAACATTATTCCGCGGAAGTTAACTGATAGCTAAAAGACTGCGGAACCCAAAGACCCTGGCACTTCGAATCCGTAGGGATCAGTATATATCCCAATCTGTTTGACTGGCAACCGTCATAACAGCCACACTCGGGTCCGGCAACTGCGGCGGCACTCTCTGAGTCAACCACCGAATGTTTGCCCCAGTCTGAATCTCTTGTAACACTAGATAGACAAGAGAATGTATAAATCAAGCAATTCATGGATTGCCGGAAAGTTGCCGTCGAAGAGAAGCTCCTCCGAGAACGAAGCGACTCTGAGAGAGTTCTTAACCTACTATCCACGCGTGGATGTAGCTAGGGCTGCCTCACGTCTAACCAACTCCAATCAGCCACTGAAGGGCGGAGTTATACGTGAACAAACTACTGCCCTCAAAAGAAATTACATTGAGAATAATATCCCGTAAATCTTTTCTTGAAGACGTAATGATAACGCCTCAGTAAGGCGGATTACGTATAATAAAGCGTCTAAGTTAAGTCTAATATACATAATGTCGTTCCCAACATTGAAATTGGAAAAGACATAAACGGTGAAAAAGAATATATGCAGTCTTTAATCACACCGTCTAGACGCATATGAACTCTCGGTATGCCCTGCTCTGCCAAAATAAACTATATGTAAAAAAGATAAAATGGCAGAAATGAGCCACGCGGACAAGAAACTAAACTATCATGCTTAGTAGCCGTCTTGTATATATATAAATATATAGCGTCGAAAAATAAAACACATGTTGTAATGACAATATTGGACTGCGTCGGTAAGTCAGGGACAAAGTCCCTGTACCGATCGAAAAATCCGAGTCCAATGACGCTATAAGTCTCTTATCCAAGATCGCAGCAATGAAGTCCGAAAAATAATCACTGGAAGAAATGCCAGAAGATATAAAAGGCATCTTCCGATACTACTAAAGGGAAAACTCGAAATCTTTCGAATCCCTTTCGCCATCCTGTCGGACCCTATAAAGCGTTCGGTCGTCCGTAGCTTGATGCAACCGCGGACCGCACCGACCCAGCGCCGTCGGATAATTCCTGATTCGACCGAGAAACCGTCAATTGCTGGAATGCTGCGAAACAACTGTGCTAACTCGGATAGCACGTCCGTCACTGAGGCCTGAGGAGCAGCGGTCTTACGATGCATTGCCGCAGGAAGCTCCGAGATCGTTACCCCGTGCATACTTCCAATATGCGAGCGAACGGAGTGTATAGGCCTCGTGTCCCTTGGCTACCGGATGGCGCGACCTATTCGCTGTGGAATCACTGAATGCCGAAACTGATCGGATACTCGAGGTCACGTAGCCAATGTGCGGTCGTGTGCCCTGCTGTGAGGATGAGGAAGCATTAAAGACAGTCTCTCGGACTGTCAATATAACGGAGCGTCCCGAGCAACGGACATATGCTCCGAATGTAAAATATCTGAACCACAACATGCGGTCCCCTATGTTGTTGGCTTCCTCCGATCTGTCCTCAATCTGCCGTCACTGGGTGAGTACTAAAGTAATTAAAGTGCTCGCATCACCCAAATCTCCTTCCTAGACCGCAACGGACGAACCCGGCAGCCGAACCATTCGATGAATGTACGCTACACCGGGTGAGCTAGCGAATGTCACTCCGTAAGCGATAGACATATTCCATGAGCACTTATTGCCGCTAACTCTTCATTAACTATGACGACAGAGGCACACTTTTGAAAGACATCTCCATAACTCTTCGAACAAGAAACCAGAAATGCTTGGATAGCAAGCATAAAATAATAATATATATAGCGTCGTTCAATAATTCGAAAGTTTGTGTGACATTATTGGACTATGTCGGAACTGAGGGACGATGTCCCTGAACCGAACCAAAAATTTCTAAGTCCACCGACGCTATCAGTTTCTTATCCGGCATCGCAGCATATGTTGTTCCGAAAGGGAAAGCTTGAAATCCACCGAATCCCTTTCGGTATCCCGTCGGACCGGATGAAACTTTCGGACGTCCGTACCCGCTTCCGCGGAGCGTCCCGACCCAGCATCGTCGGATAAAATATATGCGACAGATTCAGTTGATGCTGGGATGCTGCGATAAACTGTGCTATTAAGGAAAGCACGTTCGTTCCCGAGGCCTGTGCAGTAGCGGACTTACGATGCATTGCCGCTGGAAGCTCCGTGTACGTTGACTCCCGCATACTTCCTATGCGAACGTCCGGAGTCTGCAGACCTCGAGTCCCCGGCTACCGACCCAGCGCTGTCGGATAATTCTCGATCCGACACCGTTTCTGTCGGCTGCTGGGATGCTGCGATAAGCTGTGCTATGTGCACAAGAATGTCCGGCGTCGAGACCTGCGGAGGCGCAGTCTATCGCTGCTTCGCCGAGGGCAGCTCCGCATCAGATGGCTCCCGCATACTTTTCCTATGCGAACGTCCGGAGTCCATCGGTCTCGAATCCCTGGCTGCCGGATGGTGTGACCTGGTCGCCGAAGAATCCTTGATCGGCGAAGCTGGTAATATATCGGCGGTCACGCAGCCAAGGTGCGGTCGTGTGCGCTGACGAGAAGAGGAAGCCTTAGCAGTCTCAGCGGACTGCCTATACAACGGAGCGTCCCGAGCGACGGACGTATGCTCCGCTAACGACACATTTGTACCACAACATCTGGGGCCAGATGTTGTTGAACGAGAGAGGGGCCTCTCTCGCTTGCCGTCCGGATGGACCGGAACGAGCTATGAACCGGACTAAAAGGCTTCCTCCGTTCTCCCTCCGATCCGCCGTCACTGGGTGTGCATTAAGTTAATTTTATAGTGCTCGCATCACCCCAAAATTCCTTCTAGACCGCAACGGACGAACCCGGCTGCCGAACCATTCGGTGAATGGACGCTACACCGGGCGAGCTAGCGGACGTCAAAGGCCGTCGAACCTACTAGGGTCCTCTTAGGCAATTGGCGTATTACATGAGCACTTTTCCGCTAGCCCTTCATTAATTGTGACGACGGAGGCACACTGTTGGAAGACATCACAGATACATCACCCTAATCTTGATCGTCTGAAATAGAAATTGATAAAGTAGAGTGACCCTGCGGGGAAAGGACCGGAGTGTCCAAATCCCCAACAACATACCGTGACATACGCTTCCCATATTGTCATCGAAATCATACGATACAGAACCGGAGTTAATGCGAGTACACTGACCACATATAGAATGATAATAAGGTCAGAGGAAGACTTCCTCTTAAAACAATAGATCAATATCCTTTCAATGTGAAAAGAAAACAAGTCCTGGTACTCGCACTAACCCCTGGCAATCAAAATACATAATAATAATATGATCCATTAATATAGAAAAAATAATTGAAATCAAAATATTTTGAAAAAATATTTTTTCAGAACAGCCCAAGTTTCTGAAAAGTAACGTTGAGCCCCAATGGATCCCAAGCCTAAGTGTGGACAAAAATTTTAAAAATATTTTAAACAATTTATTCAACACTTACGAACAATAATAATGTATCTAGTTATGATTGAAATAACATAAAGATATTATTATTTAGAAATCCCCCCCTCACACAGAGGGCTGTTGAAAATGTAAACAATGAGTGTAAAAACACTAAAATAAGACTCCAGGCACCCAGGCCCGAAATCAGTTACCAAAAATACACCATCTGATGCAAAACAGAGACTTCCAGGGAAGAAACTGCAGAACATCAGATGGTAGATGCAGAACACAACGCCTAACCACCCGTAGGTGAAGACGTAAACATGGGGAAAGAACAGAATTCATTCTGTTATTCAGCTAAACTCCCAAGAAATTTTAGTAATAATAATTACAGAAATTATGCCAAAAGCATGGGAGAATAGCCAGGGGGAACTTAAAGGACAGGGAGAGAGGAAAAACACTTGTAAAAACAGTGTAACTAAATAATCAGAATGACAACAAAATGGCTGCTGCCTTGAAAATAGGTAACTTAACATAATTTCATTAAAAAATTTTAAGTTACAGCCCTGATAATATTCTGTCACATATTCTTTTCCTCTCCTCCTTTTCTATCCTCCTTAGAATCACCATTTCACTAATATTTATTTGTCTGGCATCATTTAAACTGAGATTTAAAAGCACAAAGATCAGTCAGATGTTAACTGATGAAGGGCCAAACTTAGAATGATAAATGGCGCCAATTTCGGAACGTCCTTGACACTGCGCATGCGCAGTGGGGGCGAGGTGTGGAGGGCCTCTCTGGACATGTTTTCTTTAGTTTTAGATGCAAATTTTGGGGATTGGGGGGCAAAATTTGTGTTTGGCCCTATATTTTAAGAGTTAGCACCAGCTATGTCTGGGTCATTGGTACAGTATAAAAATATTCACGGTTCGGATTCAAGTACGATTTTATTCTCTCACGGGCTACATGGATTATTTCAATCAGCTCACCTCTGCATGCCCCACTCGACGATAAAAATTGTACTTGAATCCGAGCAGTGAACTGTTATCTATTTACTGTATTCAAAGAGTGTGTTCTCAGACATTATTTATTTATTTATTTATAGGGGTTTAATGACACTTTTGACAACCAGGGTCACCTCATGTCAGACAGTTTAATGGGTGCAGGAAGCCAGAATACCCAGGGAAAACTATTGAGCAATGGCGAGCAACTGACAGGCTCCCCAACATACTAACTCCACACAAGCAGGGTTGGCATTGGTTGAAGACAAGTGCACCATCGACGTGCAGTACGCCTTATTACACATTGCCACCATGCCACCACGTGGGCAATGGGGAGAAGTGTCTTGCCCAAGGATACAACACGGTTGCTGCAGGTGGGATTCGAACTGAGAACTTTTCGGCTTGCAGCCTGCACCTCTACCTACTGAACCACTGCACCCTGTTCTCTGACATTGTTTAAAAACCATCAGGTGAAAAATTCCCCCAACTGTGTTTTGGTTTTAATTTAATGGCATCTCAGAATCAATGTTCTCACTTTTCTTTTTAAGTGGGTGAACTTTTACAGTGATGTGATGAGGAAAGCATACAGATCAATTTTGAGTGGATCGCAACCCAGTTGCGATCCAATCAAAATTCTCTGTCTGCTTCTGTGATCACAGTATTGAAACACAGAACATTACAAGTTGCCAAGTTATAATCATGGAGATTGTATGTTTTTACATTCCTTAATGGCCATTTGGGGAAAAAATGATGTCTGTTAAGGACCTAAAAAGTAAATCTTCTGTTTCTCGAGCTATTTTTTGTAAAATTGCTTGGGGGCGGGCATTTTTTTTATTTTATTTTTTATTTTTGCAATTATTTCTGTGCCATCAAAATTTCATATTCTTGGTTTATTTTGTTTTAGGCCTCATAATCTACAGAATAGCATGGGTGGAGGTGTATTGCAAATCCTTGTTGCACTCAAGGGACAAATTTATCAATTTTATAAACTTGAGTAAAATATCAGACATAAATGATTTAATTATTATTTTTTTAAACTTTACATTGGTTATAAAAAGAGAGCGTACAGCAGCCAAAAGGACCATGTGGAAGGGCCTGAGAAACAGATTTTTAACTTGTTTAGGCCTTACACAATGAAAAAAGTCCGGGCAGGTAGGTTGAGAATTTTTTCTTTTTTGCACAGTGAAATTTCATGACAGAGCTAGGTTCGTTGCATCACTACTTCTCATAAGAGAAATATAAAGGAATAAATAAATTCTAAAACTCTCAGAATAGTTTCTAAATTATGAGCCAATATTGCTGGAGTGTGCATGAGTGTAGGGTGATTTTCGTTTTTATGACTCAGTCACAACAGGGTCAAGTCACAAGCAGCAAGCAGCAGCCAGTGCTGGCATCTGTTCTGAGGGCGGGGGTGGGGGGAGGGGGGGGACAGTGAACAAAGTTTATGCATCTTGTCACTATGGCTTATCCGTATCCTCTCTGGTGTGGCCGAATGTGTGTGTGTGTGTGTGTGTGGCTGTTCTGGATTTGATACAGTGGAGCCCACTTAATTGGATATCTCTTAACTGAATAACCCTGTTAACTGAATATAATTTCCCGACACAAAACCATTTATCATACCTTCAGTACAAATTTGACCTGTTAATTGAATATAGGTTATAGAGTAAACTCCTGTAATTGAATAAAAAATCTTGTAACCTGTTGGGAAATTACCCTGACTCTCCCCAGTTTTCCTTTGTTTATAGGCCTATTTGGCCTCAGTACATCCAATACAAGCATTTAATCCATTATATCCTATTTGACAGAGCTTATGGAGTTCTGTCAAAACAAGATATAATAGAATAAATGCTAAGTTTATCTCTGGAATTCAGGAAAATGAGAAAATCCCTGTTAATTGAATATGCCTGTTACAGTAGAATCCTCTTAATTGAATATCCATTATGCCAGTGAAAATTATTCAATTAACAGGAGTATACAATTAACAGGGATTTGGTCAGTTTCCTGTGTTCTGGAGGTAAACTGAGCATTTATTCTATTATATCTTGTTTGACAGAGCTCATAGAGCTCTGTCAAACAAGATATAATAGAATAAATGCCTGTATTGGATGTAGTGAGGCCAAAAAGGTTGATAAATAAGGGGAATCTGGTGTGTGTCACGGTAATTTTTTCGACATATTACAAAAATTTATATACAATTAACAGGAGTTTACTCTACAACCCATATGCAATTAACAGATCAAATTTGTACTGAAGGTATGGTAAATAATTTTGTGTTTGAAAATTATATTCAATTAACAGGGATATACAATTAAGAGATATCCAATTAAGTGGGCTCCACTGTAATTGATTAATTTTTATTGGCATAGTGCCTATTTAATTGACAGGGTTCCACTGTATTATCAGAGAGTATGCAAATGTCGTGATTCTCATAATAATAATTATATTTTTATAGCATTAAATTCACACATGGTGCTCTCTGTACAAAATTGCGAAATATGTTGTGCAAAAGATTCGTTTTGATACCTGAGATGAATGATTTAAGGAAATCTATTTCTTTTAGATGGGTTGGAAGAGATCTCCAAATGCCATATCACCAGAAGAACTTCATTCAGATGAGGGCGGAACTAGATTAAATTTATTTATTACTTTCCAAAGTGTGATTTACTGGGATTTCCGGGTTTGAATATAAATGATAACTTCACAAGTGAATTATGCAATCAATAATTGTGTCATGTATATGTGCACGAAGACGCTTTGCCGTGGGTGTAATGGGGACTTCATTGTTTTTTTACCCCTTTACCTAACATGAAAAGCAGACGACGCTTGCAAAAAATATTCTTGAATAACTATTATTTTCATTTTTTGTCTCAAAAACATAGGTTATGACCCTTCATTGGAACGAGCACGTTCCAATGAGGGGTCATAACCTATGTTTTAGAGACAAAAAATTTAAAAAAAAAGAAAATTAATTGGCGATTTTTGAGAATAGCGCCGGCTGGTTTCGGCCGTTACATTATGTAAAGGGTTAAATAATATAATTATCATTAATAATGAAAACTAATAAACAGTGTAATTGCTTGACTAGACTGGTTACGTGAAATAATTCATTCGAGGTGAGGGACTATATTGTAAAACACTGGTGTGCATTTGCGCACTCATATTTGTACAACGTCCCTCACCTCTCATGAATTATTTCACGTAACCAGTCCAGTTAAGCGATTACTCTGTGGCTGCTGACTGATAAGCAAACTAGACAAGTTAGGGTGGTACAGACCCTATGATGCATTTAAAGATAAGAAAACAAAATTTGAATTGAATTCTCTGCTGAATCAGAGAAAAAAGAAGATGTAAAAGGACCGGTGTAATGTGGCAGTACTTTCTATACCAGGTGATGACATGTGCCACACAATTTTGGATGTGTTGTAGCTTTTTCAATCGTGGAGTTTTTAGAAACCACCAAGTGAGAGAGAGTTACAATAGTCAAGGTGATTAACAAAGTTGTGAACAAGCTGCTCTGATGTTTTAGAGTCAACGAAGAGGTTGAATTTTACTGACAGAACATAGATGAAAAAATGAGCTCTGACAAATGTGCTTTACATGTTCATCAACAGTCAGATTTTCATCAATGTAATGACCAAGATTACAGACACAGATGCTGGAAGCAATTGTTGGATATTTAGGGACAATTTGGATATTTTTGTTAGTTAATGTGGTAGGCCTAAGTATGTCACTTCCGTCTCATAATAGTTCAATTTGAGGAAATTCAGTGTGCCCTAATCTCTGAAATGCAGCGTTCAATTTTATTGCATGCATCACATTCTATGTCATGAGTGAAACTACAGTTAAACTTGATGTCCTGTCATGAACTGTGCACTTATCTAGGCTTAACTGCACATAGGAATTGCACGCAACTGCCATATCGAATGACATCCAAAGCACGACAGGTTCTCCTGGTTACTCATAGCAAACACAGGCAATGTTTCTGCCAATGGACCTCCAGGTTACCCGGAGGTCCATTGACTGAAACAGTGCCTGTGCACAGACCATATGTACAGAATTAGATAGCCTTACTATGTTCATAATGCATAGATTAATGCGTAGATTGACATGCTCTTTGTGCGCATTTCATAACAGGACTTCTAGTTTTAACTGTAATATACATCTGCGTGTCATCAGAGTAAATATGAAAATAAAGGCCAATGCTCCAGAAAATTTCACCAATGGTGAGAACATAAATAGTGTAAAGTAATGTGCTTAGCACAGACCCTTGGGGTACACCAAACTAAATTGTCAATTGTTCTGATTATTTGTTATCAATGATTACACTTAGTGTGCAACCTGAGAGATACAATTCAAACCAATCAAGTGCATGGCCTGAAAATAAGCAGTCTGACATATGCAGAATGAGAAGGTGAATTTGATGATGCTATCCCATACAGTGGCCAATTTATCTTCTGGGTACCTCTTTCTGTTTAGTTTTGAGATCCTGATTCAGATAGAGATTCACAGAGGGTAAATTTAGTTATGCTAACCTGCAGAGCAGGGTAGCATCACTAAATTCACCCTCTGGGGACCTCATTTTGCAGATGTCAGTCTACTTATTTTTTGGCTTGGTCAAGTGCATGGCCTGTGAGACCCATTCCTTGTTTCAATGTATCAATTAGAATTATATGGTCTGTAGTGGTCTATGGTGTCAAAGGCAGTGCTTAGGGTTGACAAAAAAAGGCAGGAAATTTTATGTTTATCCATGAAAAATAAAATGTCATTTTGCACTCTTAAAAGATCCATTATGATGCTACAATTTCACCTGTATGCAGACTGGAATCCTTTGTATAAGCTATTGGCAGTCATGTCCAAAGTCAGCTGAGAAACAACTGCCAGCTCAATAATCTTAGATAGGATTACAAAATTAGAGACCAGTCAGAAACTTTTCAAAACCTTTGGGTCTAGCAATGGTTTTTTGAGAAGGAGATTGACTACAGCAAGCTTCATGATTGCAGGAAAAATGCCAGACTGTACTGAGGCAGTGACCAGCTTTTAAATCAGAATTACCCAATACCGCAAGACAAGTTTTAACAACCATGTCTGAATGACATCACTGTTGGTGCTTTGGAGATTAGCTTATGGCTATCTTTGAGTGCGAAAAGTTTGATATCATCCACCCCCAGATATAGTAATGTTAAATTAATGTACTATAGTTAACTGAAACATGCATATACTTTTTTGGAATAACATTCATTCTAGAATGGTTGAGCAGTCTGAATGAATTTAATGAACAACTATTTGTTTGTGTACAAATTACTAGCTTACCTCCCTATAAAGCCATGCTCATCACCTAAATTACATAAAGTTTGAACACACTCTGGTTCCTCTACTGTGTTTCCATTCACTGAAATTAAAACAAGCCTCACAAAAAGGAAAAAAATATAACCAATAAATGTTTATTGGTGTTTAACCAGCAGAATGATAGATTATTTTTAGTTATTGGAATTTGTTCACCCCCACTGCCCACGTGGGGGCACGGTGACGCTGTGTACTAAGGCGTACTGCACGTCGATGGTGCACCTGTCTTCAACCAATGCTAACCCTGCTTGTGTGGAGTTGGTATGTTGGGGAGCTGACAGTTGCTCGCCGTTGCTCGGTGGTTCTCTCCGGGTGCTCCGGCTTCCTCCACCCGCAAAACTGTCACGGTCATGGTTAGCCATTGTGCAGAAATATGTGACCCTTAACACCAATAAATAAATAAATATTGGAATTTGTTCTCAAATGACAGTTTTCTTGGGATTTATATGAGAATGTGTAAGGGCTACAATAAGTCGTTAAAAAAACAAACACATATCAATTAAATATAATTTGTTTCTTATTCACAATAAGGCAAATACCGAAAAAATGAAAATTTATTATGGCGCACACATATCTGAGAAAATCGTTTAGCTTATGTGGGTGAGGGAGGGCTTGGTTACTTTAACCCTTTGAACTCTAGTGGTATCTTCCATGCCAGTTCAATGGAAGCACTTGGAAAGAGTTCATTTTCATTATTTGGGGTAGACCAATCAGTATTTTCAACGTGTAGCCTCAGGGTTGCATGTTGAAAATATTGATGGGTCTATACCCAACACATTTACTGAGCAGCAATTCTATTTAATGACGTTATGACATATCATGTTCCTGGCCAGAAAAGCCATGAGTGACTGAGATAAATGTTTATTTTTCACGAGTGCTTGCGCGAGTGAAAATGACCATTCATCTAAGTCACAAGTGAGATAATTTTCGGTATCCACTCAAAAACACAGGATTTTCTTTTTATTATATGTGTTTAATAACAATCTGATAATTCCACTTGTTTCAACCATGAATTGATGCATGAAATCATTGATACGTGGAAATGATTTGACTGATACTCAGAACAGATAGCGTCTTGCAATCTGATTCAGATGGTGGTTTTCTAGTCCAAACATGGTCTGAAAGTCTGTAATATAAGTTTTTGGTTTGGTACATCCTTTGAAAGGACGTACCAAACCAAAAACTTATATTACTGACTTTCAGGCCATGTTTGGACTAGCAGGTTTCATGCATTAATTCAAGGTGAATACATGTTGAATTATTGCTGGAAATGATCAGTATCCACTCAAAAGCACTATATTTACTTTTCATTATACGTTTTTAGAACAAATTGATCATTTCCAGTGATAAGTTGACTTGTATTCAGCTTGAAGTGATGCTTTGAAAGCCACCATTTTGTGTGATACCGTGAAAGTGAAAATTTCTATATCTTCACAGTGGAGGATACGATTTCTATCTTTCCGCAATTTCTTCAATAATCTATCATTTAGCGTATAATAAAAACAAACATTAAACAAGTGATGACTTAATACTTGTTCAAAAATAGCGTATAATAAAAACAAACATTAAACAAGTGATGACTTAATACTTGTTAAAAAATAGCGTATAATAAAAACAAACATTAAACAAGTGATGACTTAATACTTGTTCAAAAATAGCGTATAATAAAAACAAACATTAAACAAGTGATGACTTAATACTTGTTCAAAAATAGCGTATAATAAAAACAAACATTAAACAAGTGATAGTGATGACTTAATACTTGTTTATATGTAGCGTATAATAAAAACAAACATTTAAACAACTGATGACTTAATACTTGTTTCTATATAGCGTATAACAAAAACAAACATTAAACAAGTGATGACTTAATAAAAATTTTATAAACTCACTCCAAAGTCAAATAATACCAAAAACAGACCTTGTACTGAGCACACAGAATAATTATCAATGTTATGATTTAAGTACAGGGAGACTTTGATTAAATAAATAGTGATCATTCCAACAGCTTCCACAGCTACTTGACCTACCCGATGATTCTGTCCTCCCCTATTTAATCAGGCCTATTCCTGACTTCTGATTGGAATCCTGAAATAAGTTCTGTGGGGGTTTCAGAATCAAATTCACAGAACACATGTTTTTGGAATTTGATAGTTTCTGAATTTTGCATGCTTGATATTGCAGGCCTGGAAATAATTTTTTTTGGTGCATCAGTCATAATGACCAGCTCCACAACGATCGGATCGGTAATACAGTAACCCAAATGAAACATTGACTAGGGCAAAACCCATGTAAATTATGTTGGGCTAACGTTGTAACGATAAACAAAATATTACGGCCTACCTGCGTTCAATTTTATTGAAATGACACTTAACTTTTACGTATATTACACAAAGGAAAGGAAAGAGGAGGGGATCATCTGGTTCGATTTGCGAAAAACATACACAGAAAAAATAGAGAACAAATGAGTTTCAGTTTCGATTGCGAAACAAGAGTCTCTCATTTATAAATTTGTTTTGTGTTTTGTGATTTTGTATTTGTATTTATTTTAGAGAATATATTTGAATGTGGAAATTATTCACCATCAACAGCTATAATTAATGATTCAGAACACAAGGTCTCATGTGAAAAGTTAAAAAATTTATAGTAATTTATATATTTTTTATACTTACCAATGACCCAGACATAGCTGGTGCTAACTCTTAAAATATAGGGCCAAACACAAATTTTGCCCCCCAATCCCCAAAATTTGCATCTAAAACTAAAGAAAACATGTCCTGAAAGGCCCTCCACACCTCGCCCCCACTGCGCATGCGCAGTGTCAAGGACGTTCCGAAATTGGCGCCATTTATCATTCTAATAACCAGTGCCTGGTAAGCGCTATGTACTCAGCGGGGAGGCAAGAGTTCCCAACTCCTGGGAGGGCCATCCCCGTCTGGGTCATTGGTAAGTATAAAAAATATATAAATTACTATAAATTTTTTAACATTTTTATACTGTACCAATGACCCAGACATAGCTGAATAGTAAAAAGGCTGGAGGGCCAAGGACATAGAGCAAAATGGAATACGCTCAATAAAATAAAATAGAGTCATCCCCTGTAGGGAAAAGAAGTAATAGGCCTTACATGTATCTTTCTTATTTATGATAAATTAGAAAGATACAACACCTTCCAAAAATTGAGCTTCATACATCCATGTACTCTATTAATATCCAATAATCCTTATACTAATAATTTTTAAAGTAAGCCAATAATAAAGTAAGTCTAGAGAATAGAGACTCTTATACTCTTAAAAGTGTGTGAGAATTGCATAATCATGTCCGTTGACAAATGCAATATTCAAAAGCTATACTTTAAAAACTAAGACTTGAATGAATTTTATAAACTTAAACTTCTCACTAAACAACCATCCCAATAACAGCTCAGAATTACTAACTCCGGAGGAGGTATCCCCTTGTTTTCATAGTAAAAACAGGTGACCCAAGGGAACACCCTCCCCCCCCCCCTTTTTCTTGCCCTGGGTCAAATAGCCCAGAGCGAAGAGGGCAGCCGAACGGAGACACTGCCGAAACAGACAGCCTACCTAGCTATAGTAGCAACTGTTAAGTGAATGACATTCTGAGCAGTAGATAATAGACCTAACAATAGAGGCCTTCAGAAATGGACTCGATATTTCTGAGATAAAAATCATGAATGGATGGCTGAGCGCAATGAGCAGCCTTCAAAAATCTATAATAGCAACACTATTAATGTAAGCCCAAGAAGTAGAAGAACTCTTACTTCATGAGCCGAAATCTTAAGCACAACTGCTAAGCCAATGATATACCATAAGCAGTACGCTAGTTAATAGAATTCATTAACAATAAAATGGAGCGTAACGTCCTTCTACTAGACATCAAAGACAGAAGAAGCTTACGCCCTTGTAATAAACAGATATCTGTTTATAAATACATAAACTGTACCCGGAAAGAGTAAAGGCCTATGCCCATACGAAGACGGAAGGACCTTAAAATAATAGGTTCCGGATAATAGGAGCCTAACTCTTATGCAACAATCCAACCTAAATAGTAACGGAAGTATTGATTCCGAAACTATGAAAGTGAAAATCATCCATCGATAGTGCATGAAACTCACTGACTCTACAGTAAAAGAGAAACCAACAGAATTACTGTCTAAAAGGTCAGAATTTGAAAACTACTGTTTCCAGAGGCTCAAATGATTACTTAGCTAAATAAGAACCGAAGTTAAAATCCGTATAGGAATTTAATCTAAAGATTCTAAGTCTATTTATCAAAAAGTTACTAACTGACTTAGATAAAGAGACAAAAGACTCAATAGTAAACTATCGTAGAGTGCATAGGTATGAGGTAACATAACCTATAACCTAAATAACAACAGGCTGCAGTAGATCTTGTGAAACAAGTATACCAAAAACTAGCAATGCGTAGTATGGAGGGATCAACCATATGAACATAATGATCCCTACACCACGACGGAAGAGCCTCCACTTTAGTCGCATAGAATAGCGAAGAAGAGGATCTCCTATAGTAAGAAATCGCGTCCAAAGCTCGTCCAGTACAGTGCTTACAATGCAATACGGACCACACAACGGAATACATGAAGGTTGCGACCTTGCTGGTTGTGATAAAGATGACACGATTTACCCAGTGAAAAAAGATCCTCACATAGAGGAAGATTTCACGTAAAGATCCACAGTAGACAAGAGAGTAAATTACTCATGATCTCTGTGAAGATAGAGATGCTATCAACAGAAATGTATTGTGGTTGTTTATCTTAGCAATACCTGCTAAAACAACAGCGCCGGAGGATACGCGTATCCTATCATTCCGTCCTATAGATCAATAGAGCGTTAACAGTATTAGCTCAGAGATCTGGACAAGCCAACACATACGTCTGCAATTGATTAGCAAGCTGTGTCATAAATAAAACATCATTGGGCGCTCCCATAGATAGCAAATCTGATTAAATACTTGTTTGTTGAGAGTCCATTCTGACAGCAACAAGCGACCCGTAAGAGAACGGGAGTGCGATAAAACAATCAGACGACCCAGAATATGACGGACCAAAACTGAACTTGGTGTACTATAACCAACAGACGGATACTTTCCATTAAATTGAATAACGGAAACGAAAGAGTGCCTCCCTGGTTCCGGAGATACGCCACTACTGTCGAATTAAAGGACAGGAATTTGGGCATGCGTTTCTGAATAATGTTCATGCAATGACATAAAGCAAGCCTAAAAAACATTATTCCGCGGAAGTTAAACTGATAGCTAAAAGACTGCGGAACCCAAAGACCCTGGCACTTAGAATCCGTAGGGATCAGTATATATCCCAATCTGTTTGACTGGCAACCGTCATAACAGCCACACTAGGGTCCGGCAACTGCGGCGGCACTCTCTGAGTCAACCACCGAATGTTTGCCCCAGTCTGAATCTCTTGTAACACTAGATAGACAAGGGAATGTATAAATCAAGCAATTCATGGATTGCCGGAAAGTTGCCGTCGAAGAGAAGCTCCTCCGAGAACGAAGCGACTCTGAGAGAGTTCTTAACCTACTATCCACGCGTGGATGTAGCTAGGGCTGCATCACGTCTAACCAACTCCAATCAGCCACTGAAGGGCGGAGTTATACGTGAACAAACTACTGCCCTCAAAAGAAATTACATTGAGAATAATATCCCGTAAATCTTTTCTTGAAGACGTAATGATAACGCCTCAGTAAGGCGGATTACGTATAATAAAGCGTCTAAGTTAAGTCTACTATACATAATGTCGTTCCCAACATTGAAATTGGAAAAGACATAAACGGCGAAAAAGAATATATGCAGTCTTTAATCACACCGTCTAGACGCATATGAACTCTCGGTATACCCTGCTCTGCCAAAATAAACTATATGTAAAAAAGATAAAATGGCAGAAATGAGCCACGCGGACAAGAAACTAAACTATCATGCTTAGTAGCAGGCTTGTATATATATATATATAATATATAGCGTCGAAAAATAAAACACATGTTGTAATGACAATATTGGACTGCGTCGGTAAGTCAGAGACAAAGTCCCTGTACCGATCGAAAAATCCGAGTCCAATGACGCTATAAGTCTCTTATCCAAGATCGCAGCAATGAAGTCCGAAAAATAATCACTGGAAGAAATGCCAGAAGATATGAAAGGCATCTTCCGATACTACTAAAGGGAAAACTCGAAATCTTTCGAATCCCTTTCGCCATCCTGTCGGACCCTATAAAGCGTTCGGTCGTCCGTAGCTTGATGCAACCGCGGACCGCACCGACCCAGCGCCGTCGGATAATTCCTGATTCGACCGAGAAACCGTCAATTGCTGGGATGCTGCGAAACAACTGTGCTAACTCGGATAGCACGTCCGTCACTGAGGCCTGAGGAGCAGCGGTCTTACGATGCATTGCCGCAGGAAGCTCCGAGATCGTTACCCCGTGCATACTTCCAATATGCGAGCGAACGGGGTGTATAGGCCTCGTGTCCCTTGGCTACCGGATGGCGCGACCTATTCGCTGTGGAATCACTGAATGCCGAAACTGATCGGATACTCGAGGTCACGTAGCCAATGTGCGGTCGTGTGCCCTGCTGTGAGGATGAGGAAGCATTAAAGACAGTCTCTCGGACTGTCAATATAACGGAGCGTCCCGAGCAACGGACATATGCTCCGAATGTAAAATATCTGAACCACAACATGCGGTCCCCTATGTTGTTGGCTTCCTCCGATCTATCCTCAATCTGCCGTCACTGGGTGAGTACTAAAGTAATTAAAGTGCTCGCATCACCCAAATCTCCTTCCTAGACCGCAACGGACGAACCCGGCAGCCGAACCATTCGATGAATGTACGCTACACCGGGTGAGCTAGCGAATGTCACTCCGTAAGCGATAGACATATTCCATGAGCACTTATTGCCGCTAACTCTTCATTAACTATGACGACAGAGGCACACTTTTGAAAGACATCTCCATAACTCTTCGAACAAGAAACCAGAAATGCTTGGATAGCAAGCATAAAATAATAATATATATAGCGTCGTTCAATAATTCGAAAGTTTGTGTGACATTATTGGACTATGTCGGAACTGAGGGACGATGTCCCTGAACCGAACCAAAAATTTCTAAGTCCACCGACGCTATCAGTTTCTTATCCGGCATCGCAGCATATGTTGTTCCGAAAGGGAAAGCTTGAAATCCACCGAATCCCTTTCGGTATCCCGTCGGACCGGATGAAACTTTCGGACGTCCGTACCTGCTTCCGCGGAGCGTCCCGGCCCAGCATCGTCGGATAAAATATATGCGACAGATTCAGTTGATGCTGGGATGCTGCGATAAACTGTGCTATTAAGGAAAGCACGTCCGTTCCCGAGGCCTGTGCAGTAGCGGACTTACGATGCATTGCTGCTGGAAGCTCCGTGTACGTTGACTCCCGCACACTTCCTATGCGAACGTCCGGAGTCTGCAGGCCTCGAGTCCCCGGCTACCGACCCAGCGCTGTCGGATAATTCTCGATCCGACACCATTTCTGTCGGCTGCTGGGATGCTGCGATAAGCTGTGCTATGTGCACAAGAATGTCCGGCGTCGAGACCTGCGGAGGCGCAGTCTATCGGTGCTTCGCCGAGGGCAGCTCCGCATCAGATGGCTCCCGCATACTTCCTATGCGAACGTCCGGAGTCCATCGGTCTCGAATCCCTGGCTGCCGGATGGTGTGACCTGGTCGTCGAAGAATCCTTGATCGGCGAAGCTGGTAATATATCGGCGGTCACGCAGCCAAGGTGCGGTCGTGTGCGCTGACGAGAAGAGGAAGCCTTAGCAGTCTCAGCGGACTGCCTATACAACGGAGCGTCCCGAGCGACGGACGTATGCTCCGCTAACGACACATTGTACCACAACATCTGGGGCCAGATGTTGTTGAACGAGAGAGGGGCCTCTCTCGCTTGCCGTCCGGATGGACCGGAACGAGCTATGAACCGGACTAAAAGGCTTCCTCCGTTCTCCCTCCGATCCGCCGTCACTGGGTGTGCATTAAGTTAATTTTATAGTGCTCGCATCACCCCAAAATTCCTTCTAGACCGCAACGGACGAACCCGGCTGCCGAACCATTCGGTGAATGGACGCTACACCGGGCGAGCTAGCGGACGTCAAAGGCCGTCGAACCTACTAGGGTCCTCTTAGGCAATTGGCGTATTACATGAGCACTTTTCCACTAGCCCTTCATTAATTGTGACGACGGAGGCACACTGTTGGAAGACATCACAGATACATCACCCTAATCTTGATCGTCTGAAATAGAAATTGATAAAGTAGAGTGACCCTGCGGGGAAAGGACCGGAGTGTCCAAATCCCCAACAACATACCGTGACATACGCTTCCCATATTGTCATCGAAATCATACGATACAGAACAGGAGTTAATGCGAGTACACTGACCACATATAGAATGATAATAAGGTCAGAGGAAGACTTCCTCTTAAACAATTGATCAATATCCTTTCAATGTGAAAAGAAAACAAGTCCTGGTACTCGCACTAACCCCTGGCAATCAAAATACATAATAATAATATGATCCATTAATATAGAAAAAATAATTGAAATCAAAATATTTTGAAAAAATATTTTTTCAGAACAGCCCAAGTTTCTGAAAAGTAACGTTGAGCCCCAATGGATCCCAAGCCTAAGTGTGGACAAAAATTTTAAAAATATTTTAAACAATTTATTCAACACTTACGGACAATAATAATGTATCTAATTATGATTAAAATAACATAAAGATATTATTATTTAGAAATCCCCCCCTCACACAGAGGGCTGTTGTAAATGTAAACAATGAGTGTAAAAACACTAAAATAAGACTCCAGGCACCCAGGCCCGAAATCAGTTACCAAAAATACACCATCTGATGCAAAACAGAGACTTCCAGGGAAGAAACTGCAGAACATCAGATGGTAGATGCAGAACACAACGCCTAACCACCCGTAGGTGAAGACGTAAACATGGGGAAAGAACAGAATTCATTCTGTTATTAAGCTAAAACTCCCAAGAAATTCTAGTAATAATAATTACAGAAACTATGCCAAAAGCATGGGAGAATAGCAAGGGGGAACTTAAAGGACAGGGAGAGAGGAAAAACACTTGAAAAAACAGTGTAACTAAATAATCAGAATGACAACAAAATGGCTGCTGCCTTGAAAATAGGTAACTTAACATAATTTCATTAAAAAATTTTAAGTTACAGCCCTGATAATATTCTGTCACACATTCTTTTCCTCTCCTCCTTTTCTATCCTCCATAGAATCAACATTTCACTAATATTTATGTGTCTGGCATCATTTAAACTGAGATTTAAAAGCACAAAGATCTGTCAGATGTTAACTGATGAAGGGCCAAACTTAGAATGATAAATGGCGCCAATTTCGGAACGTCCTTGACACTGCGCATGCGCAGTGGGGGCGAGGTGTGGAGGGCCTTTCAGGACATGTTTTCTTTAGTTTTAGATGCAAATTTTGGGGATTGGGGGGCAAAATTTGTGTTTGGCCCTATATTTTAAGAGTTAGCACCAGCTATGTCTGGGTCATTGGTACAGTATAAAAATATTAATATTCTTGGGAGAAAAATGTGCCGGTCATTCATGACCGGTTGGATACAGTTAGTGCCGGTCACATCAATGTTTTGTGGCAGTCAATGTCCGTGACTGACCACTTATTTCCAGGCCTGGATATTGGTAGGATATTGATATCCCAGGTGTATATCATTTTCCACTGGAAACCTGCAAATAGTCCATATTTTACAAACAATTTGATTCAAAATTCACTTCTGAGTCAAAATCGAAGAGCTGAACAAGGAAATTTTGAATATGGTTAACAAAAGCAATACAGGAAGTCTAGAGTTTTTGATCTACAAATGTGACTAATTGTGATCTACAAATGTGACTAATTGTGATCTACAAATGTGACTAATTGAAATTCCTACTGCATCATCAAGGCATGTCTTGATAATGAAGTTGGAATATTTTATCAGTAGGGCTTTTAGCCATCTGGCAGGACAAAGCTGATTTACACCCTACCCCCATCTTCACAATGCCTCTTGCTTTTTGCCTCAGTATACCACATGGGCAACAAACAGAAAACAGTGTGATTGTCCATATCTGATGTTTGATTTGAAATTTTGGGGTGCAAATTTGACTCAGTATTCAGTCAGAGTCAAAATACAATATTTTCAGGACTCCATAGCAGGGCTTCCACTAGGTTAAAATTATTGGGCCAATTTTAGATATTGGAGAAATTATTATCGTTGCCGTTTTATCTGGGAAAATTTCGTATTTTAGTTGCTTTGATATGGCCTCTGGAGGCATTCTGATTGCAGAAATACTAGTAAAAGTCATGACAAAAATGTGTATTTTTTTCTAGAAAAATGTGACAAATTCATGCGTGGAGGCACTTTCTGTAATGTTAGCTGTTGCCGACGGGTGCTGGTCATATTTTTGCGATAATATAAATTAATACTTGGCAGCTCCAACCATTCGTGATCTATTTCTGAATCTGCATTTGACCTTACTTTATAGAATATGTGGTCACTGTCAAAAACAAATAATTCTTAAATATTTAAGAAATGATTGGAGCTGCCAACTAATGAAGTTAGTATGAATTCAAATTGAACAGCCAGGTCTGCGGATCGCAGAGCACAATCGTACCTCCATGCTGAAGAGTTTGTTGCACATCAAGGGAAAGCATTCTAAACAAGCTATTAATTGAAAATAGAATGTGTTTTCATTTTTGTAATTCACTAAAACCAAATCCAACAAGTGTTCTTAAGCTGAGTTTCAATAGTACTGGCTGGTTTTGACTATTATATTGGGTAAACAGTTGATATAAATGACATTTACACTAAGGCTGTACAGTGCACAGGGTTAGTTATTCAGTTAGAAGTGATTTTTTTTTATAACCAGAGAGTGTAACTAACCCTGTGCAGTGCTCAGGGTTAATCATAACCCTGTGCAGTGCACAGGGTTAGTTACACTTTCTGGTTATAAAAAAATGGTAACTGCCATATCACATGCTACATGAAAATATATAATGACTAAGGCTGTAAAAATGTTTTGGGTAAGTTAGTTACATGTCGTTACATAGGGTGCTGGATTCAAGGAACTATTGGAAAAACTTATAAAGGATTGTGGAAATTTTTTAAAGTGAATTCCAAAAATGAAAACATATTCTATTTTCAATTAATAGTGTGTTTAGACTATTAGAATACACGCCACAAAGAGACATTCTTTCCCCATGGATTAAAATATGCCATGTCATAATGTATTCCAAGACGTAGTAGCCATAGGATAGAGATATCATGAAATTATTAATGAGGACGTTCGGGGTTTTTTTTTGTGACAACAGTCAGAGTATGCGTGATTTATACAGAAATATTCACTCACATTTTTATTCAAGTGCATAACAATATACATCAGCACTAGCGAACTGGAGGAAAATTGGTTTGGGAAATTGGTCTGTTTCACGGACCTAAAAACAGGGTCGTGGAAGCCCTGCTATAGGGTCCTTAGTTACTGTAATCAGAATTCTCCCATTTTATTTCATTTAGTGTAGTTCCTGCTAGAGTATGGACATCAATCATCTCAAAGATGGAGGTAGAACACGAGGGTGGACGTTTGAGATTGAATAAGATTGTGTCATATAGTAAACTCGTTCTCGATAACTTCAACCTGGAAGATTTAGCAAAAAATCTTAAGAACATGGATCTTGCATCTGATGAACTTCCAAAGCAACAGAGCTTAGGCTTATCTTGGGACAACATCTCTGACCAAATTGTGTTCAATGTGAATGCTGATGTAAAACCTTTCACACGACGAGGTGTGCTATCAACAATCAATAGCCTTTTCGATCCTATTGGATTCACTGCACCAGTGGTCATTCGAGGAAAATTTCTTCTACGTGAAATGTTGTCTTCTTCAAAACATATTGACTGGGCGGAAGTTATCAGAAACTCACCTGCAGAAATGGGGGAGCTGGGTAACATCGCTCTCAGATCTGGAAACCCTGCGCACACCTCGCATGTACTCTGACATATCTTTTCAAGGTGCCATTAGGTGGGAGATTCACATATTCGCTGACGCCTCTAAAGCTACAAGTGGGACAGTCGCTTATTTGAAGTAACTAGCCATTTGATTTGATCATCATTGATATGTGTAATCTTACTAGAAATTTCCCCACAGTAGGTAAAGGAAGTAATAAGACTATAAGCTGGATTTGAACTTTTAATATAGTAGTGATTTCTCTGGAAATCAGGAGAGGAGTGTTACATATCCTGACAACATCATTGGCATGCAAAATCATACATGAGTAATGCTGTTTTATCTTTACTGCTACACATACCTGTATGATGCTGTTTTATCTTTACTGCTACACATACCTGTATGATGCTGTTTTATCTTTACTGCTACACATACCTGTATGATGCTGTTTTATCTTTACTGCTACACATACCTGTATGATGCTGTCTTATCTTTACTGCTACATATACCTGTATGATGCTGTTTTATCTTTACTGCTACACATACCTGTATGATGCTGTTTTATCTTTACCACTACATATACCTGTATGATGCTGTTTTATCTTTACTGCTACACATACCTGTATGATGCTGTTTTATCTTTACTGCTACACATACCTGTATGATACTGTTTTATCTTTACCACTACATATACCTGTATGATGCTGTTTTATCTTTACTGCTACACATACCTGTATGATGCTGTTTTATCTTTACTGCTACACATACCTGTATGATGCTGTTTTATCTTTACTGCTACACATACCTGTATGATGCTGTTTTATCTTTACTGCTACACATACCTGTATGATACTGTTTTATCTTTACTGCTACACATACCTGTATGATACTGTTTTATCTTTACCACTACATATACCTGTATGATGCTGTTTTATCTTTACCACTACATATACCTGTATGATGCTGTTTTATCTTTACTGCTACACATACCTGTATGATACTGTTTTATCTTTACTGCTACACATACCTGTATGATGCTGTCTTATCTTTACCACTACATATACCTGTATGATGCTGTTTTATCTTTACTGCTACACATACCTGTATGATACTGTTTTATCTTTACTGCTACACATACCTGTATGATGCTGTTTTATCTTTACTGCTACACATACCTGTATGATGCTGTTTTATCTTTACTGCTACACATACCTGTATGATACTGTTTTATCTTTACTGCTACACATACCTGTATGATGCTGTTTTATCTTTACTGCTACACATACCTGTATGATGCTGTTTTATCTTTACTGCTACACATACCTGTATGATGCTGTTTTATCTTTACTGCTACACATACCTGTATGATACTGTTTTATCTTTACTGCTACACATACCTGTATGATGCTGTTTTATCTTTACTGCTACACATACCTGTATGATGCTGTTTTATCTTTACTGCTACACATACCTGTATGATGCTGTTTTATCTTTACCACTACACATACCTGTATGATGCTGTTTTATCTTTACCACTACATATACCTGTATGATGCTGTTTTATCTTTACTGCTACACATACCTGTATGATGCTGTTTTATCTTTACTGCTACACATACCTGTATGATACTGTTTTATCTTTACTGCTACACATACCTGTATGATGCTGTCTTATCTTTACCACTACATATACCTGTATGATGCTGTTTTATCTTTACTGCTACACATACCTGTATGATGCTGTTTTATCTTTACTGCTACACATACCTGTATGATGCTGTTTTATCTTTACTGCTACACATACCTGTATGATGCTGTTTTATCTTTACTGCTACACATACCTGTATGATGCTGTTTTATCTTTACTGCTACACATACCTGTATGATGCTGTTTTATCTTTACTGCTACACATACCTGTATGATACTGTTTTATCTTTACTGCTACACATACCTGTATGATGCTGTTTTATCTTTACTGCTACACATACCTGTATGATGCTGTTTTATCTTTACTGCTACACATACCTGTATGATGCTGTTTTATCTTTACTGCTACACATACCTGTATGATACTGTTTTATCTTTACTGCTACACATACCTGTATGATGCTGTTTTATCTTTACTGCTACACATACCTGTATGATGCTGTTTTATCTTTACTGCTACACATACCTGTATGATGCTGTTTTATCTTTACCACTACATATACCTGTATGATGCTGTTTTATCTTTACTGCTACACATACCTGTATGATACTGTTTTATCTTTACTGCTACACATACCTGTATGATGCTGTCTTATCTTTACCACTACATATACCTGTATGATGCTGTTTTATCTTTACTGCTACACATACCTGTATGATGCTGTTTTATCTTTACTGCTACACATACCTGTATGATACTGTTTTATCTTTACTGCTACACATACCTGTATGATGCTGTTTTATCTTTACTGCTACACATACCTGTATGATACTGTTTTATCTTTACTGCTACACATACCTGTATGATGCTGTTTTATCTTTACTGCTACACATACCTGTATGATGCTGTTTTATCTTTACTGCTACACATACCTGTATGATGCTGTTTTATCTTTACCACTACATATACCTGTATGATGCTGTTTTATCTTTACTGCTACACATACCTGTATGATACTGTTTTATCTTTACTGCTACACATACCTGTATGATGCTGTCTTATCTTTACCACTACATATACCTGTATGATGCTGTTTTATCTTTACTGCTACACATACCTGTATGATGCTGTTTTATCTTTACTGCTACACATACCTGTATGATACTGTTTTATCTTTACTGCTACACATACCTGTATGATGCTGTTTTATCTTTACTGCTACACATACCTGTATGATGCTGTTTTATCTTTACTGCTACACATACCTGTATGATGCTGTTTTATCTTTACTGCTACACATACCTGTATGATACTGTTTTATCTTTACTGCTACACATACCTGTATGATACTGTTTTATCTTTACCACTACATATACCTGTATGATGCTGTTTTATCTTTACCACTACATATACCTGTATGATGCTGTTTTATCTTTACTGCTACACATACCTGTATGATACTGTTTTATCTTTACTGCTACACATACCTGTATGATGCTGTCTTATCTTTACCACTACATATACCTGTATGATGCTGTTTTATCTTTACTGCTACACATACCTGTATGATACTGTTTTATCTTTACTGCTACACATACCTGTATGATACTGTTTTATCTTTACTGCTACATATACCTGTATGATGCTGTTTTATCTTTACCACTACACATACCTGTATGATGCTGTTTTATCTTTACTGCTACACATACCTGTATGATGCTGTTTTATCTTTACTGCTACACATACCTGTATGATGCTGTTTTATCTTTACTGCTACACATACCTGTATGATACTGTTTTATCTTTACTGCTACATATACCTGTATGATGCTGTTTTATCTTTACTGCTACACATACCTGTATGATACTGTTTTATCTTTACTGCTACATATACCTGTATGATGCTGTTTTATCTTTACCACTACACATACCTGTATGATGCTGTTTTATCTTTACCACTACACATACCTGTATGATGCTGTTTTATCTTTACTGCTACACATACCTGTATGATGCTGTTTTATCTTTACTGCTACACATACCTGTATGATGCTGTTTTATCTTTACTGCTACACATACCTGTATGATGCTGTTTTATCTTTACTGCTACACATACCTGTATGATACTGTTTTATCTTTACTGCTACACATACCTGTATGATACTGTTTTATCTTTACTGCTACACATACCTGTATGATACTGTTTTATCTTTACCACTACATATACCTGTATGATGCTGTTTTATCTTTACTGCTACACATACCTGTATGATGCTGTTTTATCTTTACTGCTACACATACCTGTATGATGCTGTTTTATCTTTACCACTACATATACCTGTATGATGCTGTTTTATCTTTACTGCTACACATACCTGTATGATGCTGTCTTATCTTTACTGCTACACATACCTGTATGATCATCAGTGATGAGTTTCAATCTTTCTTCAATTAATTCTTCCACCTGGAAATACACAAAAACAAAACATGTTGGGCCTAAAAAAATTAAAAATCTGTTTCTCAGGTCCTCACACATGGTCCTTTTGGCTGCCACATGATCTCTTTTTATAATCAAAACAAACTTAAAAAAATTAAAATTAAATGGTTTATGTCTGATATTTTACACAAGTTAATAAAAGTGATAAATTTGTCCCTTTAGTGCGACAAGGCTTTGCAATGCTCGAGCATTGCAAAGCCTTCTTACACTCAAGGGAAAAAATATACCACCATCCATGATATTCTGTAGATTATGAGGCCTAAAACATAAAACAAATCAAGAACATGAAACTTTTGATTCCAAAGAAATAATTACAAAAATAAACTAGAGGGGGGTATCAGTACCCCGTGGCTCACCAACAGGTGGCCAATGTAAAGGGGTGGCTGGAGTAAAAAAAAAAAAGTTCAAAACTTGCACACAAAAGTCCAAAATTAAAGAAAATAAGCAGCTAAAGGGTTACATAATATAATAATAACCCCTAAGAAGCATGCTAACATAAAATAGGAACCATGGCAATATGCTACAAGGTAAGTCTCCACTTTGAAAAAAAGAAAGACAAACCTCAAAACCTGCACATAAAAGTAAAAAAAGTATCACATTTGTTTCAAAGGGTTAAAATTTAGAAAAATACCCTGAAAATATTACAATAACCAGCGTGGCAATATGCCAGTGAGATAAAACTCCACTTAAAAAAAAATATCAAAACCTGCACACAAAAGTACAAAACCTGCACAGAAAAGTCCAAAATTAAAGTAAATAAGCAGCTAAAGGGTTAAATAATATAAAAATAGCCCAAGAAGCATCCTAACATAAAATAGGAACCATGGCAATATGCTACAAGGTAAGTCACCACTTGGAAGAAAAGAAAGACAAACCTCAAAACCTGCACATAAAAGTAAAAAAAAAGTATCACATTTGTTTCAAGGGGTTAAAATTGAGAAAAATACCCTGTCACAGTAACCACAACGGCAACATGCCAGTAAGGTGAAAGTCTACTTGAAAAATATCCACTTGGAAGAAAAGAAAGACAAACCTCAAAACCTGCACATAATAGTATCACATTTGTTTTTCAAGAGTTAAAATTTAGAAAAATACCCTGAAAATGTTACAGTAACCACCATGGTAATATGCCAGTGAGGTAAAACTCCACTTAAAATAAAATATCAAAACCTGCACACAAAAGTACAAAACCTGCACACAAAAGTCCAAAATTAAAGTAAATAAGCAGCTAAAGGGTTAAATAATATAATAATAGCCCCAAGAAGCATCCTAACATAAAATAGGAACCATAGCAATATGCTACAAGGTAAGTTGCCACTTGGAAGAGAAGAAAGACAAACCTCAAAACCTGCACATAAAAGTAAAAAAGACATCAAAACCTGCAGACAAACGTCAAAATAAGTCCAAAATTTGATTCAAAGGGTTAAAATTAAGACGAAATACCCTGGAAAAGAGTTAAATGTTATCGTGAACCCCCACAGCAATATGCAAAGAAGAAAAAAAATTTTTTAAAAGCACAAAAAACCAAACCTGTAAACAAAAGAAGTCCAAAATTGAAGTAATTAAGCAGGGAAAGGGTTAAAGAATACAACGTAGCCCTAAGATGCATGTTTACATACAATAGAAAGCATGGACATATGCTACAAGGTAAATCTACACTTGGAAGAAAGGAAAAAAAAAACCCATGAAAACCTGCACGCAAACGTCAAAATAAGTCTAAAATACTATTCAAAGGGTTAAAAAATTTTTAAAAATGCACTGGAAAGATATCAATGTTATAATAACCACCACTGCAATATGCAGTGAGGTCAACCTCACTTGAAATTGTTTTTTTTATCGCAACCTGTACATAAAAGTAAGAAACTGTAAGCCTAAGTCCAAAAGCTGTACATAAAAAGAAAGGAAAAAAACCCATCAAAACCTGCACGCAAACATCAAAATAAGTCTAAAAATCTATTGAAGGGGTTAAAAATTTTTTAAAAATGTACTGGAAAGATATCAATGTTATAATAACCACCACTGCAATATGCAGTGAGGTCAACCTCACTTGAAATTGTTTTTTTTTATCACAACCTGTACATAAAAGTAAGAAGCTGTAAGACTAAGTCCAAAAGCTGTACATAAAAGTCCAAAATTGAAGTAATTCAGCAGGAAAAGGGTTAAATAATACAAACATAGCCCTAAGATGCATGTTTACATACAATAGAAAGCATGGACATATGCTGCAAGGTAAATCTCCACTTGAAAGAAAGGAAAAAAACCCCATCAAAACCTGCACGCAAACATCAAAATAAGTCTAAAATTTGATTCAAAGGGTTAAAATTACGACAAAATACCCTGGAAAAGAGTTAAATGTTATAGTGAACCACTATAGCAATATGCTGAAAGTAAAAAAAAATTTGAAAAGCCAAAAAATCAAAACCTGTACACAAAAGTTCAAAATATTTAAGAGCGGACACATGAGGGCTATGCCATAGGCTCACACAACTAACGTTGGTGAGCCAAAAACTGCCCACCCACATGCAATTTTACAAAAAATGGCAGGAGAAACAGAAGATCAACTTTGTAGGGCCTAGAGGTCAATGCTTGCCTTTAAGTTGTTTCCTTAGAGAATTTGGTGCTACAATGAAACTGTTGATCTAAGTGAGGTCTGTGACAAAACAAAATTATCCATGTGGTTTTGACACGAGGAAGACCCTGGAATAAAAACATGGAGAGTTTTGTAGTTGACTACCTTTGTTGTCTTTTCATTTAGCATCAACTGAAGTGTGTCTAAAAGATATCATTTTTTAACTGTTTGGCACATAGAATAGTTGCTATTGGAGTTCTTGATAGATGAGGGGTTCTCTTGAAAGAAAGAGACAACCCCTCTTCTATAACATGAAGAGTCCATGGATTGTTTGTAATTTTCAGCCAATTTGTGAAAGAATGATATGACAATCTACCACGACCAGAAGGCGATACAGGATTGTAGTTTCATTAACCTCCTTGAAGCTTGCAAACGGAGAAAGACTGTTTCCCCCATTTGCTTTGCCCCATTAAGCAGACTGAATATGAACCCTTTAACCCTTTACCTAACACAGACGATATCAAAATTTATTATTTTAAATATCATTTTTTCAAATTTTTCAAAAAATTTCAACAAAACCATATCATGTGACCCCTCGTTGGAATGAGCTCGACGAGCCCATTCCAACGAGGGGTCACATGATATGGTTTTGTTGAAATTTTTTGAAAAATATTATTTTTTCAACTGCTGAATTTGCATGTTATGCAGGCAGATGCGGTCGATTCGTTGGGTAAAGGGTTAACTGGTAGAATACTAAATTATTTTTGGACACCTTCCTTCATTTGTTCAAGTGGTTTTGCTTCTGGCACTCTACCAGTTAAACGTTTGCTGAGATTGGAGGACTGGTAGTTATGTGAAGCATAGGATTGTGAATGCGATGAGTCATAGGAAGCCTTGTAATAGCTAGGGCTTCTGCTTTCTCTTGGAATGAGACTGTGACTTAATAGTATATTGTCCTAATAATTGATTGAATAATAAACTGTCTGTGGCTTGCTTGGTAACTTCCTCATGAACAAAAGATAACCTGGTCATTAAATAGACTAGAATCTGTAAGAGGAGCTGCTCAAAGTGATGATGTATCCAGAATAGAACAAGAGCAACAGGAAGCATGGCATATGCCCCTGAGAGCCATATTAAATTGGCTAGCTGGACCAAAATCAAATGGAAGTATTGTCTAGTCATCCACAAGTAACCCCTAAAATTATGATTTCATCAAATAAGCAGTTCTTTAGTTATTGGACAGAAACCAATAGTTAACGGATGGATGACGGACATGGCAAAACATAATACCCCTGAGAGGGTCAGGGGCATAAAAAGAAGTCAATGTATTATCCTGTCTAACTAGCTTGAAGTTTGTCACAGTGTAACTGGTGAATGAAGACATGATAGAATGGGATTCAGACTGCACCAGCAACAACTAAACCACAAGCTTTGAGAAGAGTGAATTTTGGAAAATATGTGACAGGTCAATCAAATTATGTATTAATTAGTAAAATGTACTATCACGACAATGCTAAAACCTAAAACTGGTCAAATCTGCACACTATATTGCTGCAACAGGCAATCTCTGTGTCAGTATTGTGCTGTAAGGTAACACAAATCAGCGTTCAGTTTCAAGCCTTAAAATCTGTCCCGATTTGTGAGACCAGTCTTCATCACGAACTGCGTCAACGATAATAAATTTTAGTTCCTAAATAATTATTTATTTATTTACTGGTGTTTAAGGTCACCTACTTCAACACAATGGATAATTGTGACCGCAACATAGAGGTAAAGTCAAGTCCAACTAATCGTTTATACCCATGTTGTCCATTTTAGAGGACTTCCACCCCAAGTACTGTTGACTGGGTCCAATTTATCAGTAAAACAGAGATTGTTTACCAAAGTAAAAAAAACACTGTTTCACTTCCCAGAGTTACCACAGGGACCCTAAATGATTTAATTTGTAAGTCTTGTTATACCTTTGTGAGTGAAACCAGAACATACTCAGTGATAAGGCCTAAAAAAGTTGAAAATTGGTTTCTCAAGCCATCCCTCATGGTCATTTTGGCTGCTGTATGCTCTCTTTTTATAACCAATGCAAACTTAAAATAATAAAAATTAAATGGTTATGCCGGATATTTTACCCAAGTTAATAAAATTGATAAATTTGTCCCTTGAGTGCATTAGCATTGTAAAGCCTTCTTGCACCCAAGGAACTAAATACAACCACCCATGCTATTCTGTAGATTATGAGGCCTAAAACATAAAACAAACCAAGAATATGAACTTTTGATGGCAAAGAAATTAATGAAAGCTTGTCGTCAAAAATAGTGTGTCCGGAGACCAGAGCGACCCGGAGAGAGCTTTTCACCTTGTCATCTATAAGTGATGACGACGCAAAGGGCAGCATCATGTCTGATTAACTCCAGATTAGCCACAGTTAGGGCAGAGTTATACGTGGTATACATAATTGCCCTGGAAAGAACTCTAGGAGAGGTATGAATGTCCTCAAATTCCTTCCCGTTGAGATGCTGAACCATAGCTCTGGTAAGGTGATCAGCATAAGACATTGCATCCAAATTCGCTCTACTTGATGAAATTGCCGTTTCAGTTGTGTCTGAGCAAATAGTGAATGATGCGGGCAAGGATACATCTAGATCCTAGGCCTGCTCATCGAAATGCAGAGGAGCTCTCTGAACATCTTGCGACACCTGCCTAGACTGAACCGGAAAGGAAAGAGCTTCTTCCTTTGTCCTTACAAAGTCTGCATCCAATGACGTCAGCGGTTTCTCTCTTGTTGTCGCAGCATTCTGATTTGTCAGAACAAATTCAGGGTAGTATTGATGGATGAAATCCATTGCAACCATGTGTTGTTCCAAAAGGGAAGGGTAATGCTCTTCCTTATCTCTTTCACCGTCCGAGAGAATCAGTTACGAATCTCGGTCCATTGCATCTGCATGAACAGATGACTGGACTGACCCAGCACCGTCCGACAGCTCAGGTTCTGAGTCTGAGGGAGACTGCACCTGCACTAGTTGGGATGCTGCGATCAGCTGTGCAATCTGCGACAGAAGACTGGATATCCGAAGTTGAGTAGCTAGCATGCGGTCGTGTGTGCTTTAAAAATGTAGTGGAGGAAGCCGTGACTGAAGCCGACCCCAGCTGCAGACTAGACGGAGCGTCCCAAGCAGTGGGCAGACGTATGCTCCATCTCGTGCAAGTTTCTCATAACAACATTTGGCCCCAAATGTTGTTAGGTTAGAGAGGGGCCTCTCCCGCTCACGGTCTATTAGACCTCGCCGAGTACAAGAAACTTGCTGACTTCCTCCCTATTTCCTCCCTATTTCCGTCGTCGCTGGGTGAGCTTATTTATATTTAAGTGCTCGCTCTACCCACATCTATATTAAGTGCTTGCTCTACCCACATCTACACTTCCTTCGACCGCAAAGGACTTACCTAGTGTCACGGCTCCCACGGATGCTTTAACCGCTTCACCAGTCGAGCTAGCTGCTTGCAAGTGATTAAAACCCTTAACAAAAGGTCCTAACTCTTGCAATCATAAGCACTGCAGCTAGTTCTATATGCTCAATGGAGCGCAGCGACGGTAGCACACTTGAATGGGTGTCAGAATATCATCACCATGTTCATGTTGCTCTGAAATAGAAACTGAAAAAATGAATTATATAAACAGATGGATGGATGTTCCAATCGATATCATCATCATCTTCGCTTTGTCTGGTAGACATGAAATAAGTTCCAGCTCCATATACCTTACTCATATTTGAATTCACATATGTCCAGGAAGCAGTTGTCTACTGGTATATACCAAGCCACACCATATGTCCAGGGAGCAGGTGTCTATCAGGGACCAGCAGTGAGGGCGACTATAGGGCGATTATGTCACCCTTCTAAGCCCAATTATTTATTTATTTATTGGTGTTTAAGGTCACATATTTATGCACAATGGCTAATCATGACCGTGACAGTTTTACGGGTGGAGGAAGCCGGAGTACCCATAGAGAACCACCAAGCAACGACGAGCAGCTGCCAGCTCCCCAACATCGTAACTCCGCACTGCAGCACAGACAGGGTTAGATTGGTTGAAGACATGCGCACCATCGACGTGCAGTACGCCTTAGTACACGGCGTCATCGTGCCCCCCACACGGGCAATGGAGATGAAGCGTCTTGCCCAAGGACACAACGCGGTTGCCGCAGGTGGGATTCGAACCGAGGACCTCTCGGCTTGCAGCCTGCACCTCTACCAATCGAGCCACCGCGCTCCCTTCTAAGCCCAAAGTAACCTAGAAAAATAGTTAGGGCGATTACAAGTCGCCCTCTAAAAATTGGCCAAAATGATGAAAGGCTGAACTGAGTGATCTGAGGTTTACATAAAAACGATTATTTTCAAGAATCGAATGTGCTTGAGTGTGATAAATGGGCATTTTCATCCATCAAATAAGCGACCATTTATTTGAAATCACACGACAATCAATTGTCCATTGTCGCTTTTGCGGATTTTTTATTTCTATTTTGTTCCATTTCAGTCGGAGCTTCAAGTGTCGAAACGAAAATAGGTGACTTACGCCACTCAACAAAATAACCCAGTTTGAAAGTAGGTTACCTTGCTTAGGATGCCAAAAATGTATACACTATGGACGTATTTCCTAACATTGTATATTTTTATACTGTACCAATGACCCAGACTTAGCTGGTGCTAAAATTTGCATCAAAATCCAAAAATTAAATGTCCTATGTGGTCCTCCATGCGCAGTGTCCAGGAAGTAACGAAATTGGAGTCAAATCCTCATTCTTTGCTTAGCCCTTCAATCAGTAACATCTCACTGATATCTATGCTTATAATCTCAGTTAAAATGATGCCAGACACAAAATCATGAAAGAAATGGTGGATCTAAGGATGAAATAAGAGGATGAGAGGAAGAAACAGTGGAAGGATGTGTTCAGGGCTGTAACTTATCATTTTTATGCAAAACTATTTCATGTTCCCTAATTTCGGGGCATAGGCCTGAAATGTACTTTCTTGTTATGAAATTTCCACAGTTTATGTAGAGTTTCCTCTCTCCCTTTCCTTTATACCCCCCCCTCCCTCCCCCCCCACCCCCCCCCCCCCCACCCCCCCACCCCCCCCCCCCCCCCCCCCCACCCCTTGCTATTCTCCCATGCTTTTGGCATAATTTTTGTAATTTTTTTTACTGAAATTTCTTGGGAGTTTTGAATTGGTAACAGAATGTTTATTCTGTTTTTCCCCATGGTTACGTCCTCACCCTAGGGTGGTTAGGCGTTTCGGTCATGCATCTACCATCTAATGTACTGCAGTTTCTTCTCAGGAAGCCTCTGTTTTACATCGGATAGTGTTAAAATTGGTTACAGATTTCGGGCCATATTTCAGTGCCTGGAGTCTTGTTTCCAGTTTTTATTCACTTTTGTTTATGTTGACAACGGTCACTTCTGACAGTGATTCCTTGTCTTCTATTAGTTCTACTCATAGCCAGATACATTAATATTGTCTTTTTTGGGATCCATTTGGGCTCATCGTTCCCATTGTGAACTTAGGCTCAGCTTGAAAAATTTTCGAACAAATTTTTTGCTTTTGAATTAATTTTCTAAATGTTTGCAATGGATTATTATTATTATGTATCTTTGTTTTCAAGGGTTGGTGCGAGTACGATGACTGTTTAATATTTTTTCAAAATGAAAGAATATTGTTCAATTGTAATCGAGGAAGTCTTCCTCTGATTCTCATGTTCATTGTATTTGTTGTAGTCTGTGTACTCACACTAATTCTTGCTCAGTGTGTGCCAATTCAGATGACAAACGTTGGAGACGTGTGTCACGGTATATTGTTAGTGGTGAGAGGTCCATGCTTGTCCTCTCTCCACAGGGTCACTCTAGTTTTTTCAGTCTCTTTTTCAGAGGAACAAGAACAGGGTGATGTTTCCGTGATGTCTTCAAAAGTGTGCTTCCGTCGTCGCAATAATGAGCTAGTGGCAAGGAATGCGGCAAGTGCCTAAGAGGTCCCACGTAGGATTGACGGTCACTTGTCACCCGCTAGCAATCATGGTGAAGCAATCATTCATGAAATGGTTGTGACGCCGGGTTCATACGTTGTGGTCCAGGAGAGGAGAAGGGGTGTTGCGAGCACTATAATCTCGAATCACGCACACCCGGCGACGACAGATCAGTGGATGGAACGGTGCAAGCCAGTCAGTCCGGTAGCTAGCTCGTCCAGGTCGACCCAGACCCAGGTGTTGTTGTATTAATGTTCGTTAGTCGGAGCATACGTCCACTCCTCCTGATCGGGATGCTCCGTCACATAGACAGTCCGACGTGGCTTGTCTATTGTCTTCCTCATCCTCACGTCAGCACACACGACCGCACCTTGGCCATGATATCCAGCCTGCTTCGCCGACGAGGGAGTCCACGTCGACCAGGTCACGCATCCGCTAGCCAAGGGCACGAGGCCTTTCCATTTGGGACGTTCGCATATCAGAAGTATGCAGGAATTAACGTCCCTGGAGCTTACAGCTGCTAAATTACGTAAGACCGCGGCTCCACAGACCTCCGTGATGGACTTGCTATCACAGATAGCTCAATACATTGCAGCATCCCAGCAGCTATCAGAAACTTTTTCAGTAAAGAAACTGTCTGAGCATGCTGGATCTGTTCGCTCCCCTGCTGGGTCAGTAAGGGACGACCGAGATTCTTATGTGGTCCAGGCGGATGGTAAAAGGGAATCAGCGCAGCTGAAATTTTCCTTTCCAAACAACTTAAGGTGGCCGCAGATTTCATCCGGCATCACCTTTTAGAAGTTGTTTCTCTGGACCAAAATGCTGCGTTACCTGATAAGAAACTGAAAGCGTCACTGGACACAGACTATTTCGGCCGGATTAGGGACACTGTCCCTGAGTTTCTGACCCAGTCCAGAAATGTCACACGGACATTTGAACTTTTGTATGACGCTATATTCAAGCTAGCCTCTAAGACTGGCAAATCCGGTTTCTTATCACCTAGCGCTATACAGCTGCCTTTCATCAATGCTAGACATAGATTTGAAACGGCAGGACAAGGCATGCCGAGAGTTCCTCTGCGTTTGGATGCCCAGGCTGAAGACCTGGAATTGTCATTGCTGGCGTCCATGTCTATTAACTCCAGTATACTGGAGACAACAATCTCATCAAATAGAATTATTTTAGACGCATTATCTTATGCAGATCACCTTACCAGAGCATTATCATTACGTCTCGAAGGTAAAGAATTCTAGAATGTTCAAACTTCCTTAAGAGTTCTCTCGAGGGCTATAGCATATTCTACGTATTACTCCGCCCTTTCAGTGGCAATATGGAGTTAGTCAGACGTGATGCTGCCCTGGCTGCATCCACAAGAGTGGACAGTAAGGTGAAAAAACTCTCTTCCAGTCGCTCCGGTCTCAGGAGAGCTTCTCTTCGACGTTAAGCTTTCTACAATCTATAATCAGATTACTAAGAAAGCTTCGGATTCTCTGCTTTTAATTCCGCTTTGAAAAAGTCGGACTCAGCAGGGAGGAGTAAGGCAGGTACTTTGGGGGCGAATATGTCCAAAGGAAGTTCCTATAGAGGATCTAAGAAAGCCTCTACGTCTTACTCCGGACACCGTCAGAGTAGCGACTCATATAGGGTCGTAATGCTGGCTGAGATAACCGGTCAGATGCCCCTAGGTCGACTGGGTGAGGTGCGGGCCGTGGAGGACATGGTTTCTCCTCCCGCAATCCTCGCAGGGCCAGGGGGTGATGGTCTAAACCTCTATTGCATTCCAGTGGGCGGAAGGCTGTCAAGATTCTTAACCAATTGGTTGTCAATTATGGATGACCCATGGGTGCAAGGGGTTATTTCCGAAGGTCTAAAGTGCCCTCCAAGGAAAAACCTCCGTTAACTCGAAGTCCACGCTGGTCTCAGCTTCCATTAAACGTTCAGAAGAGAATTTCGCTTCTATCAGAATTTCAATCTCTTCTGGACAAGAACGCTATAGACGTCGTAGAAAACCAGGAATTTCCAGTTTTCTGCAGTCACCTGTTCCTGGTTCCAAGATCAGACGTCTCGTTTCGTCCAGTTATAGATCTGAGCTGGATAAACAAGCTGATCGTGGCTCCAAAATTTTATATGGAGACCATCCGATTGGTCAGAGCGAGCACTCAAGTGAATGATTATGCTGCGAGCGTAGATCTCAAGGTTGTGTACTTTTACGTCATGGTACATCCGGCATTTAGAAAGTACCTTCGCTTCGCTGTCCCAGGAGTTGTTTTCAGTTCCAAGCAATGATGCTCTGGTCTGAATCTAGCGCCCTGGGCCTTCACTCGAATAATGATCTCGGTAATGACTCATTCCGAGCTCATTCGTCTGTACTAACGTCGGCCTTCTTGGACGACATTCTTCAGGTTACGGCAGCAAGTTAACACTTCAGAATGATGTTCAGAGTCTGCTTCAATTGCTCTGACGTCTCGGTTTCATCGTAAACGAAAAGAAGTCGGATCTAGTGCCGTCCAAATCATTCACCCACGTGATGCACAACAATCTCGTTCGTGTGCCATTAACCAGAGCGATATTAGTCAGTTGTTATGCTCGCTTTTGTCTTCACTCAGATGTAGTAACAACGAGAGAATTCATGAGACTGACAGGGTTGTGCGGACCCGCTGCAGATCTTATTCCGATGGAGCGGCTACGCACTCGTCCACTCCACATATATTTTATCTCAGAATTGGAGTGTGAAGACTCATTCGCTCGAATCGAACATCGTCTTGTCGAATCAAGTAAAACAAGAGATTCAGACTTGGGCAGATATTCAGTGGTTAACTCAAGGAGTACCACTGCAACTGCCGGATCCGAATTTTAAGATATTGATGGATGCGAGTCAAACAGGTTGGGGCGCAACTCTGAGCCCAACGGATTCGATGTGCCAGAGTCTTTGGGATCCGCAGTTCCTAAACAAGCACATAAACATCAAGAGATGATGTCAATATGGCTTGCGCTACGTCAATGAATGAACATTCTTCAGAATTCGCATGTTCAAATTCTGTCCGACAATTTGACAGTAGTAGCGTACATTCGGAACCAGAGAGGCTCTCATTCCATTCCGTTATTCAATTTAACGGAAAGGATCCTTCTGTTTGTCCTGGAGCATCAAGTTCTTCTATCGGTCCGTTATATACCGGGTCGTCTGAACATTCTAGCAGACTTCCTTTCTCGGAAAAGTCACATGTTGTCGTCAGAATGGACTCTCAACAAACGAGTATTCAATCAGATTTGCTACCAATGGGATCGTCCAATGATAGACTTATTTGTGACGTATCTCAACAATCGGTTGCAGACGTATGCGTCGCCATGCCCAGATCCTCGAGTGTTTGCAGTAGACGCTCTCTTGATCTCTTGGGACGGAATGATAGGATACGCGTATCCTCCAGCTCCGTTGATTCAGCAGATATTGCTAAAAATCAAGCAATCTCACTGCAAGATTCTGTTGGTAGCTACTACTCAGGTGTCTGTTGTGGGACATTCCGCGGAAGCTTCCTCCACGGGAGGACCTTCTTTCGCAGGGGAAATCACGCACACTGCATCACAACCCGCAAGGTCTCAACCTTCACATATTTCCGTTGTGCGGTCCTTCTTGCATGGCAAGCATTTTACAGGATGGGCAGTGGACGCAATTTCTAACTGTAGGAAGACCTCCTCTTTGCAAAATTATGCTGCTAAGTGGAAGGTTTTCTATAGGTGGTGAAGGGATCATTCTATTGATATTTATGATCCCTCCATTCCAGACATTGCTAATTTTCTGGTCTACTTATTTGACGAGATCAAACTGCAGCCAATAACCATTAAGGGTTATAGGTCTATGCTTTCGGATACCTATGCTCATCATGATAGGTTACAGATTGGATCTAATGTCTCTTTATCTAAGTTAGTAAAAAACTTTTTGATAAATAGACCTAGAACCCTTAGGTTAATTCTAAGTGGAATTTAGCTTGGGTTCTTCTGAAGCTAAAAGAAGCGCCATTTGAACTTCTTGATACACTGGACTTCAAATTCTTATCTTATAAGACAGCTTTTCTCTTAGTCTTCTCTTCTGCCAGAAGACTTAGTGAGCTTTCATGCTCTATCAGTTGATGATTCTCACTATCGTAGTGTTGGTAATACTATTACTTTAACTACTAATGTTGGATTTTTGGCTAAGAATCAGGCTCCTAATAAGTATCCTAAACCTATTGTTATTAAGGCTCTGCCATCTTCAGATGGTCATAGGCCTTCGCTCTGTCCTGTTAGAGCTATGCGTATTTACAAACGTAGATCTGAGTTTATCAGAAAGGGACGTAAGCATTTCTTTCTGTCTCTGCGGCCTAATAGAAAGGACATTACAGTCCATTCCATTGCAAGATGGATTCAGTTAACTATCCGTACTGCTTATGAAAAATTATCTTCAACTCAGCAGTCTGTGCTTAAGATTTCGGCGCATTAAGTAAGAGCGCTGTCTACATCTTGGGCTTATGCTAATAGTGTTGCTATTACCGATTTGATGAAGGCTGAATATTGGTCTCAGCCTTCCATGTTCACAAATTTTTATCTCAGAAATATTGAGTCCATTTCTGGCGACCTTTGATGTTTAGGTCCTGTTTAGGTCCGGTTCACAATTTCAGACTAAGGAAATTATTAGCTTAGCAGACTTTGGTGAAAGGCAACCACAGGAGGGTGCTGGGGGGATTGGCACGAAGAAGTGGGGAGGGGTCATGAAGGAGAGGGTAGCAGTGGGGGATTTTCAGTCAATAATTACTTTGTGATTTTTTAACCTGGCATAGATGCATCACAGACAACTGGACCTGGATTAAACAAACGTTAATGGAGGACCACATGCTGAAAATATGAAATGGTGGCAGGGGGTGGTACATAATTATTCTTAATTTTTCCCACTTGCCTATGAAGTCTCCCTACTTGACTCTGCAGTCTCCCTATTTTTTCTGGAGGGAGACATGAAGTCTCCCTAAAATTTCCCCCTCGGCTGGTCCCTGGTGTCTATATATACCAAGCCACTCCATATGTCCAGGGAGCAGGTGTCTATATACCAAGCCACACCATATGTCCAGGGAGCAGGTGTCTATATACCACTCCACACCATATGTCTAGGGAGCACTGGTGTCTATATACCAAGCCACACCATATGTCCAGGGAGCAGGTGCCTATATACCAGCCACACCATATGTCCAGGGAGCAGGTGTCTATATACCACTCCACATCATATGTCTGGGGAGCACCAGTGTCTATATACCAAGCCACACCATATGTCCAGGGAGCAGGTGTCTATATACCAAGCCACACCATATGTTGAGTGAGCAAGTGTCTATATACCAAGCCACATCATATGTCCAGGGAGCACGTGTCCATATACCAAGCCACACCATATGTCCAGGGAGCAGGTGTCTACATACCAAGCCACACCATATGTCCAATAAGCAGGTGCCTATATACCAAGCCACACCATATGCCAGATATAAGCTAGAAACTTTGTAGAGCAAAAAAATTAATCATGACTATAACCTGCCATACGCAAAAACTCCATACCTATGGGTATTTAACACAAGTTCCATGACGAACTCCGATGAGAAAACGCTATTAAAAAATATTAAATAACTGCTGTGTCTGAGTTTTGAATTCATGCACAGGGGTGCACAAATGTATTTATTTATTGGTGTTTTATTTGTGTTTAAGGTCACATATGTCTGCACAATGGCTAATCATGACTGCAACATGGAGATAAAGTCAAGGTCAGCCAATCGTTTATACCCATGTTTCTCATTTTAGAGGACTTGCACCCCAAGCATTGGTGACTGGGTCCTAATTTACAAGTAAAACAGAGCTTGTCTACCACAGTAAACAAGCACTGTTTCACTTCACAGGGTTTGCATGGGGAGGAGCACAAATTTAAATGCATGAATTTAAAGCTGTGCGAGTTATAATACTGCACAAATTCTAGCAGGAGTAAAGTACATCATAATCACATGAAAATTAAATCATAATTATATTATGTTATGAAGGCTGTAATTATGTGACAACTGAGTCATAATTATGTTTTATTAAGTCATTATTACATGTTATGTCATAATTATGCGATAATTAAGTCATAATTATATGTTGTTATGCCATAATTAAGTTCAGAGTTGGTTGAAATTACAAAGTGATTAAGGAAAAATTACAGGTTACCAAGAGAGATAATAATATCACCACATGACCCAATTACACTGCCATAAAAAAGGCAACTACTGTACAACACTAGGTAGAAACTCAACCTTGTCAATTAGTATCAGCTGTCAGTAGTACCACCCAATTACACTGCCATAAAAAATGCAACTACTGTACAACAACTAGGTAGAAACTCAACCTTGTCAATTAGTATCAGCTGTCAGCAGTACCACCAAATACACTGCCATAAAAAACCCAACTACTGTACAACACTAGGTAGAAACTCAACCTTGTCAATTAGTATCAGCTGTCAGTAGTACCACCCAATTACACTGCCATAAAAAATGCCACTACTGTACAACAACTAATTGTCAATTAGTATCAGCTGTCAGTAGTACCACCAAATACACTGCCATAAAAAACGCAACTACTGTACAACACTAGGTAGAAACTCAACCTTGTCAATTAGTATCAGCTGTCGGTAGTACCACCAAATACACTGCCATAAAAAATGCAACTACTGTACAACACTAAGTAGAAACTCAACCTTGTCAATTAGTATCAGCTGTCAGTAGTACCACCAAATACACTGCCATAAAAAATGTAACTACTGTACAACACTAGGTAGAAACTCAACCTTGTCAATCAGTATCAGCTGTCAGTAGTACCACCAAATACACTGCCATAAAAAACGCAACTACTGTACAACACTAGGTAGAAACTCAACCTTGTCAATTAGTATCAGCTGTCAGCAGTACCACCAAATACACTGCCATAAAAAAACGCAACTACTGTACAACACTAGGTAGAAACTCAACCTTGTCGATTAGTATCAGCTGTCAGCAGTACCACCAAATACACTGCCATAAAAACGCAACTACTGTACAACACTAGGTAGAAACTCAACCTTGTCAATTAGTATCAGCTGTCAGCAGTACCACCAAATACACTGTCATAAAAAACACAACTACTGTACAACACTAGGCAGAAACTCAACCTTGTCAATTAGTATCAGCTGTCAGTAGTACCACCAAATACACTGCCGCAAAAAATGCAACTACTGTACAACACTAGGTAGAAACTCAACCTTGTCAATTAGTATCAGCTGTCAGCAGTACCACCAAATACACTGCCATAAAAACGCAACTACTGTACAACACTAGGTAGAAACTCAACCTTGTCAATTAGTATCAGCTGTCAGCAGGACCACCAAATACACTGCCATAAAAAATGCAACTACTGTACAACACTAGGTAGAAACTCAACCTTGTCAATTAGTATCAGCTGTCAGCAGTACCACCAAATACACTGCCATAAAAAACCCAACTACTGTACAACACTAGGTAGAAACTCAACCTTGTCAATTAGTATCAGCTGTCAGTAGTACCACCAAATACACTGCCATAAAAAACGCAACTACTGTACAACACTAGGTAGAAACTCAACCTTGTCAATTAGTATCAGCTGTCAGTAGTACCACCAAATACACTACCATAAAAAACGCAACTACTGTACAACACTAGGTAGAAACTCAACCTTGTCAATTAGTATCAGCTGTCAGTAGTACCACCAAATACACTGCCATAAAAAATGCAACTACTGTACAACACTAGGTAGAAACTCAACCTTGTCAATTAGTATCAGCTGTCAGTAGTACCACCAAATACACTGCCATAAAAAATGCAACTACTGTACAACACTAGGTAGAAACTCAACCTTGTCAATTAGTATCAGCTGTCAGTAGTACCACCAAATATACTGCCATAAAAAATGCAACTACTGTACAACACTAGGTAGAAACTCAACCTTGTCAATTAGTATCAGCTGTCAGTAGTACCACCAAATACACTGCCATAAAAAACGCAACTACTGTACAACACTAGGTAGAAACTCAACCTTGTCAATTAGTATCAGCTGTCAGTAGTACCACCAAATACACTGCCATAAAAAACGCAACTACTGTACAACACTAGGTAGAAACTCAACCTTGTCAATTAGTATCAGCTGTCAGCAGTACCACCAAACACACTGTCATAAAAAACACAACTACTGTACAACACTAGGCAGAAACTCAACCTTGTCAATTAGTATCAGCTGTCAGCAGTACCACCAAACACACTGCCATAAAAAAGGCAACTACTGTACAACACTAGGTAGAAACTCAACCTTGTCAATTAGTATCAGCTGTCAGCAGTACCACCAAATACACTGCCATAAAAAATGCAACTACTGTACAACACTAGGTAGAAACTCAACCTTGTCAATTAGTATCAGCTGTCAGCAGTACCACCAAATACACTGCCATAAAAAACCCAACTATTGTACAACACTAGGTAGAAACTCAACCTTGTCAATTAGTATCAGCTGTCAGTAATACCACCAAATACACTGCCATAAAAAACGCAACTACTGTACAACACTAGGTAGAAACTCAACCTTGTCAATTAGTATCAGCTGTCAGTAGTACCACCAAATACACTGCCATAAACGACGCAACTACTGTACAACACTAGGTAGAAACTCAACCTTGTCGATTAGTATCAGCTGTCAGTAGTACCACCAAATACACTGCCATAAGAAATGCAACTACTGTACAACACTAGGTAGAAACTCAACCTTGTCAATTAGTATCAGCTGTCAGTAGTACCACCAAATACACTGCCATAAAAAATGCAACTACTGTACAACACTAGGTAGAAACTCAACCTTGTCAATTAGTATCAGCTGTCAGTAGTACCACCAAATATACTGCCATAAAAAATGCAACTACTGTACAACACTAGGTAGAAACTCAACCTTGTCAATTATTATCAGCTGTCAGTAGTATCACCAAATACACTGCCATAAAAAACGCAACTACTGAACAACACTAGGTAGAAACTCAACCTTGTCAATTAGTATCAGCTGTCAGCAGTACCACCAAATACACTGCCATAAAAATGTAACTACTGTACAACACTAGGTAGAAACTCAACCTTGTCAATTAGTATCAGCTGTCGGCAGTACCACCAAATACACTGCCATAAAAAACGCAACTTCTGTACAACACTAGGTAGAAACTCAACCTTGTTAATTAGTATCAGCTGTCAGCAGTACCACCAAATACACTGCCATAAAAAACGCAACTACTGAACAACACTAGGTAGAAACTCAACCTTGTCAATTAGTATCAGCTGTCGGTAGTACCACCAAATACACTGCCATAAAAAACGCAACTACTGTACAACACTAGGTAGAAACTCAACCTTGTCAATTAGTATCAGCTGTCAGTAGTACCACCAAATACACTGCCATAAAAAATGCAACTACTGTACAACACTAGGTAGAAACTCAACCTTGTCAATTAGTATCAGCTGTCAGTAGTACCACCAAATACACTGCCATAAAAAACGCAACTACTGTACAACACTAGGTAGAAACTCAACCTTGTCAATTAGTAACAGCTGTCAGCAGTACCACCAAATACACTGCCATAAAAAACGCAACTACTGTACAACACTAGGTAGAAACTCAACCTTGTCAATTAGTATCAGCTGTCAGCAGGACCACCAAATAGACTGCCATAAAAAATGCAACTACTGTACAACACTAGGTAGAAACTCAACCTTGTCAATTAGTATCAGCTGTCAGCAGTACCACCAAATTCACTGTCATAAAAAACACAACTACTGTACAACACTAGGCAGAAACTCAACCTTGTCAATTAGTATCAGCTGTCAGTAGTACCACCAAATACACTGCCATAAAAAACGCAACTACTGTACAACACTAGGTAGAAACTCAACCTTGTCAATTAGTATCAGCTGTCAGTAGTACCACCAAATACACTGCCATAAAAAATGCAACTACTGTACAACACTAGGTAGAAACTCAACCTTGTCAATTAGTATCAGCTGTCAGTAGTACCACCAAATACACTGCCATAAAAAACGCAACTACTGTATAACACTAGGTAGAAACTCAACCTTGTCAATTAGTAACAGCTGTCAGCAGTACCACCAAATACACTGCCATAAAAAACGCAACTACTGTACAACACTAGGTAGAAACTCAACCTTGTCAATTAGTATCAGCTGTCAGCAGTACCACCAAATACACTGCCATAAAAAATGCAACTACTGTACAACACTAGGTAGAAACTCAACCTTGTCAATTAGTATCAGCTGTCAGCAGTACCACCAAATACACTGCCATAAAAAATGTAACTACTGTACAACACTAGGTAGAAACTCAACCTTGTCAATTAGTATCAGCTGTCGGCAGTACCACCAAATACACTGCCATAAAAAACGCAACTTCTGTACAACACTAGGTAGAAACTCAACCTTGTTAATTAGTATCAGCTGTCAGTAGTACCACCAAATACACTGCCATAAAAAACGCAACTACTGAACAACACTAGGTAGAAACTCAACCTTGTTAATTAGTATCAGCTGTCAGTAGTACCACCAAATACACTGCCATAAAAAACGCAACTACTGTACAACACTAGGTAGAAACTCAACCTTGTCAATTAGTATCAGCTGTCAGTAGTACCACCAAATACACTGCCATAAAAAATGCAACTACTGTACAACATTAGGTAGAAACTCAACCTTGTCAATTAGTATCAGCTGTCAGTAGTACCACCAAATACACTGCCATAAAAAACGCAACTACTGTACAACACTAGGTAGAAACTCAACCTTGTCAATTAGTAACAGCTGTCAGCAGTACCACCAAATACACTGCCATAAAAAACGCAACTACTGTACAACACTAGGTAGAAACTCAACCTTGTCAATTAGTATCAGCTGTCAGCAGTACCACCAAATACACTGCCATAAAAAATGCAACTACTGTACAACACTAGGTAGAAACTCAACCTTGTCAATTAGTATCAGCTGTCAGCAGTACCACCAAATTCACTGTCATAAAAAACACAACTACTGTACAACACTAGGCAGAAACTCAACCTTGTCAATTAGTATCAGCTGTCGGCAGTACCGAGGCAGAAGTCGAAGAAAAATAAATTTTCCCCAGAAATAAAACCGACGAAAAAATAACAAATATCACCATAGCTGTTAAGTGAACATTCAGATTTGGTTTGGGTATTAAAGTATAATCTCAGTCTAACGACCGGTATCGTTATCATGTTGCAGGGGATGCAGTGGCATTGCGGTAACTGGTTCTCATCTGATCATTGAAGATAAGCAATGTCAAGCCCGGTTAGTCCTTGGATGGGTGACCATCAGAGTGATCGATTCCGACTCCCGCATTGTGTCCTTGGGCAAGGCACTTAACCCCGATTGTCCACATGGGGGCATGATGGCGTCATGTACTAAGGCATAGTGCACGTCAATGGTGTGCATGTCTTCAACCAATCTACCCTTCATGTGCTGCAGTGTGGAGTTACGATGTTGGGGAGCTGGCAGCTGATCGTCATTGCACGGTGGTTCTCTTAGGGTACTCCAGCCGTAAAACTGTCACCAACATGATGTGACCCTGGCTGTTAAAGTGTCATTAAACCCTAATAAATAAATCGTGTTGCGGTATCAGACAGAGCAATGATCCTTTAGTGAATGAATAAACTTCACTTCTGTTGTCTGGGTCCTGTCCATAATTTTTTCAACTATTTATTTATTGGTGTTTAACCCTTTACCGAACGCAGACGATATCAAAATTTATTATTTTAAATATCATTTTTTTTAATTTTTCAAAAAATTTCAACAAAACCATATCATGTGACCCCTCGTAGGAACGAGCTCGACGAGCTCGTTCCAACGAGGGGTCACATAATATGGTTTTGTTGAAATTTTTTGAAAAATAATATTTTTTCAATTGCTGAATTTGCATATTACGCGGGCGGATGCGGCCGATTCGTTGGGTAAAGGGTTAAGGTCACATATTTTTGCACAATGGCTAATCAAGGCCACAACATGAGTATCAACTCAAGACCAGGGGTGAGCATTATAAGCCATGTTGCCCATTTTAGAAAGGGTTTGCACCTCCCAAGCTTTGGTGACTGGGTCCTATTTTACCAGTAAAACAGAGCCTGTTTACCGCAGTGAGCAGGCACTGCTTCACTTCCCGGGGTTCCCACAGGGAAAGATCAGGGGCTAAGGGGGGGGGGGGGGATCCTCTTTGATTGGCACTGGGAAGAATTATCAGTGGTCAAAACAGCATTTTTCAACTGAAGTAGTGATCAGAAATGAAAAAGTGATGGATTTATCCGACCAGCACTGACTGATTACTTCCTTGGAAGCATCTGCAAGTCAATCACAAAATGAATACCAGGAAGGATCTAAAATTCTGATTCAAAACTACAAAGCAAAAGGTGTTTTTGCCGTGGCACAGTCATTTTACCATGACAATTGTTTTACTGATGAAAATTTGTTCAGTTGGCAGGCCTGGAAACTCAACTCTGCAAGTTTAAGGCCTAAAAAAATAGAAAATCTGTTTCTCAGGCCCTCCTGATTGGTCCTTTTGGCTGCCGCATGCTCTCTTTTTGTAACCAATTTAAACTTTAAAAAAATAAAAATTAAATGGTTTATGTCTGATATTTTACCCAAGTTGAAAAAATTGATGAATTTGTCCCTTGAGTGGAAGAAGGCTTTGCAGTGCTCTAGCACTGCAAAGCCTTCTTGCACTCAAGGGATGAAATACACTACCACCGATGCTATTCTGTAGATTATGAGGCCTAAAACTTGAACCAAGAACATGAACTTTTGATGGCAAGGAAGTAATTACTGAAATAAAAAATAAAATAAAAAACCGCTCGCCCGCATGCAATTTTACAAATAATGGCCTGAGAAACAGAAGATCTACTTTGTGTGGTCTAATGGGTTTATTCCCACTAGACTAATTCCCTTTAGACCAATTCCCAAAAGACCAATTCCCTTAGACCATCTGATGTGTTCTACTTTTAAAATAATTCTATATCAATAATTTGATATATTTATAAATATTTATAAATGTATTTAATGTTATTGATATTCTAGCCTGAAAATAACCAGTCTGTCATTTGCAGAATGAGGTCCCCTGAGGGTGAATTTGCTGATGTTATCCCAATACAGTGGGCCAGTTTATCCCCTGGGTATCTCTTTCTGTTTATGTTTGAGACCTTGATTCAGGTTGAGGTTCACAGAGGGTAAATTTAGTGCACAGCAGGGTAGCATCACCAAATTCACCCTCTGGGGACCTCATTTTTCAGACGATAATCTGCTTATTTTCTGGCTTGTTGATATTTTAAAGATGTTGGGCAGATTTTTCATAACAATTTTTATAGAAATCACACACTTTCCAAGGCTGTGATTTTTTTTATTGTTTTGTGGTAAACAGATGTTGAGCTGATTTCCGTAACAAAACAAATACAATCCTTTGTGTGTATTGATGTTATAAATCTGTATTTTTCGTAAAATGTTTTATGTACTGAGCTGTGCTGAAATGTTATAAACCTATATTTTTTGTATGTTATGCAAATAAATATTTTTTTTATCAAATAAAGTGCTTATCGGGAAATAAATGTTTTCTTAATTATCCTTAATCAACCCTTAATCAATAACAGTATGTAGTTGGTCTAAGGGGAATTGGTCTTTTGGGAAATGGCATAGAGGGACTTGGTCTAACGGGAATTGGTCTAGTGGGAAGACACCGTTTAATGATAGTAACTGTCCTGGACTCATTTAATATTTGTGCCTGGTCCACAGGTCTCGATATATGTGTTTGACCATTTTTTTTTAAATATAAAATAAATGTTTGAATTTCAGGAATGCATAAGGGGGGTTTATTTTTTGATCTGATCCTTCTTCCATTTATTAAGCCAATTCACTAATGAAAGTGTCAATGACACTGTAGCTCAACTTGTTTAAGACATGTACATGTATAGTATGTGACACAGCAATGACAAACATCTAGGTAATGACCTGATAACAAAGGTACATGTAAAGTATTCTAACGGTCTGTACATAAATACTGACCATAGCCTGTAACAAATATATAGGTAAAGTATTGTTAGATGCTAAACTAGAAAAGAAATCTTTGAGTCCCAGAGTGGGTCTGACTGAACCCAAAACTATTTGTTCTCATAGCACAGTGATAACAAAGGCACTCAAAAACACTTGTTCCTGTCACAAGGTGATAACAAAGGTACCCCAAGAAGTTTCGTGAAGATCGATTTATAAATACAGACTCTAGCCCGAGCCGTATTGACATGTGCACTTACTGTGTATAAGTAGCACTGAACAAATCAAAGTTCATCTAATTTGCATAATTTCTGCACGAGAAAAAAACCTGTATTATATGTGATGTATTCCATGTTACTAAACATTCCTCCAAAAATTTATTCAAATCAGAACTTCCATACAGAAGTTCCGTACAAAAAACTGATTGGACATAATTTCGGTACAAAATGACCACTGACAGCCATCTTGAATTTTGGACCCCACACAGAAACACTCGTTCTCGTCCTACGGTGATAACAAAGGTACCCAACAAGTTTTGTGAAGATTGGTTCATAAATACAGCCTCTAGCCTAAGCCATATTGACATGTGCAGCTACTGTGTATAAGTAGCAATGAATAAATCAAAGTTCATCTAATTTTCACAATTTCTGCTCGAGAAAAACACCTGTATTATATGTGATGTATTCCATGTTACTGAACATTCATACAAAAATTTATTCAAATCAGAACTTTCAGACAGAAGTTCTGCACAAAAAACTGATTGCACTAATTTTGCTACAAAATGGCCGCTGGCAGCCATCTTGAATTTTGGACTGCACCCAAAAACACCCATTCTCGTCCCAAGGTGATAACAAAGGTACATAAGACGTTTTGTGAAGATCGGTTGATAAATACAGCCTCTAGCCCGAGCCGTATTGACATGTGCACTTACAGTGTATAAGTCGCACTGAATAAATCAAAGTTCATCTAATTTGCCTAATTTCTGCACGAGAAAAAAAACCTGTATTATATGTGATGTATTCCATGTTACTAAACATTCATACAAAAATTTATTCAAATCAGAACTTTCATACAGAAGTTCTGCACAAAAAACTGATTGCACTAATTTTGGTACAAAATGGTGGCTGGCAGCCATCTTGAATTTTGGACTGCACCCAAAAACACCGATTCTCGTCCCAAGGTGATAACAAAGGTACACAAGACGTTTTGTGAAGATCGGTTGATAAATACAGCCTCTAGCCCGAGCCGTATTGACATGTGCACTTACAGTGTATAAGTCGCACTGAATAAATCAAAGTTCATCTAATTTGCCTAATTTGCCTAATTTCTGCACGAGAAAAAAAACCTGTATTATATGTGATGTATTCCATGTTACTAAACATTCATACAAAAATTTATTCAATTCAGAACTTTCATACAGAAGTTCTGTACAAAAAACTGATTGCACTAATTTTGGTACAAAATGGCTGCTGGCAGCCATCTTGAATTTTGAAATGCACCCAAAAACACTCGTTCTCATCCCACGGTGATAACAAAGGTACCCAGAAAGTTTTGTAAAGATCGGTTCATAAATACAGCCTCTAGCCTGAGCCGTATAGGAGTTGTGTACAAAAAACTGATTGGACCTAATTTCGGTACAAAATGGCCACTGGCAACCATCTCGAATTTTGGACCGCACACAGAAACACTTGTTCTCGTCCCAAGGTGATAACAAAGGTACCTAAGAAGTTTCGTAAAGATCGGTTCATAAATACAGACTCTAGCCTGAGCCGTACTGACATGTGCACTTACAGTGTATAATTAAGTAGCAATGAATAAATCAAAGTTCATCTAATTTGCATAATTTCTGCATGAGAAAGAAACCTGTATTATATGTCATGCATTCCATGTTACTAAACATTCAGACAAAAATTTATTCAAATCAGAACTTTCATACAGAAGTTCTGTACAAAAAACTGATTGCACTAACTTAGATACAAAATGTCTGCTGGTGGCCCTCTTGAATTTCGGACCGCACCCAAAAACACTTGTTCTCGTCCCACGGTGATAACAAAGGTACCCAAGAAGATTTGTAAAGATCGGTTCATAAATACGGCCTCTAGCCTGATTGAATTGATGACAGATGGACAGACGGACAGATGGGACGGGCCATGGCATAACCTCAAATTTGACTACTTCAAAGTTGAGCTAAAAATAAAAAATAAAATAAATAAATGCCTGGCCAATAAAATTTTACAAAAATTGGCTGGAGAAACAGATCTACTTTGTGGGGCTTAATGTATCCCACAAACAAACTATATATTGACAATCTACAAGGTTTACTTGTACTATTTGGACAAATAAACATTTATGTAACTACTCTACAGAGGTGTTAGTCTACCATAAGCTATGCACATCTATTCTACATACCCAACTCTTCTTGAAAGTCATATCCCAACTTACCTGTTCAGTAGAATCACAAATCATCCCTAAAGAACAAATTTAGAAATTTTAACTGGGGATTCAGACTTGTGTATTCAGGGGACAAATCAGGGCTGTCCCGATTTTTTAATTTTGGAATCGACTAATCGTTGCAAATAATCGATAATACTTGATTAATCGTACCTAGATTCGCACCCCCCCCCCCCCCCCCCCACCTCCCTCTCATCGAAGTCGTTATAAGTCATAAATGGAGTTTCAAGTCAGTTGACATACCTCAAGTAAACAACGAGGGCGATCCTCTTTTAGGTACATTCAAAAGCTTTGATGTTTTGAACTTTTGAACCATCAGTGTAATAATCAAGACCAGTCAGCAGTTGCGAACTTCGCAAGTTCGCAACTGCCGGCTGGTCTTGATTGTTACACTGACGGTTCAAAAGTTCAGAACATCAAAGCTTTGAATGTACCTAAAAGACAAATGCTTGTAACGGCTTCTTGAGGTTTAACGTCGACGTTCTTGACCTCTTACCTTTAGAAACAATAGGTTTTTCATCAAATTGAACGTTCAAAACGGGGTAAAATTTACCGATTCTTCGACAATAAAAAATACTAATCGATTTTGGTGTGACCGATCAACTATCGATTAATCGATTAATCATGACAGCCCTAGGACAAATATGGGTTCCTTTCCCACTGTCATTTGGGCATGATTTTTCTGAATTCAAACAAAACATTTCCCAATATCAGTTCCCATTCAAACAAAAAATTAATTCACAACTTGACTCCCAAACTGAGCAGTCAAATGCCCTCAGAAAACTCATAAGAATCAGCCTAATAAAGCATATCTGCGGTATTCTAATGAAGTCTATCTTTTCAAGGGCAAACACCAGGTTTTTTTCAACCCTTGAAGGATAAATTTGATCATTCACAAAACAGGTGCCTGAGCAACAGGTAGTTTTTAAATACATTTGTACATTTGCAAGTTACATTCTACGAACCTTGTCAGTATTTATATATTTTTTGGAATTTAATGACACTTTCGACAGATAGGGCCACCTCGTATCGGACATTTTTACAGGTGGAGGAAGCCAGAGTACCACCAATCAACAGCAAACAACTGTCAGACTCCCCAATGTACTAACTCCCTACAAGTAGGGTTAGCATTGGCCGAAGACAGGTGGACCATCAAAGTGCATTACGCCTTAGTACACAGCACCGCCGTACCCACACGTGGGCAAACAAGATTGAGTGCCTTGCCCAATGGAAAAATGCAGTTACCTCTGGTATGAGCTATGGTTCTGACACAAAAAATGTAAAAAATAATGAAAATTGAAGGGTGATTTTTGTGAATAGCACTGGCCGGTTTTGGCCATTATGTTGGGCAACAACCAATATTCTATTAACCCTTTACCTGACATGAAAAGCAGACAACACTTGCAAATAAAATTCTTGAATAACTATTTGTTTTTACTCTTTGTGTCAAAACCATAGCTTATGACCCCTCATTGGAACGAGCTCAATGAGCTCGTTCCAATGAGGGGTCATAAGCTATGTTTTGACACAAAAAATGAAAAAAGTTAAAAAATTTATAGTAATTTATATATTTTTTATACTTACCAATGACCCAGACTTAGCTGGTGCTAACTCCAACAAAACCAGGGCCAAACACAAATTTTGCCCCCCAATCCCCAAAATTTGCATCCAAAACAAAAAGAAATCATGTCCTAAAGGACCTCCATAGTACGCCTCTACTGCGCATGCGCAGTGACGCAGTCGTCCCGAAATTGGCGCCAATTATCATTCTTACTGGCAGTGCCTGGTCAGCGCTATGTACTCAGCGGGGAGGCAAGAGTTCCCAACTCCAGGGAGGGCCATCCCCGTCTGGGTCATTGGTAAGTATAAAAAATATATAAATTACTATAAATTTTTTAACATTTTTATACTGTACCAATGACCCAGACTTAGCTGAATAGTAAACAGGCTGGAGGGCCTAGGACATAGAGGAAAATCCAATAAGCTCAACTATATAGTAAAGAGGTAACCCCTTAAGGAGAAAAGGAGTATTAGGCTTTACATGTATCTTTCTTATTTAATATTAAATTAGAAAGATACACTACCCTTAATAATTGAGCACAATAACATTCATGTTCTCTATTAACATCCAGTATAACCCTTATACTAATTATTTTTAAAACAAGCCAATAAATAAAGTAGTCCAGAGAATTGAGACTCTTTATAATCATTTAAAAGTGTCCGAGTATTGTATATTAAAGCCCGTTTGACACTTGACATATACAAATGCTTCACACCGAGCTACACTTTAAAAATAAGACATGAATGAAATTAAACATTGATATTACACTTTAAAACCATCCCGGAAGCGACTCAGAAATACTGACTTGGAGGAGGCATTCCCTTGCTTTTCACTATAAAGCAGGTGACCTAAGGGAACACCCGCCCCCCCCCCCCCCCCCCCCCCCCCCCCCCTTCCCCTTGCCCTGGGTCAAATAGCCCAGAGCGAAGAGGGCAGCCGGACGGAGTCACTGCCGGAACAGAAAGCCTGCATAACTATAGTTGCAACTGTTTAGTGGACGACATTCTGAGCAACAGATAACGGACCTAAACAATGCAGGTCTCCAGAAATGGACTCAATATTTCTGAGATAAAAATTCGTAAATGTGGATGGCTGAGACCAATAAGCAGCCTTCATTAAATCTGTAATAGCAACACTATTAGCATAAGCCCAGGAAGTAGAAAGAGCTCTTACTTCATGAGCAGAAATCTTAAGCACAGACTGCTGAGAAGAAGATAAATCTTCATAAGCAGTACGGATAGTTAACTGAATCCATCTAGCAATAGAATGGACTGAAATGTCCTTTCTATTAGGCATCAAAGACAGAAAGAAACGTTTCCGTCCCTTTCTGATGAACTGAGATCTCTGTTTATAGATACGTAGTGCTCTAACAGGACAGAGTAAAGGCCTACGCCCGTCTGAAGACGGAAGAGCCTTAATAACAATAGGTTCCGGATATTTATTAGGAGCCTGATTCTTAGCTAAAAAACCCACATTAGTAGTGAAGGTGATAGTGTTCCCAACACTACGATAATGAGAATCACCCACCGATAGTGCATGAAGCTCACTGACTCTTCTGGCAGAAGAGAAAGCTAAGAGAAAAGCTGTCTTATAAGATAAGAATTTGAAATCTACTGTCCCAAGAGGTTCAAATGGCTTTTCCTTCAATTTAAGGAGAACCCAAGCTAAATTCCACTTAGGAATTAATCTAAGAGTTCTGGGTCTATTTATCGAAAAGTTTCTAACCAATTTCGATAAAGAGACATTAGATCCAATTTGTAAACTATCATGATGTGCATAGGTATCAGATAACATAGATCTATAACCCTTTATAGTAACAGGCTGCAGTTTGATTTCGTCAAACAAGTATACTAGAAAGTTTGCAATGTCTGGAATAGAGGGATCAAATATATCTACAGAATGATCCCTACACCAACGACGAAAAACCTTCCACTTAGCCGCATAGTTTAGCGAAGTGGAGGTCCTCCTACAGTTAGAAATCGCGTCCATTGCTCGTCCTGTAAAGTGCTTGCCATGCAAGAAGGACCGCACAACGGAAAAACGTGAAGGTTGAGACCTTGCGGGTTGTGATGGAGTTGGCGCGATTTCCCCTGCGAAAGAAGATCCTCTCGTGGAGGAAGCTTCCGCGGTAGGTCCCACAACAGACACCTGAGTAGATTTATCCACGGTCTCTGTGGCGACAGAGATGCTACCAACAGAATCTTGCATTGAGATTGTTTTATCTTTAGCAATACTTGTTGAATTAACGGCGCTGGAGGATACGCATATCCTATCATTCCGTCCCAAGGGATCGACAGAGCGTCTACTGCAAATGCTCTTGGATCCGGACACGGGGACACATACGTCTGCAACTGATTGTTGAGATGTGTTGCAAATAAGTCTATCATTGGCCGTTCCCATTGGTAGCAAATCTGATTGAATACTTGTTTGTAGAGAGTCCACTCCGACGGCAACAAGCGACCCTTTCGTGAAAGGGAGTCTGCTAGCACATTCAGATGACCCGGTATGTGACGGACCGAAAGAAGAACGTGATGTTCTAACGCAAACAGAAGGATTCTTTCCGTTAGATTGAACAACGGAACTGAATGAGTGCCTCCCTGATTCCGTATATACGCCACTACTGTCGTATTGTCGGATAGGATTTGGACATGAGCATCGTGAATAATGTCCATCCAGTGACGTAACGCAAGCCAAATTGACATCATTTCCTTGACGTTTATGTGCTTGCACAGGAATTGCGGATCCCAAAGACCCTGGCATCTCGAATCCGTTGGGATTAATGATGCACCCCAACCTGTTTGACTGGCATCCGTCATAATGGTAAAACTCGGATCCGGCAACTGCAGCGGAACTCCTTGAGTTAACCACTGAATGTTTGCCCAAGTCTGAATCTCTTGTTTCACTTGATCTGACAAGAGAACGTCTACATCGAGCGAATGAATTTTCACACTCCAATTCTGAGTCAAGAAAATTTGAAGAGGACGTGTGCGTAGCCGCCCCATCGGAATGAGATCCGCGGCGGCTCCGCACAGACGTATCAGTCTCATAAATTCTCTCGCCGTGACTTTGTCTGCGTGCAGACAATAGCGAGCGTAACAACTGACTAATTTCGCTCTGGTTAACGGCAGACGAACGAGATTGTTGTGCGTCTCGAAGCTCATTCCCAGATGAGTGAATGACTTGGACGGCACCAGATCCGACTTCTCCTCGTTTACTATGAAACCGAGACGTCGGAGCAATAGAAGAAGATTCTGAACATCGTTCTGAAGCGTTAACTCATTGCCGTACCTCTGAAGAATGTCGTCCAGGTAGGCCGACGTTACCGCAGACGAATGAGCTCGGAAGTAGATCATTACCGAGTTCATTACCCGAGTGAAAGCCCAGGGTGCTAGATTCAATCCGAAGCACATGGCCCGGAACTGATACACCACTCCTAGGACTGCGAAGCGTAGATACTTTCGGAATGTCGGATGTACCATGACGTGAAAGTACGCATCTTTGAGATCTATGCTCGTTGCATAATCGTTCACCCCGAATACTCGCTCTGACCGATCGAATCGTCTCCATATAAAACTTCGGAGCGACGATCAGCTTGTTTATCCAGCTCAAATCTATGACTGGACGGAACGAGCCGTCTGGTTTCGGAACCAGAAACAGATGGCTGTAGAATCCCAGAGATTCCTGGTTTTCTACGACCTCTACCGCGTTCTTCATTAAAAGAGACTGCACCTCTGATAACAGAGCGTCTCTTTTCTGTGGATTTGACGGAAGATGAGTCCACTTTGGACTTCGAGTTAATGGAGGCTTTCGTTTGAAGGATATCTTTAGACCTTCCGAAGTCACTCCTCTCACCCACGGGTCGTCCATAATCGACGCCCACTCTTGTGAAAAACTCGACAACCTTCCGCCAACCGGAACGAGATAGAGGTTTAAGCCATCACCTCCTGGACCTGCGAGGCCTGCGGTAGGAGAAACCACGTCTTCCACGACCCGCACCTCGCCTCGTCGACCTCGGGGCGTCCGACCGATTGTCCCGGCCTGAAGGACGTCCCGAACGAGAGTCGCTATCCTGACGGTCTCTCGAATAAGACCAAGAGGACGCACCGGAACCTCTATAGGAACCTCTCTTGGGCGCATTAGACCCAGAAGTGCCTGTCTTATTCGTGTCTGCTGTATCCGACCTTTTAGGAGCGGATCTGAACAACAGAGAATCATTAGCTTTCTTTTTAATTTTATCATAAATAGCGGAAAGCTTGCCGTCAAAGAGAAGTTCTCCTGAGACCGAAGCGACTCTAAGAGAGTTCTTCACCTTAGAATCCACTAGTGTGGATGTAGCTAGGGCTGCGTCACGTCTAACCAACTCCAGATTTGCCACTGAAAGGGCGGAGTTACACGTGGAATAAGCTACTGCCCTTGAAAGAAGTCTTAAAGAGGATTGTATATCCTGAAACTCTTCCCCTTGAAGGCGCAGTGATAACGCCTTAGTAAGGTGATCTGCGTAAGATAAGGCCTCTAAATTGGCTCTGTTAGACGCAATAGCTGTTTCCAACACCGCGGTTGGAATAGAAGCTGACGACGGTAATGATAGCTCTAAGTCTTCCGCCTCGTCGTCCATACGCAGAGGAACTCTCGGTATACCCTGTCCTGCCGTGTCGAATTTATTCCTTGCATTCATGAAAGGCAGGTTAAGAGTATTAGCGGACAAGAAACCTGCTTTCCCCGTCCTGGAAGCAAGTTTAAATATAGCGTCGTTCAATAATTCAAATGTTCTTGCAACATTATTGGACTGCGACGGAAACTCGGGAGCGATGTCCCTGAACCGCTCAAAAAATTCAGAGTCCAATGACGCTATAATTCTCTTGTCCGGAAGCGCAGCAGTCTGGCCCGACGGAACAACTTGAGGGAGAAAGTGCCGGATGAAGTCCACGGCAGCTTTATGTTGTTCCGAAAGGGATAGTTCCAATTCATCCGTATCCCTTTCACCATCCGGTCAGACCTCCCGATGTTCCCGGTCGTCCGCCCCCGATGCTTCGGCGGAGCGTACCGACCCAGCGCCGTCGGATAATTCTCGATCCGACACCGTTTCTGTCGGCTGCTGGGATGCTGCGATAAGCTGTGCTATCTGCACAAGAATGTCCGACGTCGAGACCTGCGGAGGCGTAGTCTTTCGCTGCTTCGCCGAGGGCAGCTCCGCATCAGATGGCTCCCGCATACTTTTCTTATGCGAACGTCCGGAGTCCATCGGTCTCGAATCCCTGGCTGCCGGATGGTGTGACCTGGTCGCCGAAGAATCCTTCATCGGCGAAGCTGGCAAAATATCGGAGGTCACGCAGCCAAGGTGCGGTCGTGTGCGCTGACGAGAAGAGGAAGCCTTAACAGTCTCTGCGGACTGCTTATACAACGGAGCGTCCCGAGCGACGGACGTATGCTCCGCTAAAGACACATTTTGTACCAGAACATCTGGTCCCAGATGTTGTTGTACGAGAGAGGGACCTCTCTCGCTCGCGGCCCGGCTGGACCTGGACGAGCTAGGAACCGGACTAAAAGGCTTCCTCCGTTCTCGTTTACTATCCGCCGTCACTGGGTGTGCATCTATTATGTTTATAGTGCTCGCATCACCCAAAATTTCCTCTTGGACCGCATCGGACGAACCCGGCTGCCGAACCATTCGGTGAATGGACGCTACACCGGGCGAGCTAGCGGACGACATTTGTCTAATCTCCATGAGCACTTTTGCCGCTAGCTCTGAATTCATTTGTGACGACGGACGCACACTTGAAGAAGATAACATGGAAACATCACCCTGTTCTGGTTCCTCTGAAATAGAAACTGAGAGAGTAGAGTGACCTTGTGGAGAAAGAGCCGGCATCGCTCTTTCTCCAGAAACAACATATCGTGACACACGTTTCCAATGTTTCTCATCCCAATGTTCACATATAGGACAGGGATTAATGCGAGAACACTGACTACAATTAATACAATGATCATGAAAGTCAGAGGAAGATTTCTTCCTATTACAATTTGAACAATGTCCCTTCATTGTGAAAGAACAACAATAAGTCCTAGTTACTCGCAAAAACCCCTGACACAAAGATACATAATAACATGATCCATTAATAAATGAAAAAACAATTGCAAAACAAAATAATTTTGAAAAAATATTTTTTCAGAGAAGCCCAAGTTGCTGAAAAGTAACGTTGAGCCCCGATGGATCCGATGGCAAAGTGTGGTCAAAAATTTTAAATTTATATAAAATAATTAATGAGACACTTTCGGATAATATAAATGTATCTTATAATGAGATAAACTACCACAAAGGCAAACAGCCCCCCTCAAAAAGGCTGTTGCCAATGAAAACAAACAGTGTAAACACACTAGAAAACATGACTCCAGGCACTGAAAAAACTGGCCCGGAATCAGTCATCAATTACACTCTATCTGATGCAAAACAGAGACTCCCAGGAGAGAATCTGTAGAACATCAGATGGAAGATGCAGAACACAAACGTTATACACCCATGGGTGAAAACGTAACTATGGGGAAAATAACAGAAAACATTCTGTAACCAAGCAACTCTCCCAGGAAATTTTAGAAATGAAACTTCACAAAAATATGCCAAAAGCATGGGAGAATTGCCAGGGGGGACTTTAGAAGGCTAGGGGAGAGGAAACACTGAATAAGCAGTGCAACAATTAGCAAGAATGACAACAAGAGGCCCATGCCTCGAAAATAGGCAACTTAACATAATTTCATCAAAAAATTTTAAGTACAGCCCTGATTATTTTTTGCCACTTCTTTTTCCTCTCCTCCTTCTATCCTCCTTAGAATCACATTTTCTCCAAAAATTACGTGTCTGGCATCCTTTAAACTGAGATTTACAAGCACAAAGATCAGTGAGATGTTGACTGATGAAGGGCCAAACAGAGAATAATTGGCGCCAATTTCGGGACGACTGCGTCACTGCGCATGCGCAGTAGAGGCGTACTATGGAGGTCCTTTAGGACATGATTTCTTTTTGTTTTGGATGCAAATTTTGGGGATTGGGGGGCAAAATTTGTGTTTGGCCCTGGTTTTGTTGGAGTTAGCACCAGCTAAGTCTGGGTCATTGGTACAGTATAAAAATATAATGAAAATTTAATGGTGATTTTTGTGAATAGCACTGGTCGGTTTTGGTTGTTACGTTGTGTAAAGGGTTCAGAAACTAAGTGACACAGAAACTCTTGCCTCTTGGGGCTATCAAATGAAACATTCCTCTTAGTTAGTCTTTTCCACTGTTGACGTGCAGATGGAATTTCAACTGTGTGTTTCAGCAGTAATCTTGTATGGTTACAATTTTTTATTGGGGTATAATGACACTTTTGACAGACAGGGTCACCTCATGTCGGACAGTTTTTCAGGTGGAGGAAGCCTGAGAACCCAGAGAGAACCACCAAGCAGTGGCAAGGAACTGTCAGACTCTCCAATGTACTAACTTCACACAAGCATGACACAATGCGGTTACCCCTGGCAGGGATTGAACTGCGGACCTTTCAGTTTGAAGTACAATGCCATAACCACCGAGCCACTGTGCTCCCGACCATGTCAGTTGTGTTTAGGCAAGTTTTGGCTGTCAATAGAGGCATACAAAACTTGCCTAGACACAACTGCCAAACCACAGAATGTAGATTGTTGAAATGTAGCAAGAATGCATAAATAAATCCAGTCCTATCAGGGATAGTAGTATAAGAAAAGTTTAACCCTTTCGATCTGAGAGGCCACTTTTCCAGTTCAGAAACATGATACGACATAATTTCATTATACAGTAGAATCCTCTTAATTGAATATCCATTTTGCCAGTGAAAATTATTCAATTAACAGGAGTATACAATTAACAGGGATTTGGTCAGTTTCCTGAGTTCTGGGGGTAAACTGAGTATTTATTCTATTATATCTTGTTTGACAGAGCTCATAGAGCTCTGTCAAACAAGATATAATAGAATAAATGCCTGCATTGGATGTAGTGGGGTTAAAAAGGTTGATAAATAAGGAGAGTTTGGTGCGTGTCACAGTAATTTTTGCGACATATTACTAAAATTTATATACAATTAACAGGAGTTTACTCTACAACCCATATGCAATTAACAGATCAAATTTGTACTGAAGGTATGGTAAATGGTTTTGTGTTTGAAAATTATATTCAATTAACAGGGATATACAATTATGAGATATCCAATTAAGTGGGCTCCACTGTAGTACAGTAGACATGAACTGGTCATAATTCAAGATGTCCACGTGTGCATTTACCAGGTAATATAAACCATCATCAGCAAAATTTTAATTTATGAAGCACCGGGTTGTACCCGGTGCTTCAATAAATAAATTTTTGATGATTATTCCTATAATTAATGTTTGAAATATATTATACTGTCTGTGGAAATATTTCCCATGCATGGAAAATCATCAGTCCACAGCATCCATACTGAAAGTAGGATGGTTGCTCAGTGAAAGTGTGGGGCAGAGCAATCAATATTTTCAATTCTAAAGCTGCATGTTGAAAATATACACCTGGAACTTAATTTAGCACACCCTGTTTTTTTCGCAGTGGTGTAAATAGAAACTGTCATTACTTTCATGCTATCTTTCAGGGAGCCAAAAGTTATTTTTTGCGGAAAGAATGGTCTATTGACAAATGAAAGACAACACAATGATGAAAATATGCAGTATTTTAATGGCGCTAATTATACATATCTGTCACTAATGTTTTTGATGGAAAAATGTTCTCTATTAAAAACTGTTCTCTCGACATGTATGGTGCTGGAACAGTCCATGATGAAACGATGCCGGTAATTACTGACAGAAAATGTAACTTGTGATCTCCTGAAAACAATAGCAGTGTTTGACGACAGTAGTGAGTGTATCCATCACATGTCCGGATAACAGCCTGAACCCTCCTTCAAATGGTACTAGTTCACCTTCTAATATGGTCCAGAGGCAACTGCTGCCACACCTCATGCAATGAGGCTTCCAAATCAGCCAAATTCTGTACAGGTCGATCCTTTGCTTGCACACAACGTACAAGAAAGTCCAAGATGTGTTCTAAGGGATTCAAATCGGGGCTCATTGCAGGCCAAGGTAGTGATGTCCTGAAGGAATGCTCTCACAGCATGGGAACGATGTGGACTTGCATTGTCGTCCATGCGTACATGGCGAGTAGCCAATGGGTGGTTGCTAAAATGAGGCACGACAACTGGACTGAGAATGTCCCGGATGTACTCATGACCATTGAGATTCCCACATATAATCACCATATCAAGTTTACATTCATGAGAGAGGCATCCCCAGATGATTACTGATCCTTCACCATAAGGAACAGTAGGTCTGATGTTCCTGGCATGTAAGCAGTATTTCTATGCCTCCATACCCTCATGCGACCATCTGTGACATGAAGCAAGAACCTACTATCGTCTGACCAATGGACTCTCCTCCACGACCTAAGATTCCAACGTTGTTGTGCAATAGACCACTCCAAACATTATCTTTGATGCTGATGGGACAGAGCTGGATGCTTTATGACCCTTCTGGTCCTTATACCCAGTGCTTTGAGATGGTTTCAAACAGTTCTGTTGCACAAATTCCTGTTGGGGAGCCAAAGGCATTTCAAAACCCCACTTGAAGCAAAGGATTCATGCCTAACAAGGTGTGCCAGTCTAAAATCTTCCCAAGGAGATCTTTTGGGGTTGTCCAGGCCTTGGTCATTCCTTAACATCGTTGGTTTGTTGATGTTTTTGGACAAGTCTGCTGATGACAGAATGACTATAGCCAAGTTGCCTTCCAATAGCTTTGAATGACATGCTTGTTGCAGGCAGGCCAACGATTTGCCATCTTAGTGCCTCTGACACTCTCCTCCTTGTCATGTCAATTTTACTGATAAAAGAAGTGACAAATTTTCTTGTTTTATACCCGGATATTTCATGTGGATGATAGTGTTTTTTGTGACATTCATGGGAAACCTACTTCACGTGGATGCGGGAATGTGTTTGGGGTACGCTATCAACCAGAAACATCATGTTTCACTAGATCAAATATACTGCAAGGCACAGCAATCATTAAAACATAATAAAACATAATAATCAGTAACGGCAACTTCACTGTCATGAAACATTTCAAACAAGCTATTAATTGAAAATAGAATATGTTTTCATTTTTGGAATTCACTAAAAACAAACCCATTGAGGGTTCTTAAGCTGAGTTTGAATAGTACTGGCTGGTTTTAACCATTACATTGCGTAAAGAGTTGATATAGATGACATTTACACTAAGGCTGTACTGTGCACAGGGTTAGTTATTCAGTTAGAAATGAAATTTTTTTTTATAACCAGAAAGTGTGACTAACCCTGTGCAGTGTACAGGGTTAGTCACACTTTCTGGTTATAAAAAATTGGTAACTGCTCTATCACATGCTACATGAAAATATATAATGACTGAGGCTGTAAAAAATGCTTGGGGTTAGTTAGTTACATGTCGTTACATAGGGTGCTGGATTCAAGGAACGATTGGAAATACTTAAGCTGGATTGTGGAAATTTTTTAAAGTGAATTCCAAAAATGAAAACATATTCCATTTTCAATTACTAGTGTGTTTTCAGGAGGTGCTTAAGTTCCAGGTGTATATGAATTGTTCTATCCACATTTAAGGAATATGGACTCCAATTAAGATTATGGACTCTTCCAATTAATGTTATTGAATAGTTTTGGAAGATACCATCAGGGTTTATGGGGTTAATAGTTATTATAGAGATTGGATTGATCATGATTCCACCTGTCTGTTTGTTATAAAACTTATTACATGTAGTAAGGCCACACAAAGTAGATCTTCTGTTTCTCGGGCCATTATTTGTAAAATTTCATGCGGGCGAGTGGGTTTTTATTTTATTTTTTATTCCTGTAATTATTTCTTTTCCACCAAAAGTTCATGTCCTTCGTATGTTTTAGGCCTCATAATCTATGGAGAAGCATGGGTGGTGGTGTATTTCGACTCTTGAGAGCAAGAAGGCTTTGCAGTGCTAAAGCATTGCAAAGCCTTCTTGCACTCAAGGGACAAATTTATCAATTATTTTAAACTTTGGTAAAATATCAGACATAAACCATTTAATTTTTCTTTTTTTTAAGTTTGCATTGGTTATAGAAAGAGAGCATGCGGCAGCAAAAGGGATCATGCGGGAGGGCCTGTGAAACAGGTTTTTTATTTTTTAGGCCTAATTACATGTAGTAGCTTCATTATTAATGTTCTCAGTTCAATCTGAAGTCAATATTCATCATTCTTTGCGTGTTTCTTCTTCTCTTAAACAAATTTCCAATTAGAGCCTTTACAACGCAAATTTTCCCAATTGCATGGGCCTGGACCCTTTCCAGGGAGGGGGAGGGGGGGGGGGCAGAAGAAGAAGATTTCCTGATATAAACCTAAGAAAAAGATTAAGTTAGGACATTCCCTGAGGAGTTCTCAAGCACTTTTCCTGACCATTGACTAAAAGCCCTGCAAGTCAGAAATTTGGCTTCGAGTCAATCCACAAATTGATTTGACATCAAGCCAGAAAATAAGCAGACTGTCATCTGCAAAATAAGGTCCCCAGAGGTGAATTTAGTGATGCTAGCCTGCACAGCAGGGTAGCATCACTAAATTTACCCTCTGTGAACCTCAATCTGAATCAGGGTCTCAAAACTAAAAAGAAAGAGGCACCCAGAGGATCAATTGGCCCACTGTATAGGATAGCATCCTAAAATTCACCCTTTGGGGACCTTATTCAGCATCAGCAAATGTGAGACTGCTTATTTTCAGGCCTGTTTGACATTATAATGTTTGTGACTTCTTGTTTTCACATTGTTATGCAATAGATGTTATTACAACTATAATGTTTATAAATGAGCCTGATTGTGGTGATTTCTTAAAAAAATATGTTGCTTTCTTTTTTACTCCAGGCATTATTGAGAAAATTGTGTGCACTTGGCCTGTTAGATGCATATAGATTATAGAGCAAACTCATTTAATTGAATAAAATATCAGGTAATATGTTAAGAAATTGTCCTTGGTTGTAGATCTATTTGCCCTCAGCACATTGAATGCTGGCTTTTAATCTATTCTGGCAATCAAGAATAATAAAGCAAATGCCGAGTTTCTACCCAGAATACAGGAACTTGGCCAAATCTGTTATCTGATACTCCTGTTTACCCTTTACCCAAAGAATTGCCCGCATCCGCCCGCGTAATATGCAAATATAGCAGCTGAAAAAATATTATTTTTCAAAAAATTTTGAGCTTGTTCCAAAGAGGGGTTACATGATATGGTTTTGTTGACATTTTTGAAAAAATTTAAAAAATGATATTTAAAATAATAAATTTTGAAATCATCTGCGTTGAGTAAAGGGTTATCCCTTTACGTTACTAACATGAAAAGCAGATGACACTTGCAAAAAAAAATTCTTGAATAACTAATTTCATTCAATTTTTGTCTCCAAAACATAGGTTATGACCCCTCATTGGAACGAGTTCGACGAGCTCATTCCAATGAGGGGTCATAACCTATGTTTTGGAGACAAAAAATGAAAAAATCCTGAAAATTAATTGGTGATTTTTGAGAATTGCGCAGACCGGTTTTGGCCGTTACGTTGGGTAAAGGGTTAAATGAATAATTTTCATTGGAAAAGGTGCTACTCATTTGACTGGTAAAGTGTTGGAAACCCATATTTGGGCTTTAATATGAAGCGAAGGCACCACAACTCAAAGGCTTCACACTCTGTCGGTGTGTTTCATATTTTCTCCCCCCACTATACATGAAACATACGCGTGTCCCGGGTGAGACAGCAGGGTGGGATATTTCTATCCCACCCACTTCACGTGACATACTCATTTGCATATTTTATTAGGTCACCAGAACTATTTCATCATCGTCTGCACAATTGTAAATAAACAAAATGGCTTCACAATTTCCCGCATGTAATCCACATGCCATTCAAAATCAACAATGTTGATTTGTTTCAACCCCATGTTTCTTTGCAGATTTAATAATATCACTGCGCGAATTTATCGATCGATCAATAATCTCACAACGCCCTTGACATTAGAGTTTGACACGCACGAATTCATTAACCCCTTAACGCACAGTGTTACAAATCAATTTTTTAGTATATACCTATGGTACATACCTAACTTTTGTACAATCTTTCCGATGAAATTGTTTGTTTTTCAAAAGGACTACGACTTGATAAATTGGGTATGTCAGCAGTGTGACCCCCCCCCCCCCCCCCCCCCTCCAATTATCTATCATGCTGTAATCCCCATGTGTGTGGGAGAAAAAGCATCCTCGGTGAGTCTGAAGGTCAGAATGGGGAAATCTCACCTTCAGAGCAAGATATTTGAACCAGACCCTCGGCAAGCCTCATGTCTGGTTCAAATATCTTGCCCATCAGGTGAGATTTCCCCATCCCACCTCCAGACTCATCGGGGATCATAATAATCCTTGAAGTGAAATTATTTTAACTATATGGATTTGCCTTGTTTAAATTTATGAGTGAGTGCCTTTTAGCACTCTCCCATAAATTGCAACATGGCAAAGACCGGTGAATATATTTTGATGACCAGAAATAATTTAACATTGTAGAAGTTAACAGGACTCCACAGTACAATGAGAAAATTTTATGAACTCACCATATCATATTTGTTTCCAAGTAATAAAACAGGAACAGATAAATTTCTTGATGGTCGTTCCTCCGTTGATGTGTTGGAAATATTTTCAATTTGTGCTGATGTGGATTTGTTACAGATTTCCTGCTTCCAAACATGAGCCATTTCCATATTTATCTTGTCGTTTATATCAGTAACAACTAGATGATAAAATAGAACATCATTAAACTTAAGTGTGTGTGGGAATGCTGAATGCATGCGGCTAGGTACCAATAATTGGGAGGGATCTTTTTGGGGGGGGGAATTTTTCTGCAGGGGGCATATCATGAAAGACTGAAGATTGTCCCCCTCACATTACTATGGCTAATCAGGGATATATTTTTAAAAATTTTTCTTGGGTAGTCCTAGGGTTGGGCCTCCACAAGAGAAATTTTTGAAAAATATGGCCCCAAAACATTTTGAGTCTCTGAAGAATGCCAAGTGGGTCTATTATCTGTAATTTCATTAACTGACACACTATACAGATAGTAGAATGTTGGGGAGGGAGGGGGGGAGGGTGGGGATTGTAATTTAATTAGCTGACACACTATACAGATAGTAGAATTTTTTTTGGGGGGGGGGAGGGTGGGGATTGTAATTTCATTAGCTGACACACTATACAGATAGTAGAATGTTGGGGAGGGGGGGGAAGGGGGAGGGGGGGATTGTAATTTAATTAGCTGACACACTATACAGATAGTAGAATTTTTTTTTTTTGGGGGGGGGGGGGAGGGCGGGGATTGTAATTTCATTAGCTGACACACTACGCAGATAGAATTTGGGGGGGGGAGGGGAGGGTGGGGATTGTCATTTCATTAGCTGACACACTACACAGATAGTAGAATTTTTTTTTGGGGGGTGGGGATTGTCATTTCATTAGCTGACACATTACGCAGATAGTAGAAGTTTGGGGGTTAGGGTGGGGATTGTAATTTCATTTGCTGACGCACTACGCAGATAGTAGAATTTTGGGGGGAGGGGTGGGGATTGTAATTTCATTAGCTGACACACTACGCAGATAGTAGAATTTTGGGGGGAGTGTAGGGATTGTAATTTCATTAGCTGACACACTAAGCAGATAGTAGAATTTTTGGGGGTAGGGTGGGGATTGTAATTTCATTAGCTGACACACTATGCAGATAGTAGAATTTTTGGGGGTAGGGTGGGGATTGTAATTTCATTAGCTGACACACTATACAGATAGAAGAATTCAGAATTTTTGGGTGGAGGGTTGGAATTGTAATTTAATTAGCGGACACACTATGCAGATAGTAGAATTTTTGGTGGGGAGGGTGGGGACTGTAATTTCATTAGCTGACACACTATACTGATAGTAGAATTCAGAATTTGGAGGGGGGGGGGGGGGGGTTGTAATTTAATTAGCTGACAAACTATGCAGATAGTAGAATTTTTCTTTTTAGGGAGTGGGGATTGTAATTTCATTAGTTAATACTCCATGCAGATAGCAGAATTCAGAATTTTGGAGGGAAGGGTGGAGATTGTAATTTCATTAGCTGACAGACTATGCAAATAGAAGAATGCAGAATTTTGGGGGGAGGATAGGGATTGCAATTTCATTAGCCAACACACTATACAGATAGAAGAATTCAGATTTTTTTTTTTTTTTTGGGGGGGGGGGGGAGGGTTGGGATTGTAATTTCATTAGCTGACACACTATGCATAGTAGAATTCAGATTTTTTTTTTTGGGTGGTGGGGTGGTGGTGCAGAGATTTTTTTTTTTTTTTTGGGGGGGGGGGGGGGGGGGGGGAGTGTGGGGATTGTAATTTCATTAGCTGACACACTATGCAGATAGTACAGATAGAATTCTTGGGGGAGGGAGGGGATTGTAATTTCATTAGCTGACACACTATGCATAGTAGAATTCAGATTTTTTTTTTTGGGTGGTGGGGTGGTGGTGCAGAGATTTTTTTTTTTTTGGGGGGGGGGGGGGGGGAGTGTGGGGATTGTAATTTCATTAGCTGACACACTATGCAGATAGTACAGATAGAATTCTTGGGGGAGGGAGGGGATTGTAATTTCATTAGCTGACACACTATGCAGATAGTAGGATTTTTGAGGGGAGGGTGGGGACTATAGTTTCATTAGCTGAGGGGAGGGTGGGGATTGTAATTTCATTAGCTGACACACTATGCAGATACATGTAGTAGAATTTTTGAGGGGAGGGTGGGGATTGTAATTTCATTAGCTGATAAACTATGCAGATACAATTCAGAATTTTTTTTTTTGGGGGGGGGGGGAGGAGTGAGGATTGCAATTTCATTAGCTGACACACTATGCAGATAACAGAATTCAGAATTTTTTGGGGGAGGGTGGGGATTGTAATTTTTTCTGCAGGGGGCATATCATGAAAGACTGAAGATTGTCCCCCTCACATTACTATGGCTAATCAGGGATATATTTTTAAAAATTTTTCTTGGGTAGTCCTAGGGTTGGGCCTCCACAAGAGAAATTTTTGAAAAATATGGCCCCAAAACATTTTGAGTCTCTGAAGAATGCCAAGTGGGTCTATTATCTGTAATTTCATTAACTGACACACTATACAGATAGTAGAATGTTGGGGAGGGAGGGGGGGGGGAGGGTGGGGATTGTAATTTAATTAGCTGACACACTATACAGATAGTAGAATTTTTTTTTTTGGGGGGGAGGGTGGGGATTGTAATTTCATTAGCTGACACACTATACAGATAGTAGAATGTTGGGGAGGGGGGGGGGGGAAGGGGGAGGGGGGGATTGTAATTTAATTAGCTGACACACTATACAGACAGTAGAATTTTTTTTTGGGGGGGGGGGGGGGGGGAGGGCGGGGATTGTAATTTCATTAGCTGACACACTACGCAGATAGAATTTTTTTTGGGGGGGGGGGAGGGGAGGGTGGGGATTGTCATTTCATTAGCTGACACACTACGCAGATAGTAGAATTTTTTTTTTGGTTTTTGGGGGTGGGGGATTGTCATTTCATTAGCTGACACACTACGCAGATAGTAGAAGTTGGGGGTTAGGGTGGGGATTGTAATTTCATTTTGCTGACGCACTACGCAGATCAAAGAATTTTGGGGGGGAGGGGTGGGGATTGTAATTTCATTAGCTGACACACTACGCAGATAGTAGAATTTTGGGGGGAGTGTAGGGATTGTAATTTCATTAGCTGACACACTAAGCAGATAGTAGAATTTTTGGGGGTAGGGTGGGGATTGTAATTTCATTAGCTGACACACTATGCAGATAGTAGAATTTTTGGGGGTATAGGGTGGGGATTGTAATTTCATTAGCTGACACACTATACAGATAGAAGAATTCAGAATTTTTGGGTGGAGGGTTGGAATTGTAATTTAATTAGCGGACACACTATGCAGATAGTAGAATTTTTGGTGGGGAGGGTGGGGACTGTAATTTCATTAGCTGACACACTATACTGATAGTAGAATTCAGAATTTGGAGGGGGTGGGGGGTTGTAATTTAATTAGCTGACAAACTATGCAGATAGTAGAATTTTTCTTTTTAGGGAAGTGGGGATTGTCATTTCATTAGTTAATACTCCATGCAGATAGCAGAAATCAGAATTTTGGAGGGAAGGGTTGGAGATTGTAATTTCATTAGCTGACAGACTATGCAAATAGAAGAATGCAGAATTTTGGGGGGAGGATAGGGATTGCAATTTCATTAGCCAACACACTATACAGATAGAAGAATTCAGATTTTTTTTTTTTTTTTTTGGGGGGGGGGGGGAGGGGTTGGGATTGTAATTTCATTAGCTGACACACTATGCATAGTAGAAATTCAGATTTTTTTTTTTGGGTGGTGGGGTGGTGGTGCAGAGATTTTTTTTTTTTTTGGGGGGGGGGGGGGGGAGTGTGGGGATTGTAATTTCATTAGCTGACACACTATGCAGATAGTACAGATAGAATTCTTGGGGGAGGGAGGGGATTGTAATTTCATTAGCTGACACACTATGCAGATAGTAGGATTTTTGAGGGGAGGGTGGGGATTATAGTTTCATTAGCTGAGGGGAGGGTGGGATTGTAATTTCACAGATACATGTAGTAGAATTTTTGAGGGGAGGGTGGGGATTGTAATTTCATTAGCTGATAAACTATGCAGATACAATTCAGAATTTTTTTTTTTTTTTTTGGGGGGGGGGGGGGGGGGGGGGAGGAGTGAGGATTGCAATTTCATTAGCTGACACACTATGCAGATAACAGAATTCAGAATTTTTTGGGGGAGGGTGGGGATTGTAATTTCATTAGCTGACAAACTATGCGGATAGTAGAATTCAGAAATTATTTTTTTTTGGAGGGTGGGGGGTGGGGGGGGGGTGGAGAATGAGGATTGTAATTTTATTAGCTGACACACTATGCAGATAGCAGAATTCAAAATTTTTTTTTTTGGGGGGGGGGGGGAGAAGGGTGGGGATTGTAATTTCATTAGCTGATGACAAACTATACAGATAGTAGAATTCAGAATTTGTGGTGGGGGGGGGGGGGAGGGGAAGAGGATTGTAATTTAATTAGCTGACTCACTATGCAGATATTCAAATTTTTTTGGGGGGTGGGGGGGGGGGAGAGTGTGGGGATTGTAATTTAATTAGCTGACAAACTATGCAGATAGTAGAATTATTTTTTTAGGGGGGTGGAGATTGTAATTTCATTAGCTGACACACTATGCAGATGGCAGAATTCAGAATTTTTTTGGGGAAGGGTGGAGATTGTAATTTCATTAGCTGACACACTGTGCAGATAGAATTTTTTTTTTTTTGAGGGGGGGGGGGGGGGGTGGAGTGTGGGGATTGTAATTTCATTTATTCATTTATTTATTGGTGTTTAAGGTCATATACTTATGCACAATGGCTAATCATGATCGTGACAGTTTTACAGGTGGAGGAAGCTGGAGTAGAGTACCCGAAGAGAACCACCAAGCAATGACGTGCAGCTGCCAGCTCCCCAACATCGTAACTCCACACTGCAGCACATGCAGGGTTAGATTGGTTGAAGACATGCGTATCATCGATGTGCAGTATGCCTTAGTACACAGCGTCATCGTGCCCCCATGTGGTCAATCGTTAAGTGCCTTGCCCAAGGACACAACACTTGAGTCCAAATTGATCGCTCAGATGGTCACCCATCCAATGATTAACCATGCTCGATATTGCTTTACTTCGGTGATCTGACGAGAACCAGTTACCTGTAATTTCATTAGCTGCCACACTATACAGATAGAAAAATTCAAAATTTTTTGGGGAAGGGTGGGGATTGTAATTTCATTAGATGACACACTATGCATATAGTAGAATTCAGAATTTATTTTTTTTTTTTGAGGGGAGGGGGGGATGTAGGGATTGTAATTTCATTAGCTGACACATGATGAAGATAGTAGAATTCATAAATTTGGGGGTGGGGGGGGGGGGGTGGGGGGGAGGATGGTGATTGTAATTTCATTAGCTGACACACTATGCAGATAGTAGAATTCAGAATTTTTTGGGAAGGGTGGGGATTGTAATTTCTAATCTAAAACAGCATATGAAAGTTTAATAAATTGAGGCATAGCATTGTGAAAATGTTATTTATCTCATAACCATAGAGTATAACACTTGAAGTATATACAATGGGTGTTGTATATAATTATAATTTATGCAAATGACCTTTGACCTCATTCGATTCCATTTTCATTCATTCATAAACTTCATACTGCAGGTTTGAATTCTTCGTTGAAGGAGCAAGTGATATTTTTTTGAAATAATATGAAATATTTTCTTTTAGTATAAACAGGTAAATTTTCTGTTTATTTAGCTGAAATAAAGAAATAATTACAAACTACTTTGTCTAAAACCTTATGTAGAACTGTAGAACTAGAAATTCCCAGAGTGTCAATAATATGTAGGGTGCTATTTATAGTTACGATTACATCATTGATCAAAGTACTGCTGTAACCACAGGTCTGTCTGCTACCTGAGAAAAAAAACGTTTCGTACAAATTGTCAACAAAAACAAATGTGAACCATAATTAATGGAAATTAGAAGCTTCTCGATTGAATACAAATTATTCCAACATACTGTCTGAACATGGGAGAAAATCAAAAGTCCTTCAGCTTCAAGTTCAATTGCTTCGGCAATAACATCGCAAATTCATCAGACAAAGTGTCATAATAGCAATAACATAATAATAATAATAATAATGAAGTTTGTAGCCTTGGTTCCACAATGTGGGCTTTACAATCGAGTAGATGTGTGGCATATATATGGGTTATATACACATGGTGTTTGTAAAAAATCTTTTATCGCGACGAGAGCGTTTTCGGGGGCATATATAGCTACGAGTCGCGCAGCGACGAGTAGCTATGTAGCCCCCGAAAACGCTCGAGTCGCGATAAAAGATTTTTTACAAACACCATGTGTATATAACCCTTTTATCTACACCCCCACCTCCCCCACTCCCGTAATAAAACAAGTTTTCATTAACAAATGCAGACCACTAAAAATAATCTAGCCTTCAACCAAATAATCACTAATGTGAAAAATATCTGGTTATTTGTACTTTCCGACGTTTGACGTCACATTTTGAAAAATGTTGAAGAAACTGAATTCCCAGTGACGTTTGAACGTCAGGATAATTAAAGTCTCGAAGGGTGAAATAATCTCATTTGAAAAAGTTTAAGTTACTAATTTTTACTCTTTTCCGTCAAATTTTATTTTTACAATTCAGTAAGTTTAATTAATGGCCTTCTTTTTTATTCAATACATTTCGATAAATACGCCCCGTTTTATTTGTTTCGATCCGCGGCAGCGATAATTAGTTATTTAAAGTGTTGAATGAAATAGTACGTCATGCAAATGAGATGGGCGTGAACGTTGTATTCTTGCGATATCACGTGACTTTTATTCTTACTGCAGTAATGATAAAAGATTTTTTATTGACGGCGAGTTTTCGATAACGATAAAAGATAAAACGTTACTGTTTTTACGTATAAAGTAGATAAAAATAAATAAGACTCTGCGGCTGAAGCTGAATATACACAAAAAGAAAAAGTAACAACTATCACCTACTAATCACCAATTCAGCAGACAAAGTGTCATAATTACACCATCCCCAGCAGCAGCAGTACATTCTAAATCACAAAGAATTGACAATGTCAAGACAATGTCAACAAACAGTGTTCAACAATTATTCTACGGAGCAACATTAAATGTACAAAATATGAACATATGCACTTACCATTTTACAGAAAATCTTACGACACTACCAAGAAAACGTAAATTCCAGAGAATTATTCCAAAATTGTCCGATTCTGAATGAAAAAGTTATTAACACTTTACCCAACGAATCGCCCGCATCCGCCCGCGTAATATACAAATTCAGCAGCTGAAAAAATATTATTTTTCGAAAAATGTCAACAAAACCATATCATGTGACCCCTCGTTGGAACGACCTCATCGAGCTCGTTTCAAAGAGGGGTCACATGATATGGTTTTGTTGAAATTTTTTGAAAAAATTTAAAAAATGATATTTAAAATAATAAATTTTGAAATCGTCTGCGTTGGGTAAAGGGTTAAACAATCTACTTTTCACTGATTTCACGCAAATGTAGCACATTAACTTTTTGGTTTCAGTGTAGTGACAAATCCTACAAATCGCTGTCATCAATTTTGTGGTATAAGGGTTGCAACTATGTTTGTCGCGTCCATTGCTTTGTCTCGTTTTCTTCGGAGGCCCATGGGAATCAGGATAAAAGTGACTATAAGCCTCAATGAGTGGAACTGCTGTTTATTATCAGATAAAAACAATATACATATAGTGTTTTTTTATATCTGGTTTATACAACTCATTGCAATATAGTTAATATTTTCTCAGCAGAGCCTCGAAAATATTAACTATATTTCAACTCGTTGTATAAACCAGATATAAAACACGAGGCCCCAGGGGGCCTGAGGGCGCTCACCTGACATGGTAGCCTAAATATCAACCCAGAGAATTGATTTCAACAAGTTGCATCTGCTCCTCCTAAGAAAAGCTTATACCAAATATCCAAATATTCTGACCAGTGGATCTAAAAAAAGATTTTTAAAGAATATTCCTCATATTGAACTAAGTCATAATTCGGGCTCCCACAGGGAGCCCATATATGAACCCAGGGACTTGGCTTTAACAAACCTGAATCTCACACCCCTAAGGATTCTACACACTAAATATCAAAACATTCCGACTGCTGGATCTGAAGAAGATTTTTAAAGAAAATTCCTCATTTTGAACCAAGTTACAATTCGAGCTCCCACAATCAGCCCAAATATGGACCTAGGGACATGGCTTGAACAAACTTGAATCTTACCCCCCCTAAGGATGCTGCATAAAAAATATCAAAAGCATTCATCTGCTGGATCTGAAGAAGATTTTTAAAGAAAATTCCTCATTTTGAACTATGTTGTCATTCAGGCTCCCATAGTGAGCCCAAATATGAACCAAGGGACTTGGCTTGAGCAAACTTGAATCTCAGCCCCCCTAAGGTTGCTCCATGCCAAATATCAAAACATTCCAACTGCTGAATCTGAAGAAGAAGATTTTTAAAGAAAAATTCCTCATATTGACTAAGTTATAATTTGGGTTCCCACAGGGAGCCCAAATATGGACCCATGGACTTGGCTTTAACACACTTGAATCCCCCCTCCCCCCAAGGATGCTACTCACTACATATCAAACCATTCCGACTGCTGGATCTGAAGAAGAAGATTTTTTAAGAAAATTCCTCATTTCGAACAAAGTTACAATTCAAGCTCCCACAGTGAGCCCAAATATGGACCTAGGGACATGGCTTGAACAAACTTGAATCTCACCCCCCTAAGGATGATGCATACCAAATATCAAAACATTCCGACTGCTGGACCTAAAGAAGATTTTTAAAGAAAGTTCCTCATTTTGAACTAAGTTATAATTTAGGCTCCCACAGTGAGCCCATATATGAACCCAGGGACTTGGCTAGAACAAAATTGAATCTCACCCCCCCTAAGCATGGTGCATACCCAATATCAAAAGATTCTGCCCGCTGGATCTTGAGAAGAAGATTTTCAAAGAAATTTGCCTGAAATGCACTAAGTTCAAATTTGGGCTCCTATACTGATCCCAAATATGAACCCAGCGGGCCGATTTGAACAAACTTGAATCCGATATACCGCACGATGTTGCATACCAAATATCAAAAGATTCTGCCTGATGGATCTGGAGAAGATGATTTTTTAAGAAATTTGCCTGAAATGCACTAAGTTCGAATTCGAGCTTCTATAGTGAGCCCAAATATGAATCTAGGGAGCCGATTTGAACAAAATTGAATCAGATCCACCCCACAATGTTGCATACCAAATATCAAAAGATTCTGCCTGCTGGATCTGGAGAAGAAGATTTTTTAAGAAATTTGCCTGAAATGCATTAAGTTCAAATTTGGGCTCCTATACTGAGCCCAAATTTAAACCCAGGGAGCCGATTTGAATACACTTGAATCAGATCCACCCTACAATGTTGCATACCAAATATCAAAAGATTCTGCCTGCTGGATCTGGAGAAGAAGATTTTTTAATGTTTTTCCCATTGCCTACAGTGTTAAAAAGTGCTGACTCAGCACTTTTTCAAAGTCCCGAAACTGTACCCTATGATAAAACCGATGGCAATTTTTTTTTACCAATTCTTTCTGTTGGTCCTAAGGAAGCTTCACACCAAATAAAAATTCTAGGTGCAGTGCAGTTTTGGAGATATGGGCATTTTAATTTTTTTCTATTTTTAGCTCCTGCCATTCCCATGGGGCTACGGGAAAAAAAAAATCAGCATAAATTAGGTACTTATGACCCAATAAGCCCTCACATAAAATTTGATTCAAATCAGTCTCTCAGTTCGGACAATAGAAATTTTGGGCGGGGCCAAAAATTTTGCCCCTCCCATAACGACGCCAAGTATAGCCCCACAAACTTCTCTTGAACAAATCTGAGTTTACACCTCAAAAGGAAGCTGCACACCAAATATCAAGTCTCTGCTACTGCTAGTTCATAAGAAGATTTTTTAAGATTTCAGCACACTTTTTGGGTGTGGCCCTACCCACTGGCGAGGCAACTTGATTTGAACAAAATCAAATTGCGATGTTATAACAAACTATTATCTCAAATATCAATTAAATTGGTTCAGCGGTTTGGGAGGAGAAGACGCAAACACCATGTTCACGGACGACGACGGATGGTGAGTGATCACTATAGCTCTCCTGACTGAAAGTCAGGTGAGCTAAAAACACTATATGTATATTGTCTATTTATACCATGATTGCCTATTCTACAATGTATAAAAAGCCTATGACATAAATTTAAGCTTTACACACCAACCGTAGTGAACACGCCAGCAATGGAATGTCAATAGTTAAAATTTACACCTACAGTGGAACTACATCCAAGTTGACTTTTGGTGACCTCGCCTTGAAAGCAAACTTGTCGAAATTTATCACTCATCGCCTCGTGAAAAGAAACCGGCAATTATTTATTACGTTTTTAATTAAGTTTACCTCATAAGATACCAAAAATTAACAATCATTCATTGTCTCATGTTAATAAACCATCCATAACTCAAAATAGTATGTTATTATCTTATTAAAATGAAAAAATCCCGCGTAATTTTTGCATTTCGTTTCTATTTCCTTACGGCGATAAAATTGCCAGCGGAAGTACCGCCCACCAGTGCTCATGTAAACAAAAACAGAATCACATGTGTGAATATTGATTGATTTATTTAACATTTAAACTCATATTAATCTGACCATCATGGTATAAATAAAATATACCCAAAGCAGCTTGGTGTACCAAACGTTCACCACTCGTGGTGAAGTGGTGTTAATCATGTGCCAAATGCACTCATGGTGAACATTTGGTACACCAAGCTACTATGGGTATATTCTATATTAAAACTTTCCTTTTTGACAATTTGGCATGTGTTGATGTTTACTCCAACTTCTGATAGATGAACCAATGGTTGGATATCAACTGATGGTCAGTTGTATAATGATTAATCATCTCATCACTCAGTGTACTGATTGAAGGTTAACCTTTTAGACATCACCACAGAAACGGGCCTCCTTAAAGTAGTACTGAAATGGTTAACTGGATAAGTGGTTTGAAACCAGTTAGCTACCTAACCGATTAGAAAAAACGACAACCGGTTATCCAAAATATCGATAGTGATCATCATGCCACGTATAAAACATAGTAAATCTGCCGTTTCTCCTTTGTGAAAGATTACACATTGAAGCCGCATTGTGTATATTGAGATATAATCGACTTTGGCATTCAAGACTTCGTTAATGATCGTCAGTTTCCATGAGTAATGAGTAATCGCAGAAACTATTTTGGATTTGGATTGATTTTTATTTAGCAGTATACAAGTACAAATGCAAATAGTAGTACAGTAACGTTAATCAAAATAATTTTGGCACGAAAGAAAGATATTTAGCTTCAGTACTACCTTCATGTTCAACATAATGTGTTAGTAGTATACGTGTTAGCAGCATACCTATTCCGTAGTGTGTATACAAACGAACGTTGTCGAGTACTCGACAACATTCGTTTGTATACACACTACGGAATAGTTTGAGAAGACTGCTTTCCAATTTTCCAATTCCTATAGGTTTGATCCCATATTCAGTGAAATAATGGCCACGGATAACCGGATATTATCCGGTTATAGCTCTCGGTTAGTCAATTACGAAAATGAGCCAACCGTTTCAGCCCTACTTTAAAGTGCTTACTCTATCACTAAACTTACACAGAACTCACATAAACATCGCATTGCAAGACCTTAGATTACTCCATCAAATCTGACTTGGATTCCAATAATGGGATGGGATGGGGTAACACTTTACCAAATGAATTGGCCGCACTGCCATCATCATTTATAAATTGAGCATTTGAAAAAAGAAGTAAAAAACTTTAACCGTTTGATAATTTTGTATGTGTTATTACGTACGAAATCTTTAGTTTAATTTAACCCTAGGATACTTTTGTATGTCTTATTAAGTAAGAAATCAAACAGCAAGTTGATACTTTGTGGTCATTTGTTTTCCTGTTATTTTTCGATTTTTTAAAGTTTTAACCTCAACTTCCGATTTTCTCCTGAATAGTGCCCGGTGACAACTGTTGAGCCAAATGTTATCGCAGCGTAAAATACTAATATAATCCTGCAGTCAGGACTTCTTAATTGGTTGAGTGCTGGAAGCCACTATCAAGGCTTTCAAAAATGAGGATACCAGAGCAAAAGGCAACACTTCGCTTGCTTAAATTTCATATTCAGTCAAACACAAATACTATTTTGTTTGTATAAATTTGTTTTATTACGAATTATTGGAGAGTGCCTGTGGGCACTCTCCAATAATTTGTAATAAAACGTGTTAAATAACAAATTACGACCACCAAAAATAATCTAGCCCTCAATCAGATAACCACTAATGTGAAAAATATCTTGTCACTGGTACTTTCCGACGTTTGACGTCGCATCTTGAAAACGTTGAAGAAACTGATTTCCCAGTGACGTTTGAACATCAAGATAATTAAAGTCTCAAAGGGTTAACGAAACCATTATTAGAACAAACTCATCATACTCATTCTAATGAGGTGTCACATGATATGGTTTTATTAAAATTTTCTGGAAAAATTTGAAAAAAAAATAATTAAAATAACAAATTTTGATACCGAGCATTGGGTTTGATTCTCGCAAAATGTTCATTTAATTCATTAATCCTTTATCCAACAAATCGCCCGCATCTGTCCGCATAATATGCAAATTCAACAGCTGAAAAAATATTATTTTTCGAAAAATTTCAACAAAACCATATCATGTGGCCCTTCTTTGGAATGAGCTCGTTGAGCTCATTCCAAAGAGGGGTCACATGATATGGTTTTGTTGAAATTTTTTGAAAAAGTTTAAAAAAAATGATATTTAAAATAATAAATTTTAAAATCGTCTGCATTGGGTAAAGGGTTAAAAGATTTTGAAAGAGTTTCAACTTAATTTTTGCTCCCTTGTAATAAGGTAAAACTCTAATTGAACAGTGATATCAAGTGAAGTCTTGGCTGCCTGTACAAGCAGCCACGCCTTCAGTAGACACCACTGCCAATGTACTGTAATTTCCATTAACAAGACCTTAAAAGTCTGATACTGGAATATGTGTTCTCCATGTATATGCAAAACTGGAACTGGAATCAAAGCTTACCTATTGCTGCATCCAGATTTTTGAAGTAGGTTTTCTGTAAATCAATTTCTTCATAAGATGGCAGATCCCAAAATGTAACAGACACTACAGAATGTTCTGGAACATTAATCTTACTCGCAATGTTATCTTAAATAAATAGAAGGGTTAAAAAATTAAATTACACAAAGATATATATTACAAAATTAAAATACACAAAGGTTTATATCAGAAAATTAAAACACACAAAGATATATATCAGAAAATTAAAATACAAAAAGATATATACTAGAAAATTAAAACACACAAAGATATATACCAGAAAATTAAAATACAAAAAGATATATACCAGAAAATTAAAACACACAAAGATATATATCAGAAAATTAAAATACAAAAAGATATATACCAGAAAATTAAAACACACAAAGATATATACCAGAAAATGAAAATACAAAAAGATATATACCAGAAAATTAAAATACACAAAGATATATACCAGAAAATTAAAATACAAAAAGATATATACCAGAAAATTAAAACACACAAAGATATATACCAGAAAATTAAAATACAAAAAGATATATACCAGAAAATTAAAATACACAAAGATATATACCAGAAAATTAAAATACAAAAAGATATATATCAGAAAATTAAAATACACAAAGATATATATCAGAAAATTAAAAAAAAAATGCAAATGATAAGGCTCCACAAAGTAGATCTTCCGTTTCTCAAGCCATTATTTGTAAAATTGTATGCAGGCGAGCGTTTTTTTATTTTATTTTTTATTTCTGTAATTATTTCTTTGCCATCAAAAGTTCATATCTTGGCTTATGTTTTAGGCCTCATAATCTACAGAATAGCATGGGAGGTGGTGTATTTTGCCCCTTGAGAGCAAGAAGGCTTTGCAATGCTAAAGCATTGCAAAGCCATCTTGCACTCAGGTGACAAATTTATCAATTTCTTTTAACTTTGGTCAAATATCAGACATAAATCATTTAATGATTATTTTTTTTCAAGTTTACATTGGTTATAAAAAGAGAGCATGCGGCAGCCAAAAGGACCATGCGGGAGGGCCTGAGAAACAGATTTTTATTTCTTTTAGGCCCAAAGCAGAAAAAAACAAAAACACAAAGAAATATACCAGAAAAAATTTAAAAACACAAACCTATATATTCGAAAAAAAATTAAAAAAACATAAACAGAAATACAAAAAAATTTACACAAACTGATATATGATAAAAAACATAAACAGAGATATCAGAAAATAATTTAAAACACAAACATATAGGTCAGAAAAATTAAAATACAGCAAAGTCGAGTGTGGCATATACCCCCGCCTGCAATACCATGGATAGCATTACAGAAATAAAGCATTTATTACTGGATGATGCTGAAGGATGACACATGACAGACATGTGACAGATTACAGACCATCTTTATATATGTTGCGCATCGGCAAGACATGTGTAACCACAAGTTTCAACTCTCCACATTAGAAATTGTTGGAGGATTTCATTACACCATGAAGGTACCCTTAATTAAACAAGTTATATTCATTATTGAATTTTGGGACGTACAAAATCAAAGTTCATAAAGTGCAATAACTCCTACAATAATACACTGCATAACATCTGCCTTGTTCTGTGGGTAGACATCAATAGGATAGACGTATAGACTTACACACCAAATACAAAGTCATTCCATTGAGTACTCTACAAGTTATTCATGAATTAATTTCATGGCGGACAAATTCTGGCAATAAAATCTTGCAAAACACCTGCATTTCCTTATGGGTATACAGCAATAGGATACCCTTGCATACCAAATATCAAGTCACTCCACCAAGTACTTTACAGGTTATTCATGATTGAATTTTGGGACAGACAGATGGACTGATGGATGGATGGATGGACAGATGGACAAGGTGATTCCTGCATACCCCCGCTGGGAGTATAAAAACACAGGAACAATATAGAAAAAAATTGCAAAATCATAAAACAGATGCATCAGAAAAGAATTGACTTGAGCAAAGGTTTACCGAGGCTCAAATAGATTTTAGTGAATAAGGTTCATAAATTCCATATTAAATCATGACAAATTTCAGATTGTTTTTATCACATGTGTAATTTAATACTTTATACTATGCTTACCTGTTCTACTATATATAAAAAGCCTTTGACATAAATTTTAACTTTACACACCAACCGCGGTGAGCAGGACAGCAATGGGATTTCAATAGTTAAAATTTACACCTACAGTGGAATTACATCCAAGCTGACCTTTGGTGACCTTGACCTGAATGCAAACTTCTCTAAATTTATTGCTCGTCACCTTGCATAGAGTGAAAGGAAAGTGGCAATTATTTATTACGTTTTTTAAATGAGTTTATCTCATAAGATACCAAAAATTAACAAACATAACTGCGTCGCTCGTGAAGATCCTCATATTTCTTTGTAGCCACTCACGAGATATTTTCGGTATTCATCAAATTTTCGTGAATATCCTCTATATTTAACATTTAAACTCTTAACTGGTAGAGTGATGAATTATTTTTGGTCATCAAAATTTGTTCACATACCTTTGCCTTGTTACAATTTATGGGAGAGTGCCAATAGACGCAGCTCACACAGCCAATAGGCACTCTCCCATAAATTGTAACAAGACAAATCCTCACAGACTAAATAATTTCTCTTCAAAGGTGATATGGAGAACATCCACTGAATATGAAGCCTTTAAGTTGTCGTACCGACACTTTAGAATAAAGCCCAAATATGGGCTTCCAGCACTCTTCCAGTTCATAATGGGACGATGATGGTATAAATAAAATATACCCAAAGTAGTTTGGTGTATCAAATGTTCACCACTCATGGTGAAGTGGTATTATCCACTCATCCACTCATCCACTTCACCACACACAGTGAACATTTGTTACAGCAAGCTACTATGGGTATATTCTATATTTACATAACAGATGACTAAAACTGGCCAGCACTGTTCATAAAAATTGCAATTTTTATTATTTTTTCCAATTTTTACCTCAAAAGCATAACTTATGACCTTTAACTGGAACAAGCTCATTCCGAATCAACTTTTATCATTTTTTTTGTTTCCAAAACATAACTTATGACCCCTCTTTGGAACCAGCTAGTTGAGCTCGTTCCAATGAATGGTCATAAGCCATGTCTTCAGGACAAAAAATGAAATTTTTTTTCTTTTCAGGAAATATTTTTGAAAATGTCATCTACTATTAATATCAGGTAAACAGTAACTGAAATATACGAGAAGATTAATACAGTTCTACTTCCGAAACTAACTCACTCATAATGTTACGACATTGACATTGACTTTTGATGTCGCATGTTTATTAACACATCATGTGACCCCCTCATTGGAACGAGCTCATTGAGCTCGTTCCAATGAGGGGGTCACATGCTGTGATTTTGTTGAAATTTTTTGAAAAATTTAAAAAAATGATATTTAAAAAAATAAATTTTGATATTGTCTGCGTTGGGTAAAGGGTTAAACACGTTGTGAACAATATTTCCATAATGAGATTTTTTGATTCGGATTATGTGATAAAAATGTTTACAAAGGTCCCATAAAGTAGATCTTATGTTTCTCAGGCCAATTTTTGTAAAAAAATTTTTTTTTATTTTTGTAATTATTTCTTTGTCATCAAAAGTTCATGCTCTTAGTCTGTTTTATGTTTTAGGCCTCATAATCTACAGAACAGCATGGGTGGTGGTGCATTTCGTCCCAAAGTGCAAAAAGGCTTTGCAATACTGAAAGCATAACATCTCAACTATATTTTAGAAAATGACAGTACATAGTGTGCTTCCACCAACCATTTTCAATACAGGTCTGGCAATGATTCCCCAAAGCAAAACTCTTCAGTCTATATGCACAAACAACCCACAAAATTGCACAACCAAAGCAACCACAACCAATTATACCCACCATGGCAATCTTTTCTCTGTGTAAGATGGCGCTACCCTGTCAGCGGGATAACCGCAATGTTAATATTGTACATTATCTCCAGTAAAAAACTCCATTTTTTCCCTTGAGTGAAAATGTTACTGCTGTAATTTATCAAGGTTGGCACGGTGAAACACATGCAGAGCATGAAAATATTATATTCCACAGTTTTTATGTTATATAACCTGCCACTTTCATCCTCACATTTCGGCACTGTGCATGTAACAAATGTATGTCACAAGCATTATATGAAAACAACCATGAGTAACGATCCTACTTTCAATTTTCATTTAACTGTACAGTCTACTGTTGACACAGCCATGAGATTCTATTAATAGCACCCATTCTAAGAATGACACTTTCGATTCTCATTCAATTGTCCAGTTCAAAACTGACAAAACCACAAGGATAACACATTTAGCTGTATCTGAAGTTTATTACTTTACTGTAATGATGGTTTTTACATTCTTGGTGACTTTAGTTAACAGGGCTTCTTTGGCCCTCTTTGGGAAAGGGTCTGTGGCCCATGCAATTGGGAAAATTCACGTTGTGAAAGCTACAATTGGGAATTTGTTTGGGAGTAGAAACACACAAAGAATAAGAAATGTTAACTTCATATTGAACTGAGAACATTTAATACAGAAGCTACTACATGCATAGTGTATCTAATACGTTTTATAACAACCAGTCGCATGAAATAATAATCAGTCTCTGTGATATCTCTATTAAATAAATTGTTCTTACACTATTAAATGATTAAGATATTTACGTGATAGTCTTCATTTTGTGGGTTTGCAGTTGTGTCTTGGCAAGTCTTGGCTGCCTATGCAGGCAGCCAAGACTTGCCTAGAAACAACTGACAAGGTTCCTTGGATGTAACTTCCAAACGTTTCTAAAAACAGCCTTTTGGACCTTCATAAATTAAAGAAGTTAAAAAATTTATAGTAATTTATATATTTTTTATACTTACCAATGACCCAGACATAGCTGGTGCTAACTCTTAAAATATAGGGCCAAACACAAATTTTGCCCCCCAATCCCCAAAATTTGCATCTAAAACTAAAGAAAACATGTCCTGAAAGGCCCTCCACACTTCGCCCCTACTGCGCATGCGCAGTGTCAAGGACGTTCCGAAATTGGCGCCATTAATCATTCTAATAACCAGTGCCTGGTAAGCGCTATGTACTCAGCGGGGGAGGCAAGAGTTCCCAACTCCTGGGAGGGCCATCCCCGTCTGGGTCATTGGTAAGTATAAAAAATATATAAATTACAATAAATTTTTCAACATTTTTATACTGTACCAATGACCCAGACATAGCTGAATAGTAAAAAGGCTGGAGGGCCAAGGACATAGAGCAAAATGGAATACGCTCAATAAAATAAAATAGAGTCATCCCCTGTAGGGAAAAAGAAGTAATAGGCCTTACATGTATCTTTCTTATTTATGATAAATTAGAAAGATACAACACCTTCCAAAATTGAGCTTCATACATCCATGTACTCTATTAATATCCAATATAATCCTTATACTAATAATTTTTAAAGTAAGCCAATAAATAAAGTAAGTCTAGAGAATAGAGACTCTTATACTCCTAAAAGTGTCTGAGGATTGCATAATCATGTCCGTTGACATATGCAATATTCAAAAGCTATACTTTAAAAACTAAGACTTGAATGAATTTTAAAAACCTAAACTTCTCACTAAACAACCATCCCAATAACAGCTCAGAATTACTAACTCCGGAGGAGGTATCCCCTTGTTTTCATAGTAAAACAGGTGACCCAAGGGAGCACCCTCCCCCCCCCCCCCCCCTTTTTCTTGCCCTGGGTCAAATAGCCCAGAGCGAAGAGGGCAGCCGAACGGAGATACTGCCGAAACAGACAGCCTACCTAGCTATAGTAGCAACTGTTAAGTAATGACATTCTGAGCAGTAGATAATAGACCTAACAATAGAGGCCTCCAGAAATGGACTCGATATTTCTGAGATAAAATTCATGAATGTGGATGGCTGAGCGCAATGAGCGGCCTTCAAAAATCTATAATAGCGACACTATTAATGTAAGCCCAAGAAGTAGAAGAACTCTTACTTCATGAGCCGAAATCTTAAGCACAACTGCTAAGTCAATGATATACCATAAGCAGTACCGATAGTTAATAGAATCCATTAACAATAAAATGGAGCGTAACGTCCTTCTACTAGACATCAAAGACAGAAGAAGTTTACGCCCATAGTAACAAACAGATATCTGTTTATAAATACATAAACTGTACCCGGAAAGAGTAAAGGCCTATGCCCATACGAAGACGGAAGGACCTTAAAATAATAGGTTCCGGATAATAGGAGCCTAACTCTTATGCAACAATCCAACCTAAATAGTAACGGAAGTATTGATTCCGAAACTATGAAAGTGAAAATCATCCATCGATAGTGCATGAAACTCACTGACTCTACAGTAAAAGAGAAACCAACAGAATTACTGTCTAAAAGGTCAGAATTTGAAAACTACTGTTTCCAGAGGCTCAAATTATTACTTAGCTAAATAAGAACCGAAGTTAAAATCCGTATAGGAATTTAATCTAAAGATTCTAAGTCTATTTATCAAAAAGTTACTAACTGACTTAGATAAAGAGACAAAAGACTCAATTGTAAACTATCGTAGAGTGCATAGGTATGAGGTAACATAAACCTATAACCTAAATAATAACAGGCTGCAGTAGATCTTGTGAAACAAGTATACTAAAAAATTGCAATGAGTAGTATGGAGGGATCAACAATATGAACATAATGATCCCTACACCACGACGGAAGAGCCTCCACTTTAGCCGCATAGAATAGCGAAGAAGAGGATCTCCTATAGTAAGAAATCGCGTCCAAAGCTCGTCCAGTACAGTGCTTACAATGCAATACGGACCACACAACGGAATACATGAAGGTTGCGACCTTGCTAGTTGTGATAAAGATGACACGATTTACCCAGTGAAAAAGATCCTCACATAGAGGAAGATTTCACGTTAAGACCCACAGTAGACAAGAGAGTAAATTACTCATGATCTCTGTGAAGATAGAGATGCTATCAACAGAAAAGTATTGTGGTTGTTTATCTTAGCAATACCTGCTAAAACAACAGCGCCGGAGGATACGCGTATCCTATCATTCCGTCCTATAGATCAATAGAGCGTTAACAATATTAGCTCAGAGATCTGGACAAGCCAACACATACGTCTGCAATTGATTAGCAAGCTGTGTCATAAATAAATCATCATTGGGCGCTCCCATAGATAGCAAATCTGATTGAATACTTGTTTGTTGAGAGTCCATTCTGACAGCAACAAGCGACCCGTAAGAGAACGGGAGTCCGATAAAACAATCAGACGACCCGGAATATGACGGACCAAAACTGAACTTGGTGTACTATAACCAACAGACAGATTCTTTCCATTAAATTGAATAACGGAAACGAAAGAGTGCCTCCCTGGTTCCGGAGATACGCCACTACTGTCGAATTAAAGGACAGGAATTTGGGCATGCGTTTCTGAATAATGTTCATGCAATGACATAAAGCAAGCCTAAAAAACATTATTCCGCGGAAGAAAACTGATTGCTAAAAGACTGCGGAACCCAAAGACCCTGGCACTTCGAATCCGTAGGGATCAGTATTATATCCCAATCTGTTTGACTGGCAACCGTCATAACAGCCACACTCGGGTCCGGCAACTGCGGCGGCACTCTCTGAGTCAACCACCGAATGTTTACCCCAGTCTGAATCTCTTGTAACACTAGATAGACAAGAGAACGTGTAAATCGAGCAATTCATGGATTGCCGAAAAGTTGCCGTCGAAGAGAAGCTCCTCCGAGAACGATGCGACTCTGAGAGAGTTCTTAACCTTACTATCCACGCGTGTGGATGTAGCTAGGGCTGCGTCACGTCTAACTAACTCCAATCAGCCACTGAAGGGCGGAGTTATACGTGAACAAACTACTGCCCTCAAAAGAAATTACATTGAGAATAATATCCCGTAAATCTTTTCTTGAAGACGTAATGATAACGCCTCAGTAAGGCGGATTACGTATAATAAAGCGTCTAAGTTAAGTCTACTATACATAATGTCGTTCCCAACATTGAAATTGGAAAAGACATAAACGGCGAAAAAGAATATATGCAGTCTTTAATCACACTGTCTAGACGCATATGAACTCTCGGTATGCCCTGCTCTGCCAAAATAAACTATTTGTATAAATGATAAAATGGCAGAAATGAGCAACGCGGACAAGAAACTAAACTATCATGCTTAGTAGCAGGCTTGTATATATATATATAGCGTCGAAAAATAAAACACATGTTGTAATGACAATATTGGACTGCGTCGGTAAGTCAGGGACAATGTCCCTGAACCGATCGAAAAATCCGAGTCCAATGACGCTATAAGTCTCTTATCCAAGATCGCAGCAATGAAGTCCGAAATAATAATCACTGGAAGATAATGCCAGAAGATATGAAAGGCATCTTCCGATACTACTAAAGGGAAAACTCGAAATCTTTCGAATCCCTTTCGCCATCCTGTCGGACCCTATAAAGCGTTCGGTGGTCCGTACCTGATGCAACCGCGGACCGCACCGACCCAGCGCCGTCGGATAATTCCTGATTCGACCGAGAAACTATCAATTGCTGGGATGCTGCGAAACAACTGTGCTAACTCGGATAGCACATCCGTCACTGAGGCCTGAGGAGAAGCGGTCTTACGATGCATTGCCGCTGGAAGCTCCGTGATCGTTACCCCGTGCATACTACCAATATGCGAGCGAACGGAGTGTATAGGCCTCGTGTCCCTTGGCTACCGGATGGCGCGACCTATTCGCCGTGAAATCACTGAATGCCGAAACTGATCGGATACTCGAGGTCACGTAGCCAATGTGCGGTCGTGTGCCCTGCTGTGAGGATGAGGAAGCATTAAAGACAGTCTCTCGGGCTGTCAGTATAACGGAGCGTCCCGACCAACGGACATATGCTCCGAATGTAAAATATCTGAACCACAACATGCGGTCCCCTATGTTGTTGGGCGAGAGAGGGACCTCTCTCGCTCACAGCCCGGACGGACCTGGACAAGCCAGGAACCGGACTAACAGGCTTCCTCCGATCTGTCCTCAATCTGCCGTCACTGGGTGAGTACTAAAGTAATTAAAGTGCTCGCATCACCCAAATCTCCTTCCTAGACCGCAACGGACGAACCCGGCAGCCGAACCATTCGATGAATGTACGCTACACCGGGTGAGCTAGCGAATGTCACTCCGTAGGCGATAGACATATTCCATGAGCACTTATTGCCGCTAACTCTTCATTAACTATGACGACAGAGGCACACTTTTGAAAGACATCTCCATAACTCTTCGAACAAGAAACCAGAAATGCTTGGTTAGCAAGCATAAAATAATAATATATATAGCGTCGTTCAATAATTCGAAAGTTTGTGTGACATTATTGGACTATGTCGGAACTGAGGGACGATGTCCCTGAACCGAACCAAAAATTTCTAAGTCCACCGACGCTATCAGTTTCTTATCCGGCATCGCAGCATTCTGGTCCGACGAAAGAAGCTGTAGAAGACCAAGTCAGATGACATACACAACAGCATATGTTGTTCCGAAAGGGAAAGCTCGAAATCCTCCGAATCCCTTTCGGTATCCTGTCGGACCGGATGAAACTTTCGGACGTCTGTACCCGCTTCCGCGGAGCGTCCCGACCCAGCATCGTCGGATAAAATATATGCGACAAATTCAGTTGATGCTGGGATGCTGCGATAAACTGTGCTATTAAGGAAAGCACGTCCGTTCCCGAGGCCTGTGCAGTAGCGGTCTTACGATGCATTGCCGCCGGAAGCTCCGTGTACGTTGACTCCCGCACACTTCCTATGCGAACGTCCGGAGTCTGCAGGCCTCGTGTCCCTGGCTACCGGATGGTGTGACCTGGTCGCCGAAGAATCCTTGATCGGCGAAGCTGGTAATATATCGGCGGTCACGCAGCCAAGGTGCGGTCGTGTGCGCTGACGAGAAGAGGAAGCCTTAGCAGTCTCAGCGGACTGCCTATACAACGGAGCGTCCCGAGCGACGGACGTATGCTCCGCTTGCGACACATTTTGTACCACAACATCTGGGGCCAGATGTTGTCGAACGAGAGAGGGGCCTCTCTCGCTTGCCGTCCGGATGGACCGGAACGAGCTATGAACCGGACTAAAAGGCTTCCTGCGTTCTCCCTCCGATCCGCCGTCACTGGGTGTGCATTGGGTTAATTTATAGTGCTCGCATCACCCCAAAATTCCTTCTAGACCGCAACGGACGAACCCGGCTGCCGAACCATTCGGTGAATGGACGCTACACCGGGCGAGCTAGCGGACGTCAAAGGCCGTCGAACCTACTAGGGTCCTCTTAGGCAATTGGCGTATTTACATGAGCACTTTTCCGCTAGCCCTTCATTAATGTGACGACAGAGGCACACTGTTGGAAGACATCACAGATACATCACCCTAATCTTGATCGTCTGAAATAGAAATTGATAAAGTAGAGTGACCCTGCGGGGAAAGGACCGGAGTGTCCAAATCCCCAACAACATACCGTGACATACGCTTCCCATATTGTCATCGAAATCATACGATACAGAACAGGAGTTAATGCGAGTACACTGACCACATATAGAATGATAATAAAGTCAGAGGAAGACTTCCTCTTAAAACAATTGATCAATATCCTTTCAATGTGAAAAGAAAACAAGTCCTGGTACTCGCACTAACCCCTGGCAATCAAAATACATAATAATAATATGATCCATTAATATAGAAAAAATAATTGAAATCAAAATATTTTGAAAAAATATTTTTTCAGAACAGCCCAAGTTTCTGAAAAGTAACGTTGAGCCCCAATGGATCCCAAGCCTAAGTGTGGACAAAAATTTTAAAAATATTTTAAACAATTTATTCAACACTTACGAACAATAATAATGTATCTAGTTATGATTAAAATAACATCAAGATATTATTTTTTAGAAATCCCCCCCTCACACAGAGGGCTGTTGTAAATGTAAACAATGGGTGTAAAAACACTAAAATAAGACTCCAGGCACCCAGGCCCGAAATCAGTTACCAAAAATACACTATCTGATGCAAAACAGAGACTTCCAGGGAAGAAACTGCAGAACATCAGATGGTAGATGCAGAACACAACGCCTAACCACCCGTAGGTGAAGACGTAAACATGGGGAAAGAACAGAATTCATTCTGTTATTCAGCTAAAACTCCCAAGAAAATTTAGTAATAATAATTACAAAAACTATGCCAAAAGCATGGGAGAATAGCAAGGGGGAACTTAAAGGACAGGGAGAGGGGAAAACACTTAAAAAACAGTGTAACTAAATAATCAGAATGACAACAAAATGGCTGCTGCCTTGAAAATAGGTAACTTAACATAATTTCATTAAAAAATTTTAAGTTACAGCCCTGATAATATTCTGTCACACATTCTTTTCCTCTCCTCCTTCTCTATCCTCCTTAGAATCACCATTTCACTAATATTTATGTGTCTGGCATCATTTAAACTGAGATTTATAAGCACAAAGATCAGTCAGATGTTAACTGATGAAGGGCCAAACTTAGAATGATTAATGGCGCCAATTTCGGAACGTCCTTGACACTGCGCATGCGCAGTAGGGGCGAAGTGTGGAGGGCCTTTCAGGACATGTTTTCTTTAGTTTTAGATGCAAATTTTGGGGATTGGGGGGCAAAATTTGTGTTTGGCCCTATATTTTAAGAGTTAGCACCAGCTATGTCTGGGTCATTGGTACAGTATAAAAATTTAAATTTTTATTTGAAATAAGGACTGAGATTGGGAAATTTTTTGTTTGAATTGGGGAAAATCATGCCAAAATACCATTGGGAAAGGGGCTCATATTCAGCCCCTGTAGACATCCATAAGAACCTCTGGTTAATTATTAACAAAAAATATTGAGGGTCTGGGGGAAAATTGAGCAAGATGAAAGGGTCCCTAAAAAGGATCTCCTACCCCTATAGTGGAATCCCTGCATATTCTAGAGATATAAACTAGAGATTTTAATCTGTTATATCTTGTTTGACAGAGCTCATGGATATAATAGATTGCATGTTTTTATCAGATAAATTGAGTCAAAATACGTCTACAAACAAGGAAAATTTGGTGATTGATAAGGTAATTTTTGGAAATTTTATAAGATTTTTTATTCATTTAACAGGATCAAATTTGTACTGAAAGTATGGTAAATAATTTTGAAATTATATTCAATTAACAGGGATATTCAGTTATGTGCTCCTCTGTATATATGAGGAATTCATTGGCAGCCAGAGAATATTTATTTATTGGTGTTTAAGGTCACATACTTCTGCACAATGGCTAATCGTGACCACAACATGGAGATAAAGTCAAGGTCAGTCAGTCGTTTATACCCATGTTGCCTATTTTAGAGGACTCGCCCCCAAGCATTAGTGGCTGGGTGCTATTTTACCAGTGAAACCGAGCTTGTTTACCACAGTAATTCTTTGACATATTAAAAGATTTCTTTATTCAATTAACCAGAGTTTACTCTACTACCTACAGTCCTGTCACAAACTGGTGCAGAAAATGCTCATTAGTTAATGCACTTTTTACTACAGAAGAATGAAGTAGTCTGAAATACACAAGAGTGTTTGCACTACAAAATATAGTGTGCTATTAGCGAGGCGGGTTGTGAAATCATGAACTGAACCGATCAAATGGGAAGAAAGTAATATTAAGACTACAGTCTGTGGAAGGTAGATTACTACTAATTCGCTGTGGGATAGATTTTGTATTTAGTAATTATTTACAATTTCTGAGGACAAAACACAAGAAGGACTTATAAACTTTCATCACATGGACAACACGCTATTACTTCAAAATACTGCACAATACAGTGACATGACTTCCAAGACTGAAAATAAGCAGACTGTCATCTGCAATTGGGGTGCGGTGGCTCAGTAGGTAGAGGTGCAGGCTGCCAGCCGAGACGTCCTCGGTTCGAATCTCACCTGCGGCATCTGCATTGTGTCCTTGGGCAAGACACTTCACCCCCATTGCCTGCATGGGGGCACAGTTGTGTTGTGTACTAAGGCTTACTGCACGTGTCTTCAACCAATGCTAACCCTGCTTGTGTGGAGTTAGTATGTTGGGGTGCTGACAGTTGCTCGCCGTTGCTCGGTGGTTCTCCCGGGTACTCCGGCTTCCTTCACCCATAAACTGTCATGGTCATGATTAGCCATTGTGCATAAATATGTGACCTTAAACACCAATAAATAAATAAATAAATAAATAAATAAATAAATAAATAAATAGTCATCTGCAAAATGTGGTCCCCAGAGGGTGAATTTGGTGATGCTACCCTGCACAGCAGGGTAGCATCACAAAATTTACCCTCTGGGGACCTCAGTCTGAATCAAGGTCTCAAGCAAAACAAGGACTTATAAACTTTCATCACATGGACAACACGCTATTACTTCAAAATACTGCACAATACAGTGACATGACTTCCAAGACTGAAAATAAGCAGACTGTCATCTGCAATTGGGGTGCGGTGGCTCAGTAGGTAGAGGTGCAGGCTGCCAGCCGAGACGTCCTCGGTTCGAATCTCACCTGCGGCATCTGCATTGTGTCCTTGGGCAAGACACTTCACCCCCATTGCCTGCATGGGGGCACAGTTGTGTTGTGTACTAAGGCTTACTGCACGTGTCTTCAACCAATGCTAACCCTGCTTGTGTGGAGTTAGTATGTTGGGGTGCTGACAGTTGCTCGCCGTTGCTCGGTGGTTCTCCCGGGTACTCCGGCTTCCTTCACCCATAAACTGTCATGGTCATGATTAGCCATTGTGCATAAATATGTGACCTTAAACACCAATAAATAAATAAATAAATAAATAAATAAATAAATAAATAAATAGTCATCTGCAAAATGTGGTCCCCAGAGGGTGAATTTGGTGATGCTACCCTGCACAGCAGGGTAGCATCACAAAATTTACCCTCTGGGGACCTCAGTCTGAATCAAGGTCTCAAGCAAAACAGAAAGATGTATCTATAGGATAAATTGGCCCACTGTATGGGATAGCATCAGCAAATTCATCCTCTGGGGACCCCATTTTGCAAAAGACAGGTTGCTTATATTCAGGCTTGTTGACTTCTAGTTTCAACTGTGTATGCAATTAACAGGTCAAATTTAAACAGAAGGTTTGGTAGTGAAATGGTTTTTGTCTGAAAGTTGCATTCAACTAACAGGATATACAATTAAGGGGTATCCAATTAATTGGGTTCCATTGTACAGTCAGTGAAGTGATAAATAAACAGTGGAAATTTTACTTGTTTACCATGAAACAGTTGTCAACTGCTGCCATTTGGGAAGATAAATAAACAAGGAGGGTATCGTTTTAACAGTTAGACTAGAGGAGTATAGATTTAAAAAAATAGAGTCTGTACATACACGGCTTGCATGTAAATCATGTCTTCAATCCAATGTAATAAGAAGAATAAGAAATGTTACCTTAGTATTGAACTGAGGAATTAATACAGAAGTTACTGGGTTCCATTGTACAGTCAGTGAAGTGATAAATAAACAGTGGAAATTTTACTTGTTTACCATGAAACAGTTGTCAACTGCTGCCATTTGGAAAGATAAATAAACAAGGAGGGTATCGTTTTAACAGTTAGACTGGAGGAGTATAGTTTAAAAAATAGAGTCTGTACATACACGGCTTGCATGTAAATCATGTCTTCAATCCAATGAAATAAGAAGAATAAGAAATGTTACCTTAGTATTGAACTGTGGAATTAATACAGAAGTTACTCCATGTATAGTGCCTGTAGTAAGTTTTATAACACTTGCTTGAAATAATGATCAGTCTCTGTAATCTCTATTAAATAAATTGTTCTTAAACTATTAAATAATGAAGATATTTACATTTATCTGATAACCATAGAGTATAACAACCGTTGTATATACTTGAAGTATATACAACGGGTGTTGTATATAATTATAATTTATGCGAACGACCTCTGACCTCTTTCAATTCCATTTTCATTCATTCATTCATGAAACATCGTTATATCACAGGGCAGGTTTTAATTGTACGCTTATTGCACTTTGTCAAAATCCTCTGATGGTGTCATTTCTTATTTATTTTGCTTCAATAAAGGCAACCTAAAATTTTGCTTCAAAACATTGTAGAAATTACTTGAATGTTAATAGTAATTAGTATGCGGCGACTGCGAACTATTTATAGTCACGGCCTCGATCAAAAGTACTCGCGGAACTGCGCTAATTAAAAGGTCGTCTGCTCTACCTGAAAAAAAAACACTTCGTAAAAATTGTAAACAAACGCAAAATTATTTGTTATATTGGGACTACAGCATAAAACACGGAAGAAAACTGGAACTATGTCAAAAAAAGAATAACTCTACTGAAACACCGTTTTGTTACTGTTAATAAAATAGTTGAAATTTATTTTGTTCCAGCGCAGTTACATGATGCAAGAAGTGCAATCACACTTTACAATCGCCGTCATCGATTTTGTAATGTAAGGGACACAACTCTATGCGTCTTGTCCTATTTCTTTTGTCTCGTAGACTGGTTTTCTTTGGAGGCCCGTGGGAAGCATATATAAGTCGGGTAGACGCACGAGACGGGTGTCTGTTTGTTATCAGATAAAAACAATAAACATATAGTGTGTTTTTATATCTGTGTTATACAACTTGTTGAAATATGGTTTATTTTTTCTCGGCGAAGCCTCGAAAAAATAAACCATATTTCAACTCGTTGTATAACACAGATATAAAAACACACTATATGTTTATTGTCTATGTATACATTTTGATCCCCTTCAACAGTCGACATTCTGTGGCCTTGCAGTTGTGTCTAGGGAAGTCTTGGCTGCCTATAAAGGCTGGCAAGGTTCTTGGGATTTAAATTTCAAATGCACCTAAAAACTGCCTATTGAGGTACTTGTTTTGTTGCAGAAAAAGTTATGAAAGTCAAAACTAGGCCTTCAAGACTTAACTTGTAGAGAACAGAATTATTTTTCAAAGGTGATTTATAACATTATTTAATTTATAAAATGTTGCCTTTAAATAATTGATTTGTTACAATTTATTGGAGAGTGCCTGTTAGCATTCTCTGATAAATTGTACAAAAACAATTTCATATGAAACATATTTTATTCTACTGCTCAGCAAACATCAAACTACAGTGTAAAGCTGCAACAGCATACCACAGCATACAGTGTAAAGCCACTATAGCATACTACAGCATACAGTGTAAAGCTGCAATAGCACACTACAGCACACAGTGTAAAGCCACTATAACATACTACGACATACAGTGTAAGGCCACTTAGGCATACTACAGCATACAGTGTAAAGCCACTATAGCATACTGCAGCATACAGTGTAAAGCCACTATAGCATACTACAGCACACAGTGTAAAGCCACTATAGCATACTACGACATACAGTGTAAGGCCACTTAGGCATACTACAGCATACAGTGTAAAGCCACTATAGCATACTGCAGCATACAGTGTAAAGCTACTATAGCATACTACAGCATACAGTGTAAAGCCACTATAGCATACTACAGCATACAGTGTAAAGCCACTATAGCATACTGCAGCATACAGGGTAAAGCCACTATAGCATACTACAGCATACAGTGTAAAGCCACTATAGCATACTACAGCATACAGTGTAAAGCTGCAATAGCATACTACAGCATACAGTGTAAAGCCCCAATAGCATTCTACAGCATACAGTGTAAAGCCACTATAGCATACTACAGCACACCGTGTAAAGCCATTATAGCATACTACGACATACAGTGTAAGGTCTCGTAGGCATACTACAGCATACAGTGTAAAGCTACTATAGCATACTACAGCATACAGGGTAAAGCCACTATAGCATACTACAGCATACAGTGTAAAGCCACTATAGCATACTACAGCATACAGGGTAAAACCGCCATAGTATACTACAGCATACAGTGTAAAGCCACTATAGCATACTACAGCATACAGTGTAAAGCCACAATAGCATACTACAGCATACAGTGTAAAGCCCCAATAGCATACTACAGCATACAGTGTAAAGCTGCAATAGCATACTACAGCATACAGTGTAAAGCCACTATAGCATACTACAGCACACAGTGTAAAGCCACTATAGCATACTAAGACATACAGTGTAAGGCCACTTAGGCATACTACAGCATACAGTGTAAAGCTACTATAGCATACTACAGCATACAGGGTAAAGCCACTATAGCATACTACAGCATACAGTGTAAAGCCACTATAGCATACTACAGCATACAGGGTAAAGCCGCCATAGTATACTACAGCATACAGTGTAAAGCCACTATAGCATACTACAGCATACAGTGTAAAGCCGCAATAGCACACTACAGCATACAGTGTAAAGCCCCAATAGCATACTACAGCATACAGTGTAAAGCTGCAATAGCATACTACAGCATACAGTGTAAAGCTGCTATAGCATACTACAGCACACAGTGTAAAGCCACTATAGCACACAATGTAAAGCCACTATAGTATACTACAGCAGACAGTGTAAAGCCACAATAGCATACTACAGCATACAGTGTAAAGCAGTAATAGCATACTACAGCATACAGCATAAAGCCACTATAGCATACTACAGCATACAGTGTAAAGATATTCTAGCATACTACAGCATACAGTGTAAAGCCACTATAGCATACAACAGCACACAGTGTAAAGCCACAATAGCATACTACAGCATACAGTGTAAAGCCAATATAGCACACAGTGTAAAGCTGCTATAGTATACTACAGCAGACAGTGTAAAGCTGCAGTAGCATACTACAGCATACAGTGTAAAGCCGCAATAGCATACTACAGCATACAGTGTAAAGCCACAATAGCATACTACAGCATAGTGTAAAGCGACTATAGCAAACTACAGCATACATTGTAAAGCCACTATAGCATACTACAGCACACAGTGTAAAGCCACTATAGCATACTACAGCATAGTGTAAAGCCACTATAGCATACTACAGCACACAGTGTAAAGCCACTATAGCATACTAAAGCACAGTGTAAAGCCACTATAGCATACTACAGCACAGTGTAAAGTCACTATAGCATACTACAGCACACAGTGTAAAGCCACTATAGCATACTACAACACACAGTGTAAAGCCACTATAGCATACTACAGCACAGTGTTAAGCCACTATGGCATACTAAAGTACACAGTGTAAAGCCACTATGGCATACTACAGCACACAGTGTAAAGCCACTATAGCATACTACAGCACACAGTGTAAAGCCACTATAGCATACTACAGCACAGTGTAAAGCCACTATGGCATACTAAAGCACACAGTGTAAAGCCACTATGGCATGCTACAGCACACAGTGTAAATCCACTATAGCATACTACAACAGACAGTGTAAAGCCACTGTAGCATACTACAGCAGACAGTGTAAAGCCACTATAGCATACTACAGCACACAGTGTGAAGCTGCTATAGCATACTACAGCACACTACAGCACACAGTGTAAAGCCAGTATAGCATACTGCAGCACACAGTGCAAAGCCACTATAGTATACTACAGCACTCACTGTAAAGCCACTGTAGCATACTACAGCATTCTGTGTAAAGGCACTAAAGCACAAAGTGTATAGCCACTATAGCATACTAAAGCACAGTGTAAAGCCACTATAGCATACTAAAGCACACAGTGTAAAGCCACTATAGCATACTACAGCACAGTGTAAAGCCACTATAGCATACTAAAGCACACAGTGTAAAGCCACTATAGCATACTACAGCACAGTGTAAAGCCACTATAGCATACTAAAGCACAGTGTAAAGCCACTATGGCATACTAAAGCACACAGTGTAAAGCCACTTTGGCATACTACAGCACACAGTGTAAAGCCACTTTGGCATACTACAGCACAGTGTAAAGCCACTATGGCATACTAAAGCACACAGTGTAAAGCCACTATAGCATACTACAGCACAGTGTAAAGCCACTATAGCATACCAAAGCACAGTGTAAAGCCACTATAACATACTAAAGCACAGTGTAAAGCCACTATAGCATACTACAGCACACAATGTAAAGCCACTATGGCATACTAAAGCACACAGTGTAAAGCCACTTTGGCATACTACAGCACAGTGTAAAGCCACTATGGCATACTACAGCACACAGTGCAAAGCCACTATAGCATACTATAGCAGAAAGTGTAAAGCCACTATAGCATACTACAGCATACAGGGTAAAACCGCCATAGTATACTACAGCATACAGTGTAAAGCCACTATAGCATACTACAGCATACAGTGTAAAGCCACAATAGCATACTACAGCATACAGTGTAAAACCCCAATAGCATACTACAGCATACAGTGTAAAGCTGCAATAGCATACTACAGCATACAGTGTAAAGCCACTATAGCATACTACAGCACACAGTGTAAAGCCACTATAGCATACTACGACATACAGTGTAAGGCCACTTAGGCATACAACAGCAAACAGTGTAAAGCTACTACAGCATACTACAGCATACAGGGTAAAGCCACTATAGCATACTACAGCATACAGTGTAAAGCCACTATAGCATACTACAGCATACAGAGTAAAGCCGCCATAGTATACTACAGCATACAGTGTAAAGCCACTATAGCATACTACAGCATACAGTGTAAAGCCGCAATAGCACACTACAGCATACAGTGTAAAGCCCCAATAGCATACTACAGCATACAGTGTAAAGCTGCAATAGCATACTACAGCATACAGTGTAAAGCTGCTATAGCATACTACAGCACACAGTGTAAAGCCACTATAGCATACTACAGCATACAGTGTAAAGCCACTATAGCACACAATGTAAAGCCACTATAGTATACTACAGCAGACAGTGTAAAGCCACAATAGCATACTACAGCATACAGTGTAAAGCAGTAATAGCATACTACAGCATACAGCATAAAGCCACTATAGCATACTACAGCATACAGTGTAAAGCTCTTCTAGCATACTACAGCATACAGTGTAAAGCCACTATAGCATACAACAGCACACAGTGTAAAGCCACAATAGCATACTACAGCATACAGTGTAAAGCCAATATAGCACACAGTGTAAAGCTGCTATAGTATACTACAGCAGACAGTGTAAAGCTGCAGTAGCATACTGCAGCATACAGTGTAAAGCCGCAATAGCATACTACAGCATACAGTGTAAAGCCACAATAGCATACTACAGCATACAGTGTAAAGCCACTATAGCAAACTACAGCATACATTGTAAAGCCACTATAGCATACTACAGCACACAGTGTAAAGCCGCTATAGCATACTACAGATATAGTGTAAAGCCACTATAGCATACTACAGCACACAGTGTAAAGCCACTATAGCATACCAAAGCACAGTGTAAAGCCACTATAACATACTAAAGCACAGTGTAAAGCCACTATAGCATACTACAGCACAGTGTAAAGCCACTATAGCATACTACAGCACACAGTGTAAAGCCACTATAGCATACTACAACACACAGTGTAAAGCCACTATAGCATACTACAGCACAGTGTAAAGCCACTATGGCATACTAAAGTACACAGTGTAAAGCCACTATGGCATACTACAGCACACAGTGTAAAGCCACTATAGCATACTACAGCACACAGTGTAAAGCCACTATAGCATACTACAGCACAGTGTAAAGCCACTATGGCATACTAAAGCACACAGTGTAAAGCCACTATGGCATGCTACAGCACACAGTGTAAAGCCACTATGGCATACTACAGCACACAGTGTAAATCCACTATAGCATGCTACAACAGACAGTGTAAAGCCACTGTAGCATACTACAGCAGACAGTGTAAAGCCTCTATAGCATACTACAGCACACAGTGTGAAGCTGCTATAGCATACTACAGCACACAGTGTAAAGCCACTATAGCATACTACAGCACACAGTGTAAAGCCACTATAGCATACTACAGCATACAGTGTAATGCTACTATAGCATACTACAACATACAGGGTAAAGCAACTATAGCATACTACAGCATACAGCGTAAAGCCACTATAGCATACTACAGCATACAGTGTAAAGCTGCTATAGCATACTACAGCACAGAGTGTAAAGCCACTATAGCATACTACAGCACACAGTGTAAAGCCACTATAGCATACTACAGCATACAGTGTAATGCTACTATAGCATACTACAACATACAGGGTAAAGCAACTATAGCATACTACAGCATACAGCGTAAAGCCACTATAGCATACTACAGCATACAGTGTAAAGCTGCTATAGCATACTACAGCACAGAGTGTAAAGCCACTATAGCATACTACAGCATACAGTGTAAAGCCACTATAGCATACTACAGCACACAGTGTAAAGTCACTATAGCATACTACAGCATATGGTGTAAAGCCACTATAGCACACAAAGTAAAGCCGCCATAGTATACTACAGCAGACAGTGTAAAGCCGCAATAGCATACTACAGCATACAATGTAAAGCAGTAATAGCATACTACAGCATACAGCATAAAGCCACTATAGCATACTACAGCATACAGTGTAAAGCTATTCTAGCATACTACAGCATACAGTGTAAAGCCACTATAGCATACAACAGCATACAGTGTAAAGCCACAATAGCATACTACAGCATACAGTGTAAAGCCACTATAGCATACTACAGCATACAGTGTAAAGCTATTCTAGCATACTACAGCACACAGTGTAAAGCCACTATAGCATACAACAGCATACAGTGTAAAGCCACAATAGCATACTACAGCATACAGTGTAAAGCCACTATAGCATACTGCAGTATACAGGGTAAAGCCACTATAGCATACTACAGCATACAATGTAAAGCCACTATAGCAAACTCCAGCATACAGTGTAAAGCCACTATATCATACTACAGCACACAGTGTAAAGCCACTATAGCATACTACAGCATACAATGTGAAGCCAATATAGCACACAGTGTAAAGCTGCTATAGTATACTACAGCAGACAGTGTAAAGCAGCAGTAACATACTACAGCATACAGTGTAAAGCCGCAATAGCATACTACAGCATACAGTGTAAAGCCACAATAGCATACTACAGCATACAATGTAAAGCCACCATAGCAAACTCCAGCATACAGTGTAAAGCCACTATATCATACTACAGCACACAGTATAAAGCCACTATAGCATACTACAGCATATAGTGTAAAGCCACTATAGCATACTACAGCACACAGTGTAAAGCCACTATAGCATACTACAGCACAGTGTAAAGCCACTATAGCATACTACAGCACACAGTGTAAAGCCACTATAGCATACTAAAGCACAGTGTAAAGCCACTATAGCATACTACAGCACAGTGTAAAGCCACTATAGAATACTACAGCACACAGTGTAAAGCCACTATAGCATACTACAGCACACAGTGTAAAGTCACTATAGCATACTACAGCACACAGTGTAAAGTCACTATAGCATACTAAAGCACAGTGTAAAGCCACTATAGCATACTACAGCACAGTGTAAAGCCACTATAGAATTCTACAGCACACAGTGTAAAGCCACTATAGCATACTACAACACAGTGTAAAGCCACTATGGCATACTAAAGTACACAGTGCAAAGCCACTATGGCATACTACAGCACACAGTGTAAAGCCACTATAGCATACTACAGCACAGTGTAAAGCCACTATAGAATTCTACAGCACACAGTGTAAAGCCACTATAGCATACTACAACACAGTGTAAAGCCACTATGGCATACTAAAGTACACAGTGCAAAGCCACTATGGCATACTACAGCACACAGTATAAAGCCACTATAGCATACTACAGCATATAGTGTAAAGCCACTATGGCATACTAAAGTACACAGTGCAAAGCCACTATGGCATACTACAGCACACAGTGTAAAGCCACTATAGCATACTACAGCACACAGTGCAAAGCCACTATGGCATACTACAGCACACAGTATAAAGCCACTATAGCATACTACAGCATATAGTGTAAAGCCACTATGGCATACTAAAGTACACAGTGCAAAGCCACTATGGCATACTACAGCACACAGTGTAAAGCCACTATAGCATACTACAGCACACAGTGCAAAGCCACTATGGCATACTACAGCATACAGTGTAAAGCCACAATAGCATACTACAGCATACAATGTAAAGCCACCATAGCAAACTCCAGCACACAGTGTAAAGCCACTATAGCATACTACAGCACACAGTGCAAAGCCACTATGGCATACTACAGCATACAGTGTAAAGTCACTATAGCATACTACAGCACACAGTGTAAAGTCACTATAGCATACTACAGCACACAGTGTAAAGCCACTATAGCATACTACAGCACACAGTGTAAAGTCACTATAGCATACTACAGCACACAGTGTAAAGTCACTATAGAATACTACAGCACACAGTGTAAAGCCACTATAGAATACTACAGCACACAGTGTAAAGCCACTATAGCATACTACAGCACACAGTGTAAAGTCACTATAGCATACTACAGCATACAGTGTAATGCTACTATAGCATACTACAACATACAGGGTAAAGCAACTATAGCATACTACAGCACAGTGTAAAGTCACTATAGCATACTACAGCACACAGTGTAAAGTCACTATAGCATACTACAGCACAGTGTAAAGTCACTATAGCATACTACAGCACACAGTGTAAAGTCACTATAGCATACTAAAGCACAGTGTAAAGCCACTATAGCATACTACAGCACAGTGTAAAGCCACTATAGAATTCTACAGCACACAGTGTAAAGCCACTATAGCATACTACAACACAGTGTAAAGCCACTATGGCATACTAAAGTACACAGTGCAAAGCCACTATGGCATACTACAGCACACAGTGTAAAGCCACTATAGCATACTACAGCACAGTGTAAAGCCAGTGTGGCATACTAAAGCACACAGTGTAAAGCCACTATGGCATGCTACAGCACACAGTGTAAAGCCACTATGGCATACTACAGCACACAGTGTAAAGTCACTATAGCATACTACAGCAGACAGTGTAAAGCCACTATAGCATACTACAGCACACAGTGTAAAGCCACTATAGTATACTACAGCATACAGTGTAAAGCCACTATAGCATACTACAGCATACAGTGTAAAGCCACTATAGGATACTACAGCATACAGTGTAAGGCTACTACAGTGGCTTTCAGCTCTTTCCAATAGAGCCATGATAGTGGCTTCTAGCACTCTACTAGTTATAGAATGATTCAACTTTTATTTGAATGAGGACTGAAATTGGGAAATTTGGGGGTTGAATTGGGAAAACTCATGCCAAAATACCATTGGGAATGGGTCCTATATTTGGTCCCTGTAGACACCCAAAAGAATCCCTGACTGAACTGATTTATTCTTACCTATAATAACTTTGTTGGTAGGTATGTGTAACGGACTGAACTGATTCCTGATATATCTGTTGACAACAGATGTTTTTCCAACACCACTGTCACCTGGAATGAGTAATAAAGAACATTAACCCTTAATCCAATGCAGACGATATCAAAATTAATTACATTAGATATTATTTTCTGAATTATTCACAAAATTTCAACAAAACCATATCATGTGATCCCTCAGTGGAACAAGCTCAATGAGCTTGTTCCAATGAGGGGGGTGGGGGAGGGGTCATATATTTTGTTGAAATGTTTTTACAAATAATTTTTTTTCAGCTGCTGAATTTGTATATTACGCGGACAGATGCAGCCGATTTATTTGGTAAGAGGTTTAGTGGTAAGTATGGAAATGACTAGGGCTGCATGGCATATCGATAAACCGATATATACCGGTATTCAAACCAATATCGATTGAATACCAGTGTAATTACAAAAATATCGGTTTACCGTCATTATTCATTTATCCACAATTTAATTTTCAAGATGTCTTGAGTTTTTTAACTGTAGCTCCCAACGAATAATATTATCCCTTTACCCAAGAAATCGTCTGCTTTTACCCACCTAATATACAAATTCAGCAGTTCAAAAAATAATTTTAAAAAATTTCAACAAATCTTAATCATGTGACCCCTCATTGGAACGAGCTCGTTTCAAAGTGGAGTCACATGATATTGTTTTGTAGAATTCTGGGTGGAAAACCTGATAAACTAATTTTTAAAATAATAAATTTTAATATCGTCTGCGTTTGGTAAATGTTTTTCGAACCGCGTCATCAATTAAGGCATGCTGATTCCTTTCCGACTGATTCCTCAAGTCTCGATTGTGGTACCTATGTTTAATATATCTGAGCAGTTTTTAGTGTTCAACCGATGATTGGAACCGGCCACCACAATCGGCCGATTATAGGCAATCGGAAGACAATGGCTCCTGGAACATCGGTTCAAGCGATTGTTGCCATGCAATTTGTGATTTTTCTGAATCGCATTTTATTATCTTCTGCAATTGTTCAATTGTTAATGTAAAATGATGTCGATGATACCATTCAATAAAGTTGAGAAAGACCACAATGTGTATTCGTAATCTCTCTAGACACCCCTTTACGGAATATACGTGTTAAACGAATGTAAAGCATACAACTGAGCACACTTGCAGCAATTGCCAGTTCATACCGAAAAAGTGAAGGATGCACTCCATTGACTCAGGTCACAGTAAAATTACCAGTCGCACACACTTGGGTGGTAAACGTGGCTCTGAGAGCCACGTTTACCGCCCAAGTGTGCGCAACTGGTAATTTTACTGGAACCCCAGTCAACGAAGTTTAACACTTTGAAAAATGTTCAGTTTAATGTAGTTCTTTTCGAGTCTCGACTTGTCTTGTAATGCACGGTATTACAATCGGAATCGGCATCAGAATCGGCCGATTGTGGGCTCAAATAACCGCTAATCGGTCAGCGACCATTTTTGGTAATCGGTTGGACATTAGCAGTTTTCGATATACAGGTATATCACGGGTATTTTTTTTAATACCGATACCGGTATTCAGTTTTGAATATCATGCAGCCCTAGACATGACTTGCAAATGGTTGCTTTGTTTTGTCAGGTTCTAATTCTACAATACATGAACATACTACAGGTTGTGACAAATGAATATGTACATCATGAGTTCAATTCCTAATTCCACCACAATATATACCAACTAAAACAAGGTTTTGACTGGTAAATCTGAAGAAAATGTTGTCATTTCTTCCAACTTTTTGCTCCAATAATAGGATTTTAGGCTTGTTATTTTAATGAACTTGCTAAGCTCATTCCAATAAGGGGGGCATATACAGACTATTTTTTTGAAAATGACATTTTTATCTTTTACTCAAGAAACCTAGTTGTTTACGGTAATCTACTTGTCACATTAGGTAAAGGATAAAAAAAATTCACTTCCACAGACCTAAATAGGACAGTGGGTACAGCAGTTTCCCCACATTTAAAGAAAAGATAGAAATATAACATAGAAACTAGTTCCCAGATAAATTATCACTAGAGTGGTGACTAAAGGATTTCTATAGTTAGTTTGCATCAGATGGAACCAACTGGTATCTTCTGCAAATTTGGGCAGAAGTCAGAAGGTGCCGTAAATACGTAAGGACCTTGGTTGAGCTTGGAGGACCACACCCCTCTACCACTCCCTCCATTTAAAACAGACTTGAATTTTGACAGGGAGATAAATTGTTTATCTTTCCTCCATCCTTTATTTCTTCCTCCAATTTGCCCCAATGTGAATTTTTTTATCTTTTCATTTAATCAAGAGATTTTTTTTTAAGAATTTGCTTTGGTACCACTTTGATATTAACAAGATCACTCACTTGAGAAAGTTATTTGAAGAGGGACTTAACTGTTTACAGCCCTTGAAATTAGGAATATTTTACTACGGCAATCAATTGCTGTGGTAAATTCCATTTCCCATGGCATTGCCACAGCAATCACAGACACGAAAATCAATTCTGTACATTATGTGGAGATGATGAGTTGTAAGTCTCGGGCTTTATGTCTAATCCATGACCTTGTTTGTATAGTTTAAGATTTGTTCACTTGGCTTCTTGGAAATAAATATGGTTTGAACTAAAGAACATCACAAATCAAGTACTAGGAGTGCATGTAGCCTTTCCTAACTCAAGTATTTAATATCAGGACTGGCAGGTAACTGCCAGTCCTGATATTCAATACTTGAGTTATATAATTAAGAGTGTTGAACAAGGATATTTTGGGTGGTACGTTGCTCATGATTCCTAATACACATTATTGAAATATTATAAATTGAGCATCTGGAGAAAATGTTACGACAGCATTAATGTGCCGTGGTAAAACTAATTTACTACAGCATTCACCACGGCAGTGCTGATTGCTGTGGACAATTTCGAGGGCTGCTGTTTACCCAACATAACAGCCAAAACCGGCCAGCGCTATTCACAAAAATTATCATTCATTTTCATTATTTTTTTCATTTTTTCTCTCAAAAACATAGCTTATGACCCCCTCATTAGAATGAGCTCATTCCAATGAGGGGTCATAAGCTATGTTTTTGTTGCAAAAAAGGAAAATATTTAGTTATTCATGAAATTTGTTTGCAAGTGTCATCTGATTTTTGTGTTAGATAAAGGTCTTAAGGTTGTATTCAGCATCTCCATGTACACCTATTTAGCACTAGAGAGATTGTTTGCAAACATAAAAAAATCACCAAACTGACCTAGGGACTGGGGAAGGGATGTTAGTTGGGCACACTTTGTGCAGAGAATTACTTCAAAATTACTTGTAAAACAAAACAAAAGTTCAACAAACGGATGGTCCATGGGCCACACCTCCCTCATGGGGTGATCAGGGAATTTTTCTCTTTGCATGACATCATTCAAAATCTTTAAAAATTCAGTTTATGAAAAAAAAATGTTCTCCCAATGGCTGCCTCCAACCCCCTACACCAAAGGCAAGGGCTTAACTCTTTACATGCTGCTGGTGGATATTCCTGCCCAGCACAGGATTTCTCTTGTCATTGAAATAACTATAATTTGGGCACATTTAATCATATTTTCTACATGTAAACTGAATGGATTTTTTCACCAATGATTTCTTGTGTTATATTTATTGATTAATTTGTCCATCAAACCTTGTCATGGCTGCTTGATAGCAGCCATGACTAGATTTGATGAAAAATATCTTGAAAATACCCAGCTTGTTAAGAGTAAATGTGGTATTGTGGGCCTGATATTTTGAACAATGATAATCTTATCTTCCACATATAGTGTATACAGTTTCACATATATTGTAACAAATTAAACAATGACATGTGAACAGATTTTGACAACCAACAAAATTTTAGAACACTTCCAGATTAGGGTTGGAAATATGGGTTATATCATATGATAAATACATTTTATCGCTACAGTGAAGTGATATGGGTCATAGTATCACATCTTGTTGAGGAGGCCAGATTGCTGGATTAACCCTTTACCCAACATAACAGCCAAAACCGGCCAGCACTATTCTCAAAAATCGCCAATTAATTTTCATTGTATTTTCAGTTTTTGTCTCAAAAACATAGGTTATGACCCCCTCTTTGGAACGAGCTTCTCAAGCCCGTTCCAAAGAGGGGGGTCATAACCTATGTTTTTGAGACAAAAAATTAGTTATTCAAGAATTTTGTTTGCAAGTGTCGCCTGCTTTTTCATGTTAGGTAAAGGGTTAAACGAGCTGCCGCAGGTGATCTGACCTCCTCAGCGAGACATGATGCGATGACCCTGATCATACATGTAAATACATGTAAAAGGTTTACTCTATGATTTATAGTTCAACATCGCATGTCACCGCCAGCATTAACAATTCCTCCAACCTTTTTTGAGTAAACTGGATTGAAGTAAAAAATTTAAATTCACAACACTTTTCTAGTGGCAAGGAAAATATTCACTTCACATGTGACTGATTTGCTATCAATTCCTCCTGGGCATCCCTTCCCATCAATTCCTCCAATCAACAGTCTTCCTGTTTATTTGATCTCCTTTCGCCAACAAAGCATCGGAAGTTGAAATTGTTTGAATCTACTGCAGGGTGAAACTTTAAATTATTATTTTCAAATATACAGACATCAACTCCCTCGTCATGACTATCTGAGATTGCAAACTGTGTCCAGGAGACGGCTTACAAAAGTAAAGATGCTTGCCTATCTTGTATCTAGTCTGTATGACATTATTGTTCATGTTACTCATTGCGCCATTGTTTTTGTATTCATACTTCTTTTCACAAATAAATATTGTTTAAACTAAAAAAAAAAATGAAATAAAAAACAACTATTTTTGTAACAGGTGCACACTTCCAGGGAATCCCCCGATGCACCTGAATATGATAAAAAGTTAAAAAATTTATAGTAATTTATATATTTTTTATACTTACCAATGACCCAGACATAGCTGGTGCTAACTCTTAAAAATCTAGGGCCAAACACAAATTTTGCCCCCCAATCTCCCAAATTTGCATGTAAAACCAAAGAAATCATGTCCTGAATGGCCCTCCATACTTCACCTCTACTGCGCATGCGCAGTGTCAAGGACGTCCCAAAATTGGCGCCATTAATCATTCTTACAATCAGTGCCTGGTAAGTGCTATGTACTCAGCGGGGAGGTATGAGTTCCCAACTCCTGGGAGGGCCATCCCCGTCTGGGTCATTGGTAAGTATAAAAAATATACAAATTACTATAAATGTTTTAACATTTTTATACTGTACCAATGACCCAGACATAGCTGAATAGTAAAAAGGCTGGAGGGCCTAGGACATAGAGGAAAATCCAATAAGCTCAACTATATAAAATAGAGTCATCCCCTCGAGGAGAAAAGGAGTATAAGGCTTTACATGTATCTTTCTTATTTATGATAAATTAGAAAGACACAACACCTTCCATAATTGAGCATCATAACATTCATGTTCTCTATTAACATCCAGTATAATCCTTATACTAATTATTTTTAAAGTAAGCCAATAAATAAAGTTAGTCCAGAGAATTGAGACTCTTTATACTCTTTTAAAAGTGTCCGAGGATTGTATATTAACACCCGTTTGACACGTGACATATTCAAATGCTATACTTTAAAACTATGACATGAATGAATTTTTTTAAACATAAACTTTTCACTTTAAAACCATCCCAGTAACAGCTCAGAATTACTGACTCCGGAGGAGGTATCCCCTTGTTTTCATTTATAAAACAGGTGACCCAAGGGAACACCCTCCCCCCCCCCTTCCCCTTGCCCTGGGTCAAATAGCCCAGAGCGAAGAAGGCAGCCGGACGGAGTCACTGCCGGAACAGAAAGCCTACATAACTATAGTTGCAACTGTTAAGTGAACGACATTCTGAGCAGCAGATAATGGACCTAAACATTGCAGGCCTCCAGAAATGGACTCAATACTTCTGAGATAAAAATTCGTGAATGTTAAAAAATTTATAGTAATTTCTATATTTTTATACTTACCAATGACCCAGACATAGCTGGTGCTAACTCTTAAAATATAGGGCCAAACACAAATTTTGCCCCCCAATCCCCAAAATTTGCATCTAAAACCAAAGAAAACATGTCCTGAAAGGCCCTCCACCATTCACCTCTACTGCGCATGCAGAGTGTCAAGGATGTTCCGAAATTGGCGCCATTAATCATTCTAATAACCAGTGCCTGGTAAGCGCTATGTACTCTGCGGGGAGGCAAGAGTTCCCAACTCCTGGGAGGGCCATCCCCGTCTGGGTCATTGGTAAGTATAAAAAATATAGAAATTACTATAAATTTTTTAACATTTTTATACTGTACCAATGACCCAGACATAGCTGAATAGTAAAAAGGCTGGAGGGCCAAGGACATAGAGCAAAATGGAATATGCTCAATAATATAAAATAGAGTCATCCCCTGTAGGGAAAAAGAAGTAATAGGCCTTACATGTATCTTTCTTATTTATGATAAATTAGAAAGATACAACACCTTCCAAAATTGAGCTTCATACATCCATGTACTCTATTAATATCCAATATAATCCTTATACTAATAATTTTTAAAGTAAGCCAATAAATAAAGTAAGTCTAGAGAATAGAGACTCTTATACTCCTAAAAAGTGTCTGAGGATTGCATAATCATGTCTGTTGACATATGCAATATTCAAAAGCTATACTTTAAAAACTAAGACTTAAATGAATTTTTAAAACATAAACTTCTCACTAAACAACCATCCCAATAACAGCTCAGAATTACTAACTCCAGAGGAGGTATTCCCTTGTTTTCATAGTAAAAACAGGTGACCCAAGGGAACACCCTCCCCCCCTCCCTTTTTCTTGCCCTGGGTCAAATAGCCCAGAGCGAAGAGGGCAGCAGAACGGAGACACTGCCGAAACAGACAGCCTACCTAGCTATAGTAGCAACTGTTAAGTGAATAACATTCTGAGCAGTAGATAATAGACCTAACAATAGAGGCCTCCAGAAATGGACTCGATATTTCTGAGATAAAAATTCATGAATGTGGATGGCTGAGCGCAATGAGCAGCCTTCAAAAATCTATAATAGCGACACTATTAATGTAAGCCCAAGATGTAGAAGAACTCTTACTTCATGAGCCGAAATCTTAAGCACAACTGCTGAGTCAATGATAAACCATAAGCAGTACCGATAGTTAATAGAATCCATTAACAATAGAATGGAGCGTAACGTACTTCTACTAGGCATCAAAGACAGAAGAAGCTTATTACGCCTGTAGTAATAAACAGATATCTGTTTATAAATACATTAACTCTAACCGGAAAGAGTAAAGGCCTATGCCCGTACGAAGACGGAAGGACCTTAATAACAATAGGTTCCGGATATTAGGAGCCTAACTCTTATGCAAAAATCCAACCTAAATAGTAAAGGAAGTAGTGATTCCGAAACTACGAAAGTGAAAATCATCCATCGATAGTGCATGAAACTCACTGACTCTTCAGTAAAAGAGAAACCAACAGAATTACTGTCTAAAAGGTCAGAATTTGAAAACTACTGTTTCCAGAGGCTCAAATGATTACTTAGCTAAATAAGAACTGAAGTTAAATTCCATATAGGAATTTAATCTAAAGATTCTAAGTCTATTTATCAAAAAGTTACTAACTGACTTAGATAAAGAGACATAAGACTCAATTGTAAACTATCCTAGAGTGCATAGGTATGAGGTAACATAAACCTATAACCTTAATAATAACAGGCTGCGGTAGATCTTGTGAAACAAGTATACTAAAAAATTGCAATGAGTAGTATGGAGGGATCAACAATATGAACATAATGATCCCTACACGAACGACGGAAGAGCCTCCACTTTAGCCGCATAGAATAGCGAAGAACAGGATCTCCTATAGTAAGAAATCGCGCCCAAAGCTCGTCCAGTACAATGCTTACAATGCAATACGGACCACACAACGGAATACATGAAGGTTGCGACCTTGCGGGTTGTGATAAAGATGACACGATTTACCCAGTGAAAAAAGATCCTCACATTGAGGAAGATTTCACGTTAAGTCCCACAGTAGACAACAGAGTAAATTACCCATGGTCTCTGTGAAGATAGAGATGCTATCAACAGAAATGTATTGTGGTTGTTTATCTTAGCAATACCTGCTGAAACAACAGCGCCGGAGGATACGCGTATCCTATCATTCCGTCCTATAGATCAATAGAGCGTAAACAACATTAGCTCAGAGATCTGGACAAGCCAACACATACGTCTGCAATTGATTAGCAAGCTGTGTCGTAAATAAATCATCATTGGGCGCTCCCATAGATAGCAAATCTGATTGAATACTTCTTTGTTGAGAGTCCATTCTGACAGCAACAAGCGACCCCTAAATGAACGGGAGTCTGGTAAAACAATCAGACGACCCGGAATATGACGGACCAAAACAGAACTTGGTGTACTATAACCAACAGACGGATTCTTTCCATTAAATTGAATAACGGAAACGAAAGAGTGCCTCCCTGGTTCCGGAGATACGCCACTACTGTCGAATTAACGGACAGGATTTGGGCATGCGTTTCTGAATAATGTTCATGCAATGACATAAAGCAAGCCTAAAAAACATTATTCCGCGGAAGATAATTGGTTGCTAAGAGACTGCGGAACCCAAAGACCCTGGCACTTCGAATCCGTTGGGATCAGTATTATATCCCAATCTGTTTGACTGGCAACCGTCATAACAGCAACACTCGGGTCCGGCAACTGCAGTGGCACTCTCTGAGTCAACCACCGAATGTTTGCCCCAGTCTGAATCTCTTGTAACACTAGATAGACAAGAGAACGTGTAAATCGAGCAATTCATGGATTGCCGAAAAGTTGCCGTCGAAGAGAAGCTTCTCCGAGAATGAAGCGACTCTGAGAGAGTTCTTAACCTTACTATCCACGCGCGTGGATGTAGCTAGGGCTGCGTCACGTCTAACCAACTCCAATCAGCCACTGAAGGGCGGAGTTATACGTGAACAAACTACTGCCCTCAAAAGAAATTACATTGAGAATAATATCCCGTAAATCTTTTCTTGAAGACGTAATGATAACGCCTCACGTATGATAAAGCGTCTAAGTTAAGTCTACTAGACATCATTGTCGTTTCCAACATTGAAGTTGGAAAAGACATAGACGGCGAAAAAGAATATTTCCAGTCTTTAACCACACCGTCTAGACGCATATGAACTCTCGGTATGCCCTGCACTGCCAAAATAAACTATTCGTATAAATGAAAAAACGGCAGAAATGAGCAACGCGGACAAGAAACTAAACTATCATGCTTGGTAGCAGGCTTGTATGCATATATATAGCGTCAAAAAATAAAACACATGTTGTAATGAAATTATTGGACTGCGTCGGTAAGTCAGGGACAATGTCCCCGAACCGATCGAAAATTCCGAGTTCAATGACGCTATAAGTCTCTTATCCAACATCGCAGCAATGTAGTCCGAAATAACAATCACTGGAAGATAATGCCAGAAGATATGAATGGCAGCTTCCGATACTACAAAAGGGAAAGCTCGAAATCTTTCGAATCCCTTTCGCCATCCTGTCGGACCCTATAAAGCGTTCGGTCGTCCGTACCTGATGCAACCGCGGACCGCACCGACCCAGCGCCGTCGGATAATTCCTGATTCGACCAAGAAACTGTCAATTGTTGGGATGCTGCGAAACAACTGTGCTAACTCGGATAGCACGTCCGTCACTGAGGCCTAAGGAGAAGCGGTCCTACAATGCATTGCCGCTGGAAGCTCCGTGATCGTTACCCCGTGCATACTACCAAAATGCGAGCGAACGGAGTATATAGGCCTCGTGTCCCTTGGCTACCGGATGGCGCGACCTATTCGCAGTGGAATCACTAAATGACGAAACTGATCGGATACTCGAGGTCACGTAGCCAATGTGCGGTCGTGTGCCCTGCTGTGAGGATGAGGAAGCATTATGGACAGTCTCTTGGACTGTCAATATAACGGAGCGTCCCGACCGACAGACATATGCTCCGAATGTAAAATATCAGAACCACAACATGCGGTCCCCTATGTTGTTGGACGAGAGAGAGGGACCTCTCTCGCTCACAGCCCGGATGGACCTGGACAAGCCAGGAACCGGACTAACAGGCTTCCTCCGATCTGTCCTCAATCTGCCGTCACTGGGTGAGTACTAAAGTAAATAAAGTGCTCGCATCACCCAAATCTCCTTCCTAGACCGCAACGGACGAACCCGGCAGCCGAACCATTCGATGAATGCACGCTACACCGGGTGAGCTAGCGAATGTCGCTCCGTAGGCGATAGACATATTCCATGAGCACTTATTGCCGCTAGCTCTTCATTAACTATGACGACAGAGGCACACTTTTGAAAGACATCTCCGTAACTTTGCGAACAAGAAACCAGAAATGCTTGCTTATAGCAAGCATATAATAATAATATATATAGCGTCGTTCAATAATTCGAAAGTTTGTGTGACATTATTGGACTATGTGGGAACTGAGGGACGATGTCCCTGAACCGAACCAAAAATTTCTAAGTCCACCGACGCTATCAGTTTCTTATCCGGCATCGCAGCAATCTGGTCCGACGAAAGAAGCTGTAGAAGACCAAGTCAGATGACATACACAACAGCATATGTTGTTCCGAAAGGGAAAGCTCGAAATCCTCCAAATCCCTTTCGGTATCCCGTCGGACCGGATGAAATTTTCGGACGTCCGTACCCGCTTCCGCGGAGCGTCCCGACCCAGCATCGTCGGATAAAAAATATGCGACAGATTCAGTTGATGCTGGGATGCTGCGATAAACTGTGCTATTTACGAAAGCACGTCCGTTCCCGAGGCCTGTGCAGTAGCGGTCTTACGATGCATTGCCGCCGGAAGCTCCGTGTACGTTGACTCCCGCACACTTCCTATGCGAACGTCCGGAGTCTGCAGGCCTCGTGTCTCTGGCTACCGGATGGTGTGACCTGGTCGCCGATGATTCACTGACTGGCGAAGCTGACTGGATATCCGTGGTCACGTAGCCAAGAGCGGTCGTGTGCGCTACCATGAGAATGAGGAAGCCTTATTGACAGTCTACTCCGGACTGACTATATGTCGGAGCGTCCCGAGCGACGGACGTATGCTCCGAATGCGAAACATTTTGTACCACAACATCTGGGGCCAGATGTTGTTGTACGAGAGAGGGGCCTCTCTCGCTCGCCGTCCGGATGGACCAGAACGAGCTATGAACCGGACTAAAAGGCTTCCTCCGTTCTCCCTCCGATCCGCCGTCACTGGGTGTGCATTGGTTGATTTATAGTGCTCGCATCACCCCAAAATTCCTTCTAGACCGCAACGGACGAACCCGGCTGCCGAACCATTCGGTGAATGGACGCTACACCGGGCGAGCTAGCGGACGTCAAAGGCCGTCGAACCTACTAGGGTCCTCTTAGGCAATTGGCGTATTTACATGAGCACTTTTCCGCTAGCCCTTCATTAATTGTGATGACGGAAGCACACTGTTGGAAGACATCACAGATACATCACCCTAATCTTGATCGTCTGAAATAGAAATTGAAAAAGTAGAGTGACCCGGCGGGGAAAGGACCGGAGTGTCCAATTCCCCAATAACAAACCGTGACATACGCTTCCCATATTGTCATCGAAATCATACGATACTGAACAGGAGTTAATGCGAGTACACTGACCACATATAGAATGATTATAAAAGTCAGAGGAAGACTTCCTCTTATTACAATTGATCAATATCTTTTCAATGTGAAAAGAAAACAAGTCCTGGTACTCGCACTAACCCCTGGTAATCAAAATACATAATAATAATATGATCCATTAATATAGAAAAAATAATTGAAATCAAAATATTTTGAAAAAATATTTTTTCAGAATAGCCCAAGTTTCTGAAAAGTAACGTTGAGCCCCAATGGATCCCAAGCCTAAGTGTGGACAAAAATTTTAAAAATATTTTAAACAATTTATTCAACACTTACGAACAATAATAATGTATCTAGTTATGAGTAAAATAACATCAAGATATTATTTTCCAGAAATCCCCCCCTCACACAGAGGGCTGTTGTAAATGTAAACAATGAATGTAAAAACACTAAAATAAGACTCCAGGCACCCAGGCCCGGAATCAGTTACCAAAAATACACTATCTGATGCAAAACAGAGACTTCCAGGGAAGAAACTACAGAACATCAGATGGTAGATGCAGAACACAATGCCTAACCACCCGTAGGTGAAGACGTAAACATGGGGAAAAGAACAGAATTCATTCTGTTGTTCAGCTAAAACTCCCAAGAAAATTTAGTAATAATAATTACAAAAACTATGCCAAAAGCATGGGAGAATAGCAAGGGGGGACTTAAAGGACAGGGAGAGAGGAAAACACTGAAAAATCAGTGTAACTACATAATCAGAATGACAACAAAATGGCTGCTGCCTCGAAAATAGGTAACTTAACATAATTTCATTAAAAAATTTTAAGTTACAGCCCTGATAATATTCTGTCACACATTTTTCCTCTCCTCCTTCTCTATCCTCCTTAGAATCACCATTTCACTAATATTTATGTGTCTGGCATCATTTAAACTGAGATTTACAAGCACAAAGATCAGTCTGATGTTAACTGATGAAGGGCCAAACTTAGAATGATTAATGGCGCCAATTTCGGAACGTCCTTGACACTGCGCATGCGCAGTAGAGGTGAAGGGTGGAGGGCCTTTCAGGACATGTTTTCTTTGGTTTTAGATGCAAATTTGGGGGATTGGGGGGCAAAATTTGTGTTTGGCCCTATATTTTAAGAGTTAGCACCAGCTATGTCTGGGTCATTGGTACAGTATAAAAATGTGGATGGCTGAGACCAATATGCAGCCTTCATTAAATCTGTAATAGCAACACTATTTGCGTAAGCCCAAGATGTAGAAAGAGCTCTTACTTCATGAGCCGAAATCTTAAGCACAGACTGCTGAGTTAAAGATAGATTATCATAAGCAGTACTGATAGTTAATTGAATCCATTTAGCAATAGAATGGACCATAATGTCCTTTCAATTAGGCATCAGAGACAGAAGAAGTTTTACGTTCACACTGATAAACTGAGATCTGTTTATAAATACATAAAGCTCTAACCGGACAGAGTAAAGGCCTATGCCCGTTCGAAGACGGAAGGACCTTAATAACAATAGGTTCCGGATATTTATTAGGAGCCTGATTCTTAACCAAAAATCCAACATTAGTAGTAAAGGTAATAGTGTTCCCGATACTACGAAAGTGAGAATCGTCCACCGATAGTGCATTATTCCGCGGAAGATAATTGGTTGCTAAGAGACTGCGGAACCCAAAGACCCTGGCACTTCGAATCCGTTGGGATCAGTATTATATCCCAATCTGTTTGACTGGCAACCGTCATAACAGCAACACTCGGGTCCGGCAACTGCAGTGGCACTCTCTGAGTCAACCACCGAATGTTTGCCCCAGTCTGAATCTCTTGTAACACTAGATAGACAAGAGAACGTGTAAATCGAGCAATTCATGGATTGCCGAAAAGTTGCCGTCGAAGAGAAGCTTCTCCGAGAACGAAGCGACTCTGAGAGAGTTCTTAACCTTACTATCCACGCGCGTGGATGTAGCTAGGGCTGCGTCACGTCTAACCAACTCCAATCAGCCACTGAAGGGTGGAGTTATACGTGAACAAACTACTGCCCTCAAAAGAAATTACATTGAGAATAATATCCCGTAAATCTTTTCTTGAAGACGTAATGATAACGCCTCACGTATGATAAAGCGTCTAAGTTAAGTCTACTAGACATCATTGTCGTTTCCAACATTGAAGTTGGAAAAGACATAGACGGCGAAAAAGAATATTTCCAGTCTTTAACCACACCGTCTAGACGCATATGAACTCTCGGTATGCCCTGCACTGCCAAAATAAACTATTCGTATAAATGAAAAAACGGCAGAAATGAACAACGCGGACAAGAAACTAAACTATCATGCTTGGTAGCAGGCTTGTATGCATATATATAGCGTCAAAAAATAAAACACATGTTGTAATGAAATTATTGGACTGCGTCGGTAAGTCAGGGACAATGTCCCCGAACCGATCGAAAATTCCGAGTTCAATGACGCTATAAGTCTCTTATCCAACATCGCAGCAATGTAGTCCGAAATAACAATCACTGGAAGATAATGCCAGAAGATATGAATGGCAGCTTCCGATACTACAAAAGGGAAAGCTCGAAATCTTTCGAATCCCTTTCGCCATCCTGTCGGACCCTATAAAGCGTTCGGTCGTCCGTACCTGATGCAACCGCGGACCGCACCGACCCAGTGCCGTCGGATAATTCCTGATTCGACCAAGAAACTGTCAATTGTTGGGATGCTGCGAAACAACTGTGCTAACTCGGATAGCACGTCCGTCACTGAGGCCTAAGGAGAAGCGGTCCTACAATGCATTGCCGCTGGAAGCTCCGTGATCGTTACCCCGTGCATACTACCAAAATGCGAGGGAACGGAGTATATAGGCCTCGTGTCCCTTGGCTACCGGATGACGCGACCTATTCGCCATGGAATCACTAAATGTAGAAAGAGCTCTTACTTCATGAGCCGAAATCTTAAGCACAGACTGCTGAGTTAAAGATAGATTATCATAAGCAGTACTGATAGTTAATTGAATCCATTTAGCAATAGAATGGACCATAATGTCCTTTCAATTAGGCATCAGAGACAGAAGAAGTTTTACGTTCACACTGATAAACTGAGATCTGTTTATAAATACATAAAGCTCTAACCGGACAGAGTAAAGGCCTATGCCCGTTCGAAGACGGAAGGACCTTAATAACAATAGGTTCCGGATATTTATTAGGAGCCTGATTCTTAACCAAAAATCCAACATTAGTAGTAAAGGTAATAGTGTTCCCGATACTACGAAAGTGAGAATCGTCCACCGATAGTGCATGAAGCTCACTGACTCTTCAGCAGAAGAGAAGACTAAGAGAATTGCTGTCCTAAAAGGCCAGAATTGAAACTACTGTCTCAAGAGGTTCAAATGGTTGCTTTAGTTTAATAAGAACCCAAGCTGAATTCCGTATAGGAATTAATCTAAGGATTCTAGGTCTATTTATCGAAAAGTTTCTAACTAACTTAGATAAAGAGACATTAGACTCAATTGTAAACTATCATGGTGTGCATAGGTATCAGTTAACATAGACCTATAACCTTAAAAGTAACAGGCTGCAGTTGATCTCGTCAAACAAGTATACTAGAAAGTTTGCAATGTCTGGTATGGAGGGATCAAAAATATCAACATAATGATCCCTACACCAACGACGGAAGACCCTCCACTTTAGCCGCATAGTATAGCGAAGAGGAGGTCCTCCTACAGTTAGAAATCGCGTCCACTGCTCGTCCTGTACAATGCTTGCCGTGCAAGAAGGACGGCACAACGGAATACGTGAAGGTTGAGACCTTGCGGGTTGTGATGAAGTTGACACGATTTCCCCAGAGAAAAAAGATCCTCTCGTGGAGGAAGTTTTCGCGGTAAGTCCCACAGCAGACACCTGAGTAAATTTATCCACGGTCTCTGTGGAGACAGAGATTCTACCAACAGAAGTGTATTGTGAATGTTTTATCTTAGCAATATTGCTGAATCAACAGCGCTAGAGGATAAGCATATCCTATCATTCCGTGCTACTAGATCGATAGAGCGTTAACTACATATGCTCGGGGATCCGGACATGGTGACACATACGTCTGCAATAGATTGTTGAGTTGTGTCGCAAATAAGTCTATCATTGGCCGCTCCCATTGGTAGCAAATCTGATTGAATACCTGTTTGTTAAGAGTCCATTCTGACGGCAACAAGCGACCCTTACGTGAAAGGGAGTCTGCTAATACAATCAGATGACCCGGAATATGACAGACCGAAACAGAACTTGGTGTTCTAGAACAAACAGAAGGATTCTTTCCGTTAAATTGAATAACGGAACAGAATGAGTGCCTCCCTGGTTCCGGATATACGCAACTACTGTCGTATTATCGGACAGGATTTGGACATGCGTTTCTGAATAATGTTCGTCCAATGATGTAGTGCAAGCCAAAATAACATCATTTCTTGAAAGTTTAAGTGCTTGCCTAGAAAACTGCGGAACCCAAAGACCCTGGCACTTCGAATCCATTGGAATCAATGTTGTATCCCAACCTGTTTGACTGACATCCGTCATAATCGTAAAACTCGGGTCCGGCAACTGCAGTGGAACTCTCTGAGTCAACCACCGAATGTTTGCCCAAGTCTGAATCTCTTGTTACACTTGATTGACAAGAGAATGTGTACATCGAGCAATTCATAGATTGCTGAAAGGTTACCGTCGAAGAGAAGCTTCTCCGAGACCGAAGCGACTCGGAGAGAGTTCTTCACCTTACTATCCACGCGCGTGGATATAGCTAGGGCTGCGTCACGTCTAACCAACTCCAGGTTTGCCAATGAAGGGCGGAGTTATACGTGGAAAAACTACTGCCCTTGAAAGAAATCTCATTGAGGATCACATCCCGGAATTCTTTCTCTTGAAGACGTAATGATAACGCCTCAGTAAGGTGATTACGTATGATAAAGCGTCTAAGTTAAGTCTGTTAGACATGATTGTCGTTTCCAACGTTGTGGTTGGAATTGACATAGACGGCGATAAACACAATTCCCAGTCTTCAGCCTCGTCGTCTAGATGCAGAGGAACTCTCAGAATGCCCCGTCCTGCCATTTCAAATTTATTCCTAGAATTGATGAAAGGCAGATTAGAGCATTTGCGGACAAGAAACTAGACTAGCCTGTTTTGGTAGCAAGCTTATATATAGCATCGTTCAATAATTCAAATGTTCTAGTGACATTATTGGACTGTGTCGGCAACTCAGGGACGATGTCCCTGAACCGATCAAAAACTCTGTGTCCAATGACGCTATTAGTCTCTTATCCAGCATCGCAGCATTCTAGTCCGACGGAACAACCTCTGGAAGATAATGCTGGAAGAAATGTATGGCAACTTCTGTTGTTCCGAAAGGGAAAGCTCGAAATCGTCCGAATCCCTTTCGCCATCCTGTCGGACCCTATGAAGTGCTCGGTCGTCCGTACCTGATGCTTCAGCGGAGCGAACCGACCCAGCGTCGTCGGATTATTCCTGATCCGACAGAGATTCTGTCGTTTGCTGGGATGCTGCGATAAGCTGTGCTATTTTGGATAGCACGTCTGTCACTGAGGCCTGTGGAGAAGCGGTCTTACATTGCTTTGCCACTGGAAGCTCCGTGTACGTTATCCCGTGCATACTTCTATTATGCGAGCGACCGGAGTGTACAGGCCTCGTGTCCCTTGGCTACCGGATGGCGTGACCTGTTCGCCGTGGAATCCCTGAATGACAAACTGGCAGGATACTCGAGGTCACGTAGCCAAGGTGCGGTCGTGTGCGCTGCCGTGAGGATGAGGAAGCATTATCGACAGTCTCTCGGACTGTCTATATAACGGAGCGTCCCGAGCGGCGGACATATGCTCCGAATGCGAAACGTTTGTACCACAACATCCGGTCCCAGATGTTGTTGTACGAGAAAGGGACCTCTCTCGCTCGCAGCCCGGATGGACCTGGACGAGCTAGGAACCGGACTAACAGGCTTCCTCCGATCTCTCCTCTGATCCGTCGTCACTGGGTGTGTACTATTGTCTATTATAGTGCTCGCATCACCCAAATCTCCTTCCTGGACCGCAACGGACGAACCCGGCTGTCGAACCATTCGATGAATGGACGCTACACCGGGTGAGCTAACGAATGTCAACACCGTCAATCCTACTAGGGACCTCTTAGGCGATTGACGTATTTCCATGAGCACTTATTGCCGCTAGCTCTTCATTTAGCTATGACGACAGAGGCACACTTTGAAAGACATCACGGTAACTTTTGCGAACAAGAAACCAGACTTGCTTGTTAATAGCAAGCATATATATATATAGCGTCGTTCAATAATTCGAAAGTTCCTGTGACATTATTGGACTGTGTCGGAAATTGAGGGACGATGTCCCTGAACTGATCAAAACATTCTTGTGTCCACCGACGCTATCAGTCTCTTATCCGGCATCGCAGCATTCTGGTCCAACGAAACAACCTCTAGAAGATAAAGTCAGACGACATGTACAGCAGCTTATGTTGTTCCGAAAGGGAAAGCTCGAAATCCTCCGAATCCCTTTCGCCATCCTGTCGGACCCTATGAAGTTTTCGGACGTCCGTACCTGATGCTTCAGCGGAGCGTACCGACCCAGCGTCGTTGGATATTACATGATGCGACAGAGATTCTGTCATTGCTGGGATGCTGCGATAAGTTGTGCTATTTGGGATAGCACATCCGTCACTGAGGCCTGTGGAGTAACGGTCTTACGATGATTTGCCGCTGGAAGCTCCGTGTACGTTGACTCCTGCATACTTTTCTTATGTGAACGTCCGGAGTCTGCAGGCCTCGTGTCCCTGGCTACCAGATGGCGTGACCTGGTAGCCGTGGATTCTCTGATTGGCAAAGTTGACTGGATATCCGAGGTCACGTAGCCAAGGTGCGGTCGTGTGTGCTGCCATGAGGATGAGGAAGCCTTATTGACAGTCTCTCTGGACTGTCTATATAACGGAGCGTCCCGAGCGGCGGACGTATGCTCCGAATGCGAAACATTTGTACCACAACATCTGGGGCCAGATGTTGTTGTACGAGAGAGGGGCCTCTCTCGCTCGCAGCCCGGATGGACCTGGACGAGCTAGGAACCGGACTAATAGGCTTCCTCCGTTCTCCCCTCTGATCCGTCGTCACTGGGTGTGCACTTGGTTGATTTATAGTGCTCGCATCACCCAAAACTCCTGGACCGCAACGGACGAACCCGGCTGCTGAACCATTCGATGAATGGACGCTACACCGGGCGAGCTAGCAGACGTCAAAGGCCGTCGATCCTACTAGGGACCTCTTAGGCAATTGACGTATTTCCATGAGCACTTTGCCGCTAGCTCTTCATTAATTGTGACGACGGAGGCACACTTTTGGAAGACATCACGGATACATCACCCTGTTCTTGATCGTCTGAAATAGAGATTGATAAACTAGAGTGACCCTGCGGGGAAAGGACCGGCATGGCCATTTCCCCGCTAACATACCGTGACACACGCTTCCCATGTTGTCATCGAAATTAACACATACTGAACAGGAGTTAGTGCGAGTACACTGACTACATTATACAATGATTATGAAAGTCAGAAAAAGATTTCCTCTTATTACAATTGAACAATATCCTTTCATTGTGAAAAGAATACAAAGTCCTAGTACTCGCACCAACCCCTGAAAACAAAAAAACATAATAACATGATCCATTAACATAGAAAAAATAATTGAAATCAAAAAATTTTTTGAAAAAATATTTTTTCAGAAAAGCCCAAGTTTCTGAAAAGTAACGTTGAGCCCCAATGGATCCCAAGCCTAACTGTGGACAAAAATTTTAAAAATATTTTAAAAAATTAATGCAACACTTACGAATAATAATAATGTATCTAGTTATGATTAAACTAACACCAAGACAAGAAATCCCCCTCACACAGAGGCTGTTGTCAATGTAAACAAGAAGTGTAAAAAAACACCAGAAACATGACTCCAGGCACTGATAACCCTGGCCCGAAATCAGTTACCAATAATACACTATCTGATGCAAAACAGAGACTTCCAGGGAAGAAACTACAGAACATCAGATGGTAGATGCAGAACACTACGCCTAAACACCCATGGGTGAGGACGTAAACATGGGGAAAAGAACAGAATTCATTCTGTTATCCAGCTAAAACTCCCAAGAAATTTTAGTAATAATATTACAGAAAATATGCCAAAAGCATGGGAGAATAGCAAGGGGGGACTTAAAGGAAAGGGAGAGAGGAAAACACTGAACAAGCAGTGTAACTTTATAGCAAGAATGACAACAACAGGCTCTTGCCTCGAAAATAGGTAACTTAACATAATTTCATTAAAAAATTTTAAGTTACAGCCCTGATTATTTTCTGTCACTCATTTTTCCTCTCCTCCTTCTATTTCCTCCTTAGATCCACCATTTCTGTAATATTTAAGTGTCTGGCATCATTTAAACTGAGATTTACAAGCACAAAGATCAGTCAGATGTTAACTGATGAAGGGCCAAACAAAGAATGATTAATGGCGCCAATTTCGGGACGTCATTGACACTGCGCATGCGCAGTAGAGGCGAAGCATGGAGGGCCATTCAGGACATGATTTCTTTGGTTTTAGATGCAAATTTTGGGGATTGGGGGGCAAAATTTGTGTTTGGCCCTAGATTTTTAAGAGTTAGCACCAGCTATGTCTGGGTCATTGGTACAGTATAAAAATATATCAAGAACATGATAAAAAAAAATGAAAGTGTCAATGACACTGTAGCTCAGCTTCATGTCGTGTACACTGCCCATATGAACACAGAAATTGAGACCCCACTAATTACACTACGAGGTGGGGTCTCAAAACCCCACCACGTGACTTCAATTTATCTATAATTAACTTGTGATTTTTGCAAGTGCGGTAATCAGGTTTATTCTTCCACCAAAAATAGTTTCAGTTCATTGTTGTTTAGTGATTGTTAGGTATTGCACTTAAGTATAAATTGAATACGTATGCTCCATACATGTTTTTTGATAATAAAAAGCATTAATATGGCAGAAAAAACAATCAAAATATGGAGTTTGAATTGTGTTTTTAATATCGCATGAATATGTCAAACTGTGTGATGGGATGTTCGGCTGACATCGGTTTATCTTTTGATCTCTCAGTCACCGGCTCTTAATGAGATCAAATTTTTTCACAGTCAGTGAAATATTACTTTTATTTTTACTTGAAATATTAAAAAGATAGTTCAATATTTGAAAAGGTTATTGAAAACTATTGCGATTCGTAATGTTGTTCATCAAAATCGATTTAGAACTCGAGGAATTATGAAAAAATAAATATTATACCATACTGAAATCATGGATGTGAGTTGAAAAAATTATAACTTGACCAGTACAATATCTGGACATTTCCCCGACGGTCTTTTACCTAACTGTAGCTATTGACGAAGAAGAATCATGTTACCGGTATTGAATTTTGAATAAATTGTGAGTTGGGGAGGAAGGGAATCCGATTGACGATTTTAAAAGTTAAGTTCATAGTGGAATGTTAAAATGTAAATGTTGAGAGCGGAATTAACATAAATAAACTACATTAACGAAAAAGGAATGCTTGTGGTGGCCCTGGGATGTTTCAGCCCAAGACGCTTCGGAATCCATATATTGAAGCACGTGCATGTACTAGCAAGGAAAACTGACCAAGATGGGGGGGGGGGGGGGGGGGGGGGTGGAGAGGGAGGGCAGATCGGCAAGCAATCAATGATATAGGCCTATTTGTGCGTGTGGGTTTATGGGAGTCTGGGGTCCAATTGCCTCGTTTCGGGGATGGGGAGGGAGGGGGAGGGCTATTTACTTCACCATTTAGGAGTGGTATGGATGACTGAATCTTACACTGCCAAGACACTCAAATTTTTGATGTGCTGGCTGCACGCAAAAATCAGGGGTGGCGCTAGAAAATCTCCGATAGAGGAACTAAAATCTCCTGTCTGAAAGACCTATTTTAATTTTTGGGGTTTCAAGACACGTGTGGGGGGACAAAACAAAAAAATTATAATACGAAATTTCGGGGCATGTTTTAGCTAGGGTTACGATGTATGGTGGTCTGGCTTGTCGATCGGCGTGTCATTAATGGAAATAAAAAAATATATTATTTTCTATTGATTTTATTTACATATGGTTATAATTATGCTTACTGAATTAATAAAAAGTAATTATTATATTGATTTGTCTCTTATTTTTTCTCCAGCTTGTCATGTGCAGAGGTGTTAAAACAGATTTTGGTTTGAAGGACAGCTCTGTGCTTTGTCGCACCACTCAAATGTCATTTCACACCTTGTGCAATTGGTAGTTTAATCTACTGTACCTAATTAATCACTTCAATCCCGACTACTTTAATGTAGTAGCAGTAGAATAATATTTTATTTAAGTGTCACATTTCAATACACATGCATAATATACATAGAGTATGTTCAAAATATTTATATGAAATCCAGCCTATGAAGGCTTATGAGACACAGGTAGGTCTTTTTTTTTACAGTAGTTCATAAAAAAAAACAAAAAAACAACAACAACAACAACAAAAAAACCCAAACCCGAAAAACTAAAACACATGCACGCGCACCAAAATACAGACCCTTGCGGACACCCCCCCCCCCCCCACACACACACAAACACACAGAGAGTAATATGCAGACATACGCCCACATGCACTTCCCCCCCGCCCCCATCACGTATATCTGTCTCTCTCTATCTCTTTCCCACTGAAGCGTACTCTCTCTTAGAATGGCACATTCGCAGATATTTTAATTCAGCATCTCCCTTATATTCACCCACGTATTTTTACATACACACAGGCTTAGCTATTTCAATTGATAATACAAATAACAACAATGTAGAGGAACGTTGAAAAATCTGCAAATGCAAAGAGTATAAAAGTATGTACAAACCCCTACAGAATTGGATGAAGGATATTTATTTCTGTATGCAAATATCTCCCGTCCACCCCCCCCCCCCCCCCCTGTGAAATAATCATTAGTTTCAGTCTCGAGTGAGATACTTTTCGGTATCCATTCAAAAACACTATATTTTCTTTTTACTATATCATTTTTATAAGAATCTTTAAGTGCGTTGCCCGACAAGAGTAAGACAGGAAAGAGGATGTGCTGGTCAGGTTGACTCAATGTCGTGAACTGGTATCACTTCGATCATTAGCCGTGCGCCGTGGGCGCTTTCGTGGCGCAGGAGGCTTTTTCGCCCCCACTTCCCACCCAAGAAAAACACGGCTCATCACGTGTTGGCCTACAGCTGTAAACAAAATGTGAAATTGGGAACTTCGCGAATATTAGTTGTTTTTCTCAAGTCTGGTTTATTTTTTTGCTCGATCAAATCGATCGCGCAAACACAACAGTTTAGTTTCGAAAGTGACGAGGACTTTGCACTTAACCAAATGGAACTGACTGTTCTATTCCCAATTTACAATTTCAAACCACAGCAATAGTCGCCGTCTGCCTCCTCCAAATTCCAATTTTAATTTAAAATAAATTATCTACTACCAGTAACAAACGCAGTAGTCTTGCCAGTTGACGTCACAAGACAGTATTTATTAATCAGCAGAGAAACAGACATGCGAAAGCAATTAAACTAATCGTTAACACTCGTGACCACGGTGGGTCACAGTGTTTTGAAAACTGTCTTCCACTGATCAAACACTGCGGTCCACTGGAACTCCACGGAGGAGAACACACCGCGGTGGCGTTTTTGTTTCAATCCACGTTGAACGTACTGCAATGTTAGTTGTAAGAAACCAAATGAAGTTAAAAATTAAAAAATGACAACTCATTTATGTAAATATCAATGTGCAAAAAACAAACTTATTTATGTTAATATCTATGTGCAGTGTAGTATGTTTCTATAGTTTATTGCTCGTTAAAAGTTAGAAAGAACACTTGAATGAAATAAAATATATCAAAGCCAATGTTCCTGTTATTGTTGCTCTGTTGTCAATGAAGATAAGTAATTAATTGAACACGCCCATTCATAAATAGTTCCTCTATAAATAGACAGCACTAATCTAAATTTAGCATCAATAACTGGGGTATTTATTGACCAGTCTCATATGGGTACTGTACACGTAATGTGTTAAGACATGTACTGATTAAATGGTTGCAACATAAAAATCTTGTACTCCTCCAATAAGTTGCCAAGGAGTACACGATACTTCTGGATTTAGTCCACGTACTCCCTCAGGTCAAAATGGGGGATTAATTACTCCTCTGAAAAAAAAATTATCTGGAGCACTGTGTACAGGTATAGTATGTGACAAGGCAATGACAAACATCTAGGTAATAACCTGATAACAAAGGTACATATAAAGTATTGTAACGGTCTGTACATAAATACTGACCGTAGCCTGTAACAAATGTATAGGTAATGTATTGTAAAGGTGGGTGACAGTCAGATGCTAAACTGGAAAAGAAATGTTTGAGTCCCAGAGTGGGTCTGACTGAACCCCAAAATATTTGTTCTCATAGCACAGTGATAACAAAGGCATCCCAAAACACACTTGTTCCTGTCCCAAGGTGAAAACAAAGGTACCCAAGAAGTTTTGTGAAGATCAGTTCATAAATACGAGCTGTATAGAAGTTGTGACAAAAAACTGACTGGACCTAATTTCGGTACAAAATGGCCACCGGCAGCCATCTTGAATTTTGGACCGCATCCAGAAACACTCGTTCTCATCCCAAGGTGATAACAAAGGTACCCAAGAAGTTTTGTGAAGATCGGTTCATAAATACAGCCTCTAGCCCGAGCCGTATTGACATGTGCACTTACAGTGTATAAGTAGCACAGAATAAATCAAAGTTCATCTAATTTGCATAATTTCTGCACGAGAAAAAACCTGTACTATATGTGATGTATTCCATGTTACTAAACATTCATACAAAAATTTATTCAAATCAGAACTTTCATACAGAAGTTCTGTACAAAAGACTGATTGCACTAATTTTGGTACAAAATGGCTGCTGGTGGCCATCTTGATGAATTTCAGACCACACCCAAAAACACTCGTTCTCATCCCACGGTGATAATAAAGGTACCCAAGAAGTTTTGTAAAGATCAGTTCATAAATACGGCCTCTAGCCTGAGTCGTATAGAACTGCACCCAGAAACACTCGTTCTCGTCCCAAGATGATAACAAAGGTACCCAAGATGTTTCGTGAAGATCGGTTCATAAATACAGACTCTAGCCCGAGCCGTATTGACATGTGTACTTACTGTGTGTAAGTAGCACTGAAAAAATCAAAGTTCATCTAATTTGCATAATTTCTGCACGAGAAAAAAACCTGTATTATATGTGATGTATCCCATGGTACTAAACATTCACACAAACAATTATTCAAATCAGCGCTTTCATATGGAAGTTCTACGCAAAAATCTGATTGCACCTAATTTTGTACAAAATGGCTGCCATCGGCCATCTTGAATTTCGGACCAGACCCCAAAACACTCGTTCTCGTCCCACGGTGATACCAAAGGTACCCAAGAAGTTTCATAAAGATTGGTTCATAAATACAGCCTCTAGCCCGAGCCGTATTGGCATTTGCACTTATAGTGCTGAAAGTAACACCCCAAAACATCAAAGTTAGTCTAATTTGCATAATTTACGCACAAGAAAAACACCCGTATTATATGTGATGTATCCCATGGTACTAAACATTCATACAAAAAATTATTCAAATCAGAGCTTTCATATGGAAGTTCTGTACAAAAAACAGATTTCTGCATCGTCGGTACAAAATGGCCACTGGCAGCCATCTTGAATTTCGGACCGCACCCAAAAACACTTGTTCTCGTCCCACAGTCATAACAAAGGTACCCAAGAAGTTTTGTAAAGATCGGTTCATAAAAACGGCCTCTAGCCCGAGCCGTATCCAATTGTTGACGTACGGACAGATGGACAGACGGACGACGGGCCATGACAAAAGCTCAAATTTGGCTTCGCCAAAGTTGAGCTAAAAAAGGACCGCCGTTCGAGTGCAACCTTTCCAGCTCGGAGTAAAGTACTCTCTGCAACCTGAACAGCTAATTATGCAAATCTGAATGCACCCTTAAATAGTCTTGTTATACTATAGTGATACAGAATCGGATTCCACACTGTGGATTTTCCAGGGACCAGGAAAAGATCGTCAAACAGTAGTGATATTTAGCAGTTAAATTACATAGTCATATAATAAATATGTTATCAGCACTATGTTATGATTGAGAAACATGTATCACGCTGAGGTGGTGTTCATATTAACATCAGAGTGAGCCTTTCAGTGCAAGTCACGCTACGTAATAGGAACACCATCGAGGCTTGATACAACTTTCACCATCAACACAGAGTGGTGATGACAAATTTATCTTACCATCTTGGTAATAACCAATTTATCTTCCAATATTCCTCCCTTTCATCACTTTTTAGCATATATTTTGACAACTATTCAGAATCTATTAATTGATGTTTATTGAATGAAGATCATGATGTCATCATGGTATAATGTTCTTGAGCTGCGCTTGACGTAATTTCCATTCAGTGTACCAATTGTACTAGAACTGCTGAAGTTTAATGCATGGTTGTCCTACAGTTAAAACTAGAAGTCCTGTCATGAAATGCGCACAAATAGCACGTTGATCTGCGCGTTAATGTGCGCATTATGGCCATAGTAAAGCTATCACATTCTATACATATGGCCTGTGCACAAGCAATATTTCAGCCAATGGACCTCCGGGTAACCCGGAGGTCCATTGGCAGAAACATTGCATGTGTTTGCCATGAGTAACCAGGAGAACCTGCCATGCTTTGGATGCCATTCAATATGGCAATCGCGTGCAATTCCAATGCGCAAGCCTAGATAAGCGCACAGTTCATGACAGGACTTCTAGTTTTAACTGTATGTGCTGAATGTGTTGTGCACAACTGTATATAAAAATATCATCATGGCAAAAATTAATCCCGTGTAATTATTTCACTCAGTTGGTGATTTATTTGTCATGTAAGTACTATTATCAAAATGGTGACCTTGACATGCGTAATCAATTTTTGATGAGTGAAGGTAAAAACGTTCCTTTTCTGAATAAAATGATTGCCCTTACTCACAGGTTACTGTGGATGATACAAATTTGTATCAGTGTAGATGTTTTAACTTATATGGGGAAAAAAATTGCTTGATTCTAAGATATATGCACTTACATACCAACAACAACAATCTTGACATTTGGAATGAATTTACCACTTTTGCCTGAAATATAGAGTAGTATTAAAAAAACATTCATGTAAAAGCCTAAAAAGTTAAAAATCTGTGAAATTATTCCAATAAGAGTCATCCTATCAAGTTACATTGAAATCCCTTCATAAATATGGCCTGCAGACTGTGCTAAAGGTTTTCGGGCTTCGGGTCCCTGTAGCCGTCAGTTTCCCAATTGCGTCCAAAGGGGACGTTCTCATCTAGATATTATATGAAGTCAACCTACCAAGTTACAATGAAATCCCTTCATAAATATGACCTGTAGACTGTGCTGAAGGTTTTTGGGCTTTGGGCTCGGGCAGCCATCATGGTTGAATGATCGCAACCAAAAGGAGACATTCTCATCTGGGTATCATCTGGAGTGATCCTACGAAGTTACAATGAAATCCCTTCATAAATATGACCTGTAGACTGTGCTCAAGGTTTTTGGGCTTCGGGCCCTGAAGCCATCACAGTTTACCAATTACGACCAAAAGGGGACATCATCATCTAGGCATTATATGGAGTCAACCTAACAAGTTACAATGAAATCCTTCCATAAATACGACCTATAGACTATGCTAAAGGTTTTTGGGCTCCAACAGCCATCAAGGCTGAATGATCACGACCAAAAGGAGACGTTCTCATCTAGACATTATTTGGAGTTATCCTACCAAGCTACAATGAAATCCCTTCATAATTATGACCTGTAGACTGTTCTAAAGGTTTTCGGGCTTCAGGGGCCCCTGCAGCTGTCACAGTTGCCCAATCGTGTCCAAAAGGAGATGTTCTCATCTAGACAATATATGAAGTCAAACCTACCAAGCTACAATGAAATCCCTTCATAAATATGACCTGTAGACTGTGTTAAAGGTATTCAGGCTTCGGGCTCTGGCAGCCATAATGGTTGAATGATCGCAACCAAAGGGGACAATCTCATCTGGGCATCATCTGGAGTGATCCTACGAAGTTACAATGAAATCCCTTCATAAATATGACCTGTAGACTGTGCTCAAGATTTTCGGGCTTCGGGCACCTGTAGCCATCACAGTTGACCAATCACGACCAAAAGGGGATGTCATCATCTAGGCATTATATGGAGTCAACCTAACAAGTTACAATGAAATCCTTCCATAAATATGACCTTTTGCCTATGCTAAAGGTTTTGGGGCTCGGGTACCCATCAAGGCTGAATGATTGCGATCAAAATGGGACTTTCTCATCTAGACATTATTCGCAGTCATCCTACCAAGTTACAATGAAATCCCTTCATAAATATGACCTGTAGACTGTGCTAAATGTTTGCGGGCTACGAGCCCCTGTAGCCGTCACAGTTGCCCAATCACGCCCAAAAGGGGACTTTCTCATCTAGACATTATATGAAGTCAACCCACAAAGTTACAATGAAATTCCCAATAAATATGACCTGTACACTGTGCTAAAGGTTTTCGGGGTTTTGGGCTCGGGCAGTTGTCACAGTTGGCAGATCACGCCCAAATGGGGAAATTCTCATATAGACATCATAAGGAGTCATTGTACCAAGTTACAATGAAATCCCTCCATATTAAACATGACCTGCAGACTGTGCTAAAAGTTTTTGGGTTTTGGGCTTGGGCAGCCATCACGGTAGACAGATCATGCCCAAAAGGGGGTGTTCTCATCTAGGCATTATACAGAGGCATCCTACCAAGTTACAATGAAATCCCTTCATAAATATGACCTGTAGACTGTGCTAATGGTTTTCGGGTTTTGGGCTCGGGCAGCCATACCGGTTGACCGATCGCGACCAAAAGGGGACGTTCTCATCCAGACATGACTCCAAACCTGCATGTGAAATTTCGTGACGATCAGACAAGATCTAGAACTGCGGGGTGTAGCCTGTGCTAAAGGAAAATGTGAACAGACTCAAAGACTAACAGACTTCCGCACGTGTGATGGCAATAGCTTATCTTGACTTTGTCAAGTTAAGCTAAAAAATGGTCTGAGAAACAGATCTACTTTGTGGGGCCTAAAGCAACTTGTTTCAGTTTTGACTGGAAAGATATTTTTAAGAATTTTAAAAAATAATTATCATAATGCATGTATGAGAAAAAAATGTTTCAGATAAGCCAAGAAACATCCTCTTAGAAAGGGACCAAAAGTACACTTATCATCAAAATGAGTTGTTCATTTCTGATATACAGTTAAAACTAGAAGTACTGTCACGAAATGCGAGCTTATCTAGGCTTAATTGCGCGTAGGAATTGCGCGCAATTGCCATATCGAATGGCACCCAAAGCACGGCAGGTTCTTCTGGTTACTCATAGCAAACACAGGCAATGTTTCTGCCAATGGACCTCTGGTCACCCGGAGGTCCATTGGCTGAAACATTGCTTGTGCACAGGCCATATGTGCAGAATTTGAAAGGCTTACTATGGTCATAACGCGTAGATTAACGCGCAGATCGACGTGCTATTTCTGCGCATTTCATGACAAGACTTCTAGTTTTAACTGTAAAGACACAAGAAAACACTCTACAGTTACTGTTGGAAAATCAGTGAACAATCTTTTTTAATCAACATCCACATTCACCTCTCAAAACCAATATTTTTAAGCTGAACACAATAACCTGTCACTTCTAAATTACCAGAAATTATGTTCTTGATTTGGGTTTTTTTGTACCAGTGTATTTATTTATTTAATTATTGGTGTTTAAGGTCACATATTTCTGCACAATGGCTTATCATAACCATGACAGTTTTACGGGTGGAGGGAAAGCCGGAGTACCCAGAGAGAACCACCAAGCAATGGCGAGCAACTGTCAGCTCCCCCAACATACTAACTGCACACAAGGAGGGTTAGCATTGTTTGAAGACAAGTGCACCATCGATGTGCAGTACACCCTTAGTACATAATACAACCGTGCCCCCATGTGGGCAATGGGGGTGAAGTGTCTTGCCCAAGGACACAACACAGTTGCTGCAGGCGGGATTCGAACCGAGGACCTCTCAGTTTTAGAGCTGAAACAGTTAAGGGGTTTTCTTGATCAATTAATCATGTGGATTAACCTTGGTTAACCGATTAATCACTTGTCCAAATAGATATTTGAATAACTGCCATACCGTTGATGATTTGCAGCATGAACCCTTTACCCAAAGTAACAAACAAAAACGACTAGAGCTATATACAGAAGTCTCCATTCAAATTTATTATGTTTTCAATTTTTGTCTCAAAAACATAGCTCATGACCCCTCATTGGAATGAGCTTGTTGAGCTTGTTCCAATGAGGGGTCATAAGCTATGTTTTTGAAACAAAAATTTAAAATTTTTTACTAATTCATGAATTTATTTTACAAGTATCGTCCTTCTACCCGCAATGGGTAAAGGGTTAAGAATGACCATTTCCAGCCACTGATACAGTATGATGATCATGCAAGTTAACAAGTACGTCAGCAAGTAACTTGTATGCTTTACTATATCTCATATAATTGATGTGAGTTAGTGTGACAATGTTTGCCTATTTTGGAGCAAGTTTGTTCCTTTATTAACCCAGAAAATACAGTACAGTTAAAACTAGAAGTCCTGTCATGAAATGCGCACAAATAGCATGTTGATATGCGCGTTAATGTATGCGTTATGGCCCAAATAAAGCTATCAAATTCTGTACATATGGCCTGTGCACAAGCAATGTTTCAGCCAATGGACCTCTGGATAACCCGGAGGTCCATTGGCAGAAACATTGCATGTGTTTGCTATGAGTAACCCAAGAGACCCTGCCGTGCTTTGGATGCCATTCGATATGGCAATTGCGCGCAATTCCAACGCGCAATTAAGCCTAGATAAGCGCACAGTTCATGACAGGACTTCTAGTTTTTAACTGTAGTTCAAAAGTAAAGGTTAAACAATCAGTTACTTTTTTGATTGTTAAAGACAATGATCATTGGTTAATCGATTAATCGGCTAACCATTTCAACTCTACTCAGCTTGCAGCCTCCACCTCTACCTACTGAGCCACTGCACCCTCACTGTACCAGGGTAAATGTTCCAACTGCTGGGAGACTTTTGCTGTAGTCAGGTCCAATTAAATGCATGCATCACCGACATTGAAGAAAAAACTGTCTCACTCAGTCAACACTGCCTCACTCAGTCAACACGGTCTCACTCAGTCAACATGTCTCACTTAGTCAACACTGTCTCACTCAGTCAACACTGTCTCACTCATTCGATACTGTCTCATTCAGTCAACACTGCCTCACTCAGTCAACATTGTCTCACTCAGTGAACAATGTCTACTATTTGTTAACTCCTAACCTGCTGAGTATTTTCCAGATATTGTTCATTAAGTCTGATGATGGCTGATGTGAAGCAGGCCATGACCACATCTGATGAACACTCATATAAATAAATTTAACCCGAGAAATCATTAGTGACAAAAATTCATTCAATTTACAGGAAGTACCCAACGCAGACGATATCAAAATTTATTATTTTAAATATCATTTTTTCAAATTTTATTATTCAAAAAATTTCAACAAAACCATTTCATATGACCCCTCGTTGGAACAATCTCAATGAGCTCGTTCCAATGAGGGGTCACATGAAATGGGCTCTGTTGAAATTTTTTGAATAATAATATTTTTTCAACTGCTGAATTTGCATATTACGCGGGACGGATGCGGCTGATTCATTGGGTAAAGGATTAAATAGGGCCAAATTATACTTATTTCAATGGCTAGAGAGAAATTCTGTCCTGGCAGTAATGTCTGCCAACAGCAATTAAGTAATTAATGGCATCCATATTTACAACAATAATAATAATAATAATAATAATAGATTTTGTATAGCGTGAAACCACCGAAGGTGCTCTAAAACAATCTAATGAATATTACAGAATATGTGATCAGTTGTAATTAAGGTTGTTCCT